>VWZD01004558.1:5616-176091 GCA_013396695.1 Sakesphorus luctuosus | reverse complement strand
GTTTGGATGATGCTCTGGGGCACAGGGTGTTACTCTTGGGGATGGGACTGTGCAAGGCCAGGAGTTGGACTGGGTGATCCTTGTGGGTCCCTTCCAACTCAGCATATTCTATATTTCTGTGATTCTGTGATCTATTGCATGCATTTTCCCCATACATCTTTGATAGTCTCTCACAGGCAAGAATGACAGTATAAAAATGGCTTTTAAAGGTATTTCATAATTAAAAAAAGAAAACCAAGCTAAATCATGGACATATTGGCTTCAGTCAGGAGGACAACCAGAACCATCTACAAGAACACTCTCTGCAGCCTTGAGCTGGGAAAAGGCCAGCAGTTGGCTGCTGGATACCAACTGCTTTAGCCGTCCCCAGGAGCCTTCTCTTCTCTGAATTTATTGGGGTGGTATTCTGTGGAGATGTCTGTCTTCACTGATGTGCACTGGGGATGATTCCCTCTCACCTGGGTGGTGCTGCAAGGGAGATGTAGCAGCCTGGTACTTGCTGATGTCTCTTTGCACACAGGCAGGGGGAGCCTGGATTTTTTCTCTTACCCTAAGGATGGTTGGCTGCTGGTATCTGACAGCTGGAATACTCCAGAGGCAACTGCAGTCAATTTTTCCCTTTGTCCCATCCTTTAACAGCCTTTCCAATCCTAACTTTTAGTGCTCAACTTCCTGAATTTGGGGGGAATAAAAGGGTGTTGTGGAGGCGAGTTCATGTTTTAATGTTACCATCTGACTGGATTTGGGAGAGAGGTGACAAGAGATATAATTTAGAAAGCTGTAAACTCCTTTCAGTAATTAATTTGGCATGCCCTGCTGCCAGGTTACCTCTGCCAGGTTCTCAGGGCACTACCCTTCATGCCAACATTTGTACATACACATACAGCTGTGCATTACTGCTTATGTACAACAAAACTAACCATCAGCTTCAGCACAGGAAAAACTCTTTGATGATGTGTAGACTTCTGTGAGAAAACTATTGCTGAAGATTTTTTGAGACTGAAGGGTTAACACTTAGAACTGCCAGTGCTGTTAGAGGGGTGATTGTGGGAGCTTCATCACAAGTACCTAACACCCACTTGAAAAAAGAAGTTAAGTGGCTTTGGAAAATGTGATGTGTGTTCTGTGGTGTGGATGAGTAATTGTGGCAAACAGTTGGAGTACCTACTCAGGAGTTTACAGCTTTTCATTTATGTACTTTATACCTCAGTTCTGTAACTAAGTAATTTTTAGCTCTGTTCCCTTAGTGATCCCATGCATGAGACCAGTTACCTTTACTGATCTACAGCTGGAACCCACTCCAAGAGATCTGAATCTGTGGAAAAAACCATCCAAGTGACACATGTTCTGTGGGGCCAAAGAATTCCATGTATTCCAACCCAGTATTTTGCCTTTTGTTGTGGTGAGGACCTGCCTTTCATTGTGCTGTTGAAACATCATCAAAGCCTGGGAATCCGAGGGACATTCCAGTGGAAACCTTTGTAAGCTGCAGCAAGGAACCCAAATTCAAAGCAGGTCTGTGGACTTGGCATCCTTGGGAATAACAATCCAAGCTGTGCCGAGAGCCCGTCCTGAGGCAGACGGGAACCAGGACTGTGCGGCTTCAGAGGGGAGCACTGGGAGGCTCTCTCAGCCCTGAACAGAGGCAAACTGTGCTGGAATTGCAGGATACTTCAGCAAGTGACTGTTAAATATTTCGGCAAAACTCCAATTGGTAGTAATACTCTGTTTAAAATGGTTTCAGGAAAGATAAATATTTGTGTGTGTTATCTTGACGTACGAAGATAAACACAGTTGTTCTATACAAATATTGGTTTGACCTCAGATTATTTCATTAGCAGCATCATGTGAGGCCCTGTACATGTCTCTGAAAGCAGTTGCCAGCTGCTGTGAGCATCCAAAGTTTGTTGGATGGGCTGCTGAGTGTCTATCTTGCCTTTCAGTTTGGGAGGAGTGAAAACAAGCCTTGCTCTTACTTCTCCGTGGCAGGGAATAAGGATCCCATCTGCTTGAGAGGAAATCCCACTGTGAGTCAGTGAAGTCAAGGAGATCAACAGCACTATGAAAATGTAAATGTTGGTAGTTTACATGCCTGTTCCTGCAGGTAGGTAAATGTGTGCACACAGTAACAAGGGATGTACCCTGCCTGTGTCAGCTCATCACTGGGGATTGGCAGGAGAAGGAACAGAATAACAGAACACACTGAGTTGGAAGGGATCCACAGGCATCATCCAGTCCAATTCCTGGCCCTGCACAGGACCATCCCCAGGAGTCACACCCTGTGCCCCAGAGCATCATCCAAACCCTCCTGGAGCTCTGGCAGCCTTGGGGCTGTGCCCACTGCCCTGGGGAGCCTGCTCAGTGCCCACCACCCTCTGGGGGAGGAACCTTTTCCTGAGATCCAACCTGACCCTGCCCTGACACAGCTCCAGCCATTCCCTGGGTGCTGTCCCTGGTCCCCACAGAGAAGAGCTCAGTGCCTGCCCCTTCTCTGCCCCTCCCGAGGAAGTTGTACCTGCAGTGAGGTCTCCCCTCAGTCCCCTCTTCTCCAACTAAACCAGCTTTGCAATCCCAGTTCCCTCCCCATCCAGAAGGTCCCCTGGGATGCTTTTCCCTGCCCAGCTGCTCCCAGCCTGGGTTGCCACCTTGCTCTGTAACCTTGTTCTCTGCAAGGTTCCTACAGTGGCTCCTTTGCATTTTCTCCCAAGCTGTGCTATTCTTTTTTCTTCTCAGCTGGCTTATTTCCATTCTCATTTCCCCTCCTTTGGATGCTCTCAAATGCCTTAACATCCTTCTTATATTTCAGTGATTGAAACTGCCACAACATTCAGTTGTACCTCTGGTTTTGGGGCAGTGTCTGCAGCTGTAAGGTCTGACACAGCAGCACAAAAAGGCAATGCATTTTTCATGCTGTACAATCTGTGTATTAGTGGTCTCAAGACCATGCAGCTCTTGAGAGCTGTCTATTGGCACCTTGTCTGTGACCACAGCTGCTGTACACCAAGGCAGAGCATCTGCCTGCTGTGGGAAGGCACTGGTACTTCCATCATGCTGAGCCAGGTTTTTACATCAGTTCCAGCAGTTTGTGCTCCTGTGCAAGCTGGTGAAAATGCTGTTTGAAAAGCCATGTCAAAGCTGACATGGTGAGGGGAAAATGGCATTGACTTTCATCTTCTCTTTGGGTTTCCACCAGCGTAACTGCAGTGATTTTAGTGGGTGGTGTTTGATTTTAGTGGAGGTTATTTCTGAGTGAGTGCAGCTGCACAGCATGGTGAGAGCCATGCCTGGAGCAGTCACTGTGCCTTGTCCTCTGCTGATTCCGCTGGCCTGTCTACATAACAGTTCTGTTCTGTTAAAAGAATCTTAAATATGCAAACTGTAGTCACAGATGTGTCTACAAGAAGAGTAAACTGAAATCATACATATCAACATACATTTTCTGTGCTGCCCACAGGGTGGGGCAGGGTGGGGAGGAGGCAGCGATGGCCACAGCCCATCTGAGATGGCAAAGGGGAGCTGCTGCTCCTCAGTGTTATTCCAAAGGGCACATCTTGGGCAGCTGGGGGGCTCTGCAGTGTCATTCCAAAGGTTCTGCAGCAGGAACAGTGGGCCATGACAGGGAGGAACTCCCTCTGATATGAGCAACTGGCTGCATCTTCCCAGAGTTGATGGTAATTTAGAGCATACCAAATTGTGTTTTGGTGTTTTCTAAGCAGACTGATCTGTGTTTCAACTGATCTGTTGGTGAACTCTGACCAAGCAGAGAGTCTTTCTAATTCTGTACAACAATCTTGAGGACTTTTTACAAGGGTATGTAGTGACAGGACAGGAGGAATGGCTTTGCACTGCCAGAGGGAAGGGTTAGGTAGGGTATTGGGAAGGAATCCTTCCCTGTGAGGATGGGCAGGCCCTGGCACAGGTTTGCCCAGAGAAGCTGTGGCTGCCCCATCCCTGGGAGTGTCCAAGGCCAGGTTGGACAGGGCTTGGAGCAACCTGGGCTGGTGGGAGGTGTCCCTGCCCATGGCAGGGGGTGGGAATTGGGTGTGGTCTTTAAGGTCCCTTCCAACCCAAACCATCCTGTGGTAATGCCCTTAAAGAAAGGTATGGCCTTGCCTGATGGAGAATTTGAAGAACAAGAGACGGCCTTAAAAATTATTTGTCCACCACTTTTTGGATTTTAAAGGAAAGGAAGGTTTTGGCTATTGGAAAAGATGAGAGAGTTCCCTAACACTTATGGAATTGTCCAGTGTTCAGGAGGAGATATCCTGTGGTGTGGTCTTATGTGCCCTCAAAATGTTCATTTTCCAACTAGACTCTTGTAATCAATAAAAAAAAATGTTTAATAACACAACGTGGGCATTAAAGATTTTTTGTTTTGAAACACTTAACATCGTTGCTGTATGGGTTTTTTAAAAATATTTTTAACTTTTCTGCATTCTTGGAGAGGATAAAACATGAAGGGTGTAGATTCTGTCAGTCGGTGCTGGTGGGGAAGCTTAGATACTGGAACATAAAGAACATGTCTTGGTTTTGCCATTCTTGGTGTCATGGGACATTCAGTGCATTTGTGGTGAATTATTTGTTGAAACAAAAAGAAAAGACACAACATTGTTCAAAAGAATCAGCAGATCTTGGAGCCTCAGGTGAATTTTCCTGTGTGGCAGTATTTGTATTACAAGGACTGGGGGAAGAAAAGGAATGGGAAAGCTAAAAACACCCACCTTTGCAGTTTCCAGAGAAGCAGTTTAGCAGATCTTTCTCCCATCTCTGAACTCCCAAATCCAAAGCTGCCCTTGGGGTCTTTGTCACCACCAATGTGGCACAGAGTCACCATCCCCATGGTCTTCATGGTCGCTCATAGCTAAATTTTTCCCCTCGTTTTGGCCTGTAGACCTGGTTAAAAGTTGCTGTTCATTTTGATACTTTCAATTTTGAGTTAGGTGGAGAACTATGAAACATGTTGTGCAAAAAGAAGCCTTTCCCAGTGAGCTTCTGTCCAGCTCCATGCTAAATCCAGACAGTGCAGATGATCCTGGAGAGCTGCTTTGCCTTTGGGCTCAAGTCACTTGCAAAGAATTGTTGTGAATGAGGACTCAGAGTGGAGAGATGCCCACCCTGGTGGGCAGAGAGCAGTAGTGGGGAACTGGAATACACATAAATACCCCCAGCATAGGAGCCAGCACTGTCCTGGGGCCAGGAGGGCCATCCCTGTCCTGGGGGGCATCAGGCCCAGCATGGCCGGGAGAGGGAGGGGATTGTCCTGCTCTGCTCTGCACTGGGGCAGCCTCACCTGCAATGGGGGGGCAGTTTGGGGGGACACAACATAGGAAAGATATGAAGCTGTTGGAGAGTGTTCAAAGGAGGGACACAAAGATGGGGAAGGGCCTGGAGGGGCAGTGTGTGAGGGCACTGAGGGCACTTGGTGTGTGCAGAGGAGAAGAGGAGACTGAGGGGAGACCTCAGTGCAGGTACAACTTCCTCAGCAGGGGCAGAGGAGGGGCAGGCACTGAGCTCTGCTCTGTGGGGACCAGGGACAGCACCCAGGGAATGGCTGGAGCTGTGTCAGGGCAGGGACAGCTTGGATTTCAGGAAAAGGTTCTTCCCCCAGAGGGTGGTGGGCACTGACCAGGCTCCCCAGGGCAGTGGGCACAGCCCCAAGGCTGCCAGAGCTCCAGGAGGGTTTGGATGATGCTCTGGGGCACAGGGTGTGACTCTTGGGGATGATTCTGTGCAGGGCCAGGAGCTGGACTGGATGATGCTTGTGGGTCCCTTCCAACTCAGCACATTCTGGGATTCTGTGACTCTCTACTTAGATTAAAAACAAAACAAAGCACTGGAACATGGAAAGAATATTGATGGAGGTGATTGACTCACAGTCTTACTACATGTAAAGACTATCCTCCTTTGCTTACCACCCAGCAAAAAGCAAGTTCTTATCCACATGTGCAGCCTTTTCTATTAATTATGTTCTGCCCACCCATGAGCTTTGTTATTGGTTTTCAAAGCAAAAAATACAGATCAGTTTTCCATGGAGCAAAGCCAGGTGTTGGAGACCAAATTAATGGCAGTGCTGATAAGAATTCCCAGCTTTCTCTCTTTCAAATATTCATCCCTCCTGCCATGTATTGTTAGCTCCTAGTGTAGCTGTTGCATCACTGTGAGGTGTCTGCTTAAAAAATGTAAATTTAATCAGAAGAACAGTAAAAGGGAGCAATCCAAAAGCCCCTTATCAGGTACAAACTCCTCACACAAATGGTGACTGAATGCTAACGGGCTTTCTGGTTCCCTTCATGTGCAGCACAGGGTGGCACAGTTATCGTTGGGGACCGACTATCTCTGAGTGCTAATGATGGACTGATGGCAATTTTTCCACTCCCAGGGATTTCTAATCCTAATTTTATATATAGCATCTTTGAACAACACAAAGCTGGCAAGAAGTGAAAGTGGAAGTGAGTATAGAATTCAACCTGGGACTTCTGTACCGGAGTGCCTTTTTAACAAAGATGTAATACTCCTGAGAGAATATTGCTTTTTCTTACCTGTCTCCTCTTATCCTTTCCTAGTTCCTCCTGATTTTCTCTCATGTACTGGGTCATCTGCAGTGATGATTAAAAGAGCTGTGAGGAGTGGCCAATCCCCAGAGAGTTGTTCAGCCCTTCAGAAGGTCCTCAAGACACTGGAGAGGTGGGCAGAGAGGAACACTCTGGAATTCAACAGAGGCAAATTCAGGTCCTGCACCTGGGGAGGAACAAGCCCCAGCACCAGCTCAGGCTGGGGGTCCCTGCTGGGAGCAGCTCTGGGAGAAGGGCCTGGGGGTCCTGGTCGGACAACCAGCTGTCCCTGCCCAGCCGTGTGTCCTGGGGGCCAAGGAGGCCAGTGGTGTCCTGGGGGCATCAGGGAGAGCACTGGCAGCAGGGCAGGGAGGGGATGCTGCCCCTGTGCCCAGCCCTGGCAGGCACATCTGCAGGGCTGTGCCCAGCTCTGGCTCCTCAGCACAGCAGGGCCAGGGAGCTCCTGCAGCGGGGCCAGCGCAGGCTGTGCAGATGCTGAAGGGCCTGGAGCAGCTGTGGCAGCAGCAAAGGCTGAGGGAGCTGGGGCTGGGCAGCCTCCAGAGCAGCCCCTGAGAGGGACCTCCCCATGGCTGGCAGTGCCTGCAGGGAGGGGGCAGAGCACGGACCAGGCTCTGCTCAGGGGGCCCAGCAATGGCACAAGAGGAACGGGCAGGAACTGATGGCCAGGAAGTTCCATCTGGGCAGGAGGAAGAACTTCTTTGCTGGCAGTGACCAGCACTGAACAGGCTGCCCAGAGAGGATGTGGGGTCTCCTCCATGAGGGTATTCCAGAGCTATCTGGACACAATCCTGTGCCATGTTCTCTGGGGTGGCCCTGCTGGAGCAGGGAGGGGGGACCAGATGCCCCACTGTGGGCCCTTCCAGCCTTACCCAGTCTGTGATTCTCATTCTCTGCTGTTCATACAGTGGGGAAGAGTGTTCAGCCCTCTGCCATTTCTGAGGCAGCTGCTGTAATGTCCATGTAGCTGGAACTGTGTTTCATCCCTTTATTTCTATATGTATCCGTTAGTTCAGTCATAACTGCTTTCTCTTTTTATATCAGAAATGCTCCAGTGTAGGTACCTGTGTGTAAAGGCCACTTCCTTCTCCTTAAGGGTGGGACAACATATTGTGTCTTAATTTGTGCTTTTACAGGTAGCTGGGCTGCTTAGCTGTTTGAAACCTCTTTCTAAGTCTTTTAAAACTCAGGGGATCAAGGTATGCCAGGAATTTAATTCAGTGAGATTTCATGGAGGAAGTTCAAAAATTATTGGAGTAATTCAACATTTACCTGGTGTAAAATCAAGGCTTCTTTAGGGCTTCAGGCACCTTTTCTTTTCCCTCTCCCATCTATAAGTCCTTTGCATGCAAAGCATGTTTTATGTACATTCAGGCTTTTAGCTTTCTGGCTTGAAACAAAATCCATTGGCCTGTGAATGTAGGTGGATTTTTGAGCATTTACATTGTGTTTGCATCTGTGGGGAGTCTCCAGAATGTGAAGGAAAGGCAGTTGTCTCAAGAAAACACAAAGTCATCAAAAACTTATCCACACTCCTGGTGTTTTGGCCATGCATTAAGAAGGAGATGGCCCAAAGCTGCTGGGCAGGAATCTCCCAGCCCTTCTTCCAGCTGCAGGAACTTTTGGGGTTCAGGTGTCTGAGCAAACACCTTTCAGTCCTGTTGGAATTTCCAGTCCCATCTTCAGCTTTTTAGATGCAAATTCCCTTAGTTTTCAGAGACATTACTTGTGTAACCTGTGGATTCAGCTTGGCTGGAATAATGCTGTCTATCCAGCTTTGGAAACAGCTCTAGGAATGTCTAAAAATAGCCATTCTTATTCTGTGAAATTTCTGCCCTGTTGTAGCTGCTTTCCCCCTGCCCTGGGTGGCGTCAGGCCCGGCATGGCCGGGAGAGGGAGGGGATTGTCCCGCTCTGCTCTGCACTGGGGCAGCCTCACCTGCAATGGGGGGCAATTTGGGGGGACACAGTGTCAGAAAGATTTAAAGCTGTTGGAGAGTGTCTAAAGGAGGGACACAAAGATGGGGAAGGGCCTGGAGGAGCAAACCAGGAGTGGCTGAGGGCACTTGGTGTGTTCAGCTGGAGAAGAGGAGACTGAGGGGAGACCTCAGTGCAGGGACAACTTCCTCAGCAGGGGCAGAGGAGGGGCAGGCACTGAGCTCTGTTCTGGGGGACCAGGGACAGCACCCAGGGAATGGCTGGAGCTGTGTCAGGGCAGGGGCAGGTTGGATCTCAGGTTCTTCCCCCAGAGGGTGGTGGGCACTGAGCAGGCTGCCCAGGGCAGTGGGCACAGCCCCAAGGCTGCCAGAGCTCCAGGAGGGTTTGGATGATGCTCTGGGGCACAGGGTGTGACTCTTGGGGCTGGTCCTGTGCAGGGCCAGGAGTTGGACTGGATGATCCTTGTGGGTCTCTTCCAGCTCAGCACATTCTGTGATTCTGTGATGTAGTGCATGAGGATTACATGAGACACTCTGCAAAAGTAAAAAGAAATGCTCAATTGTGAATTGAATTTTAATGTTCATGGTCTGAGATGTGCTGGTGGCTGTGAGAGTCAGAGCAGAGGAGACACCGCCAGGGCCCACAGCACCTGGGGAGGGACCCCAGCTCCCCTCCTGCACAGCTCTTATCTCCAGACTGGTTTGACTTAATTTCCATTCAGCTTCAATGTCAGGATTGGTATGCTAACGGAGGTAGGTCATGGCATTAGAGCCTGTGGATATGAAATACATTGGAAAGCACAGTGGGATTGATCAAAATTTAATTTCCAGGCAGCCCCAGACACTGTGGGGTTACAGCTGACCGAGTGTGGTAGGGTTAGTTCAACTGGCATCTTTCTTGAGGGATCCCCAGTGATTTAAACCCAGAGAGTTTCAAAAGCACAGTGAGATGTGGTGCCCCCCAGCAAAATACCTCCCCTTGTAACACCTGAGAGATCAGCCCCAGCATTGAAACTGGGGCTGTAACCCACTGTCTGCAGGCAGAGGGGGGCCGAATTTGGTTGAGTCAGCACTAAGAATTGAGTTAAGCCATGGAGAATCACAATGTGCATGGAATTAATTCAGCTTAAGTTTTTTCCCCTGGATTTTTACAGTAATACCAGCAGAACATTGCAGCTTTTGGACAGTCATAAAACAGAAATGCTTCAGCTTGAAAAATGCTTTGGGCTGCTTCTGAGATTAAAGCAAGCCCTGGATGGCTGTATAACTGTCAGGCCAATCAGAGTGTGGCACGGGGTGCTCCGAGTGAAGACGGACTGGAACTGGTCAGCAAAGTCCAAGTGCTGCTCACAGTTTCCAGCAGGGCTGCACAGGACCCTTCAGAGGGAAGCTGGATCAGGACCAGATGTCCAGGAGCGATGAGGATGCACCTCCTGGTGAGCTCCTCACCAACATGGATTAGGGCTCTTTGCAGGGATCCACAGGCTCCTCACTGCTGTGATAAAGACAGGAAAAGCACTGAGGTGCAAATGAGAAATATAAACTGAGAGCATTATTGATGGGGAACACGCAGTCCCCACGCTGCATGAGTCATGGAATCCACAATGCTTTGCAGGCTCCATTGGAGAGAGGTAGAGGTGCATGGAGGATGGTTTCAATTTCCAAGCACTGCTTTTTGACCACTCATGCTTTTGAAAAGCTAGAGTAATATCTTGGCTCAGAAATGACTGCGAAGCAGAGGTATTCTGCTTCTGGCCCCTTGCCTGCTCGCCCTCTTGAAGTGGAGCTTATGTATTGTGATGGAAACATAACAGCTTCCCCTGCCAAGGAACAGGTCATTCCTACTGGAGCCTGTGAATGAGGAGTTATTGCTGCAAGTAGAAAAGCTGAACCAAATGGAATCAAAGGGGAGAAATTCTGGATAAATTCGCAATTTGGAGTTACACCTGAGTTTCTTTTAATAGGAAAACTCTTCTGACTTGCTTTGGGTTCCTGTCCTGGTGAAAGCATCCCAAAAATACTCTTTAAAAAAGAGGTTCAGCCTGATTTTGAGGGCAAATACGCCTCTTCAGAGGTGCTTTGCTGGTGTTTCAACCATGGACCTTTATACTCTGAGCATGTCCTCCCACAACAGTGAATGCTTGATCTTCTATAGTACCAGTGAGAATTACTGGAAATGAGGACTGTAGACTTCCCTGATGGAAGACTGCCAAAATATCAAAACTCTGATACATGCAATAGAAAATTCAATAAATCAGTTGATACTGGAGAAGTTGTGAATTTTACAAACCACTGGGTTTTTATCAAAATTATAATTTTGATGAGTCCATATGCTAGTGAGTACAAAAGAGGTTTTATTTTTCATATTTCTAACAACTAGATCTGATGACAGTGTTTGTACTGAGGAAAAGGACCTACAAACTCTACTTTTAGCCTCAATTTTCTCTTGTATTTAAAAATACAAGATCAGAACTCAGGTTACAGAGTGAGGAAGGTGAAGTGTATAAGTACACAGAAATGGAAAATCAGGTAGAGAAATGGCAATATATTAGCTGGAAAAACTTTTCATCAGTTAAAAATCATTGTCATAGAATTATCACAAATTGGTTCAGGTTGGAAGGGACCTTAAAGCTCATCTTGTCCCACCTCCTGCCATGGCGGTGCCATTGGAACCCAGGTTGCTCCAGGCCCTGTCCAGCCTGGCCTTGGACACTCCCAGGGATGAGGCAGCCACAGCTCCTCTGTCCAATCTGTGCCAGGGCCTGCCCACCCTCACAGCCAAGAATTCCTTCCCAATATCCCATCTAACCCCGCCCTCTGGCAGTGGGAAACCATTCCCCTTTTTCCTGTCACTACAAGCTATTGTAATAATACTAATACTAATACTGGTAATCTTGTTCCATCTTTCCTGTCAGCTCCCAAACATAAAGCTTAGGAAAAAATACGAATAAGACAAGAGTGAAAGGGAGAATTTGGAAGTATAAGAAATGCTAAGAATAACTGCAGAAAACTTCAGTGAGGGGAATTTCATTGGCATAGACGAGACCTTTTATGTGAGAAGATGATTATTTCTCCTAAGGAAACAAAGATAAGGCAATTAAAACTAGCACACTGATTAACACTCTGTCCTGTGCACTGTGGTTTGGGGAGGTCACAGTCAGAGTCCCTGCACATTCTGTGATGTCACAGGGACAGAAGAGCTGGACCGTCCCCAGGGAGCTGTGGCCTCTTGTGTCCCTGGCAGAGGAGCCAAGGGAAGCAAAGGCAGGATTTTGGTTTGCTTTTGACAAAGGCTGGGCAGAGCAAGGCAGGCTTGGTTGTAGCTGTGCTTTAAGCTAACTTTACCTATGTCCAAAAGGCCATAATGACCCCCCACTGACTTTTTGGGGGGCAGGATTTACCTTGAATAACCCAGCACACAACCCTGAGGTCATGCCCAGGGAGAGAGGGGCAGGCTGGGCACTGCCCAAGAGCTCTGTGCTGAGTCCTTGTGCTTGTACTGGAAACACTTCAGCTCTGGAGTTCAGATATCAGGACAGGATGGTTTCTGTGTTGCTTCAGTTAGATTGTAATCAAAGTTTCTGCAGTGAGAGAGACACCAAAGGCACCTTTCTGTGCAGGGCTGTGATGTGTCAGCTCAGGAATTGTTTTCTCCAGCCTATAAAGCAAGGAACATTGATAGCCCCAGGAAAAGTGTATTAGCAAAATGGACTACTGCTTTTGTGGGGCACATCTATTTGTATGATTTTGAGTGGATTTTGGTCTGTGTAAAGAAATGATGTTCTGTGTGGAAGTTGCATTACCAGTGTGAGCTTTGAGGACCTGCTACAGGGTACACTCAAGCCTTCACATGGTTGGTTGTATGTACAAAATGGTCTGCTTATACACAGAAAAATACCAGAGATAAATACCTCAAACATGCAAGAGATATAGTAGATTACTGTGTTCAAAATCCTTTTTCCTGAGATAAGATTACATTGGCTTTTAGGAGGAAATTTTTGCTAATTTGAGAGTGGTGAGGCCCTGGCACAGGTTTGCCCAGAGAAGCTGTGGCTGCCCCATCCCTGGAAGTGCCCAAGGCCAGGTTGGACAGGGCTTGGAGCACCCTGGGCTGGTGGGAGGTGTCCCTGCCCAGGGCAGGGGGTGGGATGAGATGGTTTTCAAGGTCCCTTCCAACCCAAACCATTCTGTGGTTCTGTGATGATTCTCCAACTCTGGGCTTGACTGTAGGATGAACCTTTCTATAAATACACAGGAACACCCTGGATGACGATTCCTGAACTTTTTTTCAGTAACACTGGGGCGATAAAGCTGGACAATGTCTGAATTACCTCTGCTGAAACCCAGGGAGTTATTCTGATTATTCTGATGGTGAGATTGAAACCCATTAAAGCCAGCTGGTTGTTCAGTTTTAACTGGGGGATATTTTGTGAGAAACACAGAAGTTTGTGGGTTTGGATTCTTTGCTGAAGTACTTTGAAGCATTAAGGGAAGGAGAAGGTACTGGAAAATGTGATCCTGGTTAATACATACAGGTCAAGTTCTGCCTGTGTGTTCTAAAGAAATGAGAGACCATGAAAATGTCTCTCTGAGCAGGGTCTAGAGATTTCAGTCTTGTCTAGGCATAAAACAGCTTAAGGAATGCCATGGGCATCACAGAAGGACAATGATTTGGAGAATCTACTTTAAAAAAAATGTATAAAGTGCTATAAAACTTGCTTTGCTTCAAGAGAGAGCTATGGAAATAGAACAAAATTCACAACTAATCCATCTCAAGCTGTAGATTGCTGTGTATGACTCTGCAGCAAGAACATTAATATCTGTTAAATTCTCCAAATTAGCTTAAACATTCCAGAGAAAGGATGTAATTCTCAGTTGTATAGGGAAGGAATTCACCCTTCCCCCAGTCCTTCTGCTTCCCAGGGACTCAAGAGAAATGCTAATATCAAGCCAACCTACTTTTTCTGTCCCTTTTAGTAATCAGGTCCAGATTGGCAGTGCCTGAAACCTGGTCCCGTCAGAGGAGTTTTGTGTGATGGATCAGGAAGGGCTCGTTGCCATCGGGGTGGTGGGTGCTGAGTGCCCAACCCAAGCTGGCAACTCACTCACAGGCTCAGCAGAGATTTGAATTTCAGATCTCATGATGGTTTGTGGAGCATTGTTCACCTCCTACTGAGGCAAAGCTCGTAAGCTGCTTGTACTCAAAAATAAGTCAAGATGCAGTCACTTTTATTAACCAGATTATGCCAGGATTAATTAGGTTTGGGGATGATTTGAGCTTGTTTTGTCCAAGTATCTGTTGGAAGATGAAGCCAGAGGATAGGCTATGTGTGCGGCAAGGCACAGTGGGGAATAGGGAGGAGAGACACCATGAGAAGGTTTTGCAGGAGTCATAAAATAAGTTGAATAAACAGATTTCAAACCTATCCAGTGTACCCGGCCTCACATTCAGCCCCGTAGGTGGTCAGGGGTGCCATCTTGTGTTAAGTGGGTTGTAGTTTTGGGAAAAGATGGATACAGATGCCAAAAAGTCCTTGAGAAAGGGTTCTGGAAGAACCCTTGAAAACTCCTGGCATGAAATGAGAAGAGCAGTGAAGCCCAGAGGCCTCTGAAACAGAAAGGCAGACCAATAGTCTCAAAAAAAAAAGTATATATAAATATATGTATATATAAAAATATTTGCAGTTGAGACATTGGTGTTCAAGGCAGCTTAGCAGTAGATTCTTCATTTAAATTGCAACTTTTTTCCATCCTACTACAAATAGCAGCAGTGCATGTGATGTGTGATGGATGCATATGGGCTTCTCTGAAGATAATCATTGTTGTCAAGCACTGGAAGGGGCTGCCCAGGGAGGTTTGGAGTGCCCAGCCCTGGAGGTGCCCAAGGCAGGACTGGCCGTGGCACTCAGAGCTCGGGGCTGGGGGACAAGGTGGGCATCGGGCACAGGGTGGGCTCCATGGGCTGGGAGGGCTTTGCCAAGGTGGGCATCGGGCACAGGGTGGATTTGATGATCTTGGAGGCCTTTTCCAACCTTAATGAGTCTATTATTCTATGTTTCTATATAGTGATAATTTTGCTGATACATCTTCTTCCAGTGCTGGACAGAGAAGCAGGAAAACACTGACAGGAGTGATTGTGATCTCTGCACTTTCCCAGCACACTCCCTCAGGAGTTGGATGTTGTGGCTGCCCAATGCATGAGGACTGCCGTGGCTGCCAGTTTTTTTAACCATCACCACAATGGAGCCTTGCCAGGGCAGCCTGGGCAGTGGAGAGGATCCTGGTTCCTCTGTGGTTTTGGGTTTTTTTTGGTTTTTGTTTATTTTCTTTTTACATTCCTGAGGATATTTTCCCAAGATGCTTGAACTCACAGATTTCACTGTTGATGAATTTGCATGTTCTCAGCAATGGGATTTTGTAACTCAGCCCTTCTAGAAGTCAGGTTGCTAACTGGCATTCCTGAAGTTCCCAGACCAGCCCACAGCAAGGGAAACCCTGTATTTTCTGGGAGAATTGTAAATTCCCTGTGCCAGTGTAACATTTCCCTGCTTTACACTCATAATGTCGTTATCCTTCAAGATTACATCTTTGCATGCTTTCTGTTTTGAAGGCCGTATTTCAGGATGAGAAAATTGGGACTATTCAGTCTGGAGAAGTGAAAACTGGGGAGACATCATTACAACCTTGTTGACCCTCACACCATTGGCCTCAGCCCATGGATCCAGCCTGTCCAGATTCCCCTGTTCTACTTTCCAGAAGAATAATGCTCCTGCCCAAAGCCTATGGCTTTGGTTTTGGTTTCTCTTTTTTGGTTCTTTTAATTTTCTGCCCTGCAGAAAAGATAATTTTCTACCTGAAGGCTGCTGGATTGCCTTTGTGTCCTCCAAAGAGTCATTTTCCACCACTAGTGGAGTAGGTTATTGCTAGAGCTGTAGCTGGGGCTGCCTCTGCTCACAGCAGAGAACTGTGACATAGAAGAGAAATAGAAAGACATTCTCAGTTGCACTTTCAGCACAGTGTTCTTATGGTGTGCTTTTAATGATCTCTCTGGTGAGAAAAACTGTGGATACCATAGCTCTGTAGATTTTGAGTTTTCTAGCACAAAGGCTGACTTTCAAGGGAAGATAATACACAGGTAAAAATACAACTGAAAAGAAATTTGCTTTTTCTGTTGTGGGAAAATCCGTAGTTGAAGTGGTTTGAGCATTTTAAAGCATTTTGGGGTTTCAATAACCAAGATAATTTCCAGCAGAACCAGAGTGGGGTTTTTTGTTTTATCTGTTGAGCAAATTGGAAATACTTTGCTAGGTCAGCCTGCCATTTGGTGTCAGGAGTCTTTTGACCTCAAAAGGATATTTCAAAGCTGATGTCCAGTTCCTGCAGTAATGTTCAGCCTGACAGCTTTCCTGAGGCAAAGCAGCCCAGCCAGGCTTCAGCATGAGGGGGTTTTGCACTGAGGTCTGGCCTCAGGTGGATCAATTCATGCATAAATGTCTGTGCAGTGAAGCCTGACTTCAGCACATGAAGAACTCTGTGGAATAAAGCACATCTGACCTTCACACAGCCAAGTTGGTCCCTGGGAAATCTGGAAAACACAGGGCCCTGCAGATGACTTGGGGTTTTTGGTTAAGTGGTGTTCTGGCAATGAAAGTTTATAACTGCACAGGGAAGGCAGCTTAGGCCATGGAAGAAGTGAGAAAATTGCTAAAAGATGCTTGAGGATCTATGGGATTAACGTTTCTGAGTGGGGAGGGTTATTCTGTGTGTAGAGGTCTCTTCAGATAAAAATACCAAATCAGAGAATAAATGTATTTGTAGGACTTGCCTCTTTGGGAGACCAGCAGAATGAGATGCAGTTTGCAAAAGGAAGTAAAGTAATTAACCCAAATAATGTTGCAATAATAGCTGAGTGCTGCTGCTGCCATAGGAATGATGGGCTTCTGGGAAAGGCTGGCTTTGGAAAAGGAGTTCACTGCCAGCCAGGAAAATGTGTTTGTTTGTTCTCCCCAAATCACAGACACGAGGAGTTTGATTTCCTATGGCACATCTGAGAAAACTCAAAGCAAAATTCTAGTTTTGGGGTGCATGAAAGTATATATTTACAGAATAAGGGATCCCCAATGAGGATCATTTTCAAGGCACCCAGACCTTTTCTTTGCATAAAATCACAGAGTGAAATCACAGGAGTAAAATCCCAGGAGCTGCTGGAGGTATAGCCAGTGGGCTGCATTGATTTCTGCTCAGGTACCTGGAGGGAGTCAGCAAAACACGAGGCAGAACTAAAGCACAAGGTTTCCAATTTATGCATAGTTCAGTTTCTACCTCATGCCCCCAATGAGCTCTTGGAGAAGGAGTAATTCAGCTCAGTGCTGTTTATCCCTCCCCTCTGGAGCAGTGTGGCAAAGCTCCAGCTCTGCTCTGCTGGCCCCGAGGGATCTGCTCTCCCTGGGCAGGATGCCAGGCCCTGGCTGGGTGCCCGGCTGTGACTGGGGTGTCGCTGCAGCAGCATCTCTGCCCCAGCACAAACACACCTCCGGGGAATGCCCCATTCAGCTGCAGGAGCCACAGTGGAGATGGTATTTGGGTAACGTCACATTGGCTGCTGGCCATTGCAGCACATGATTTATTATTTTCTGTATGAACCTGCTCCCAAAGCCTCTCCTATAGTGTTATGGATGATATCATTCAATGTTAAGTACTTACAAGATCCATTTCAACCCCTGAATGCAGAGATACCATCGTGGCAGGGACAGGACCCCAGGAAAGGGCCTGAAGTTCTTTCAGGGCAGGTTTAGGTTGGATATTGGAAGCAGGTTCTTCCCCCAGAGGGTGGTGGGCACTGAACAGGCTCCCCGGGGCAGTGGGCACAGCCCCAAGGCTGACAGAGCTCAAGAAGCATTTGGATCATATTCTCAGGCACATGGTTTAACACTTGTGGATGGTCCTGTGCAGGGCCAGGAGTTGAATTCAGTTATCCTTGTTGGTCCCTTCCAAATTGGCCTATTTTGTGATTCTGTGAAAATACGTAGCTTGTACCTCTTCCTTGTGGGGTTCCAAATCCAGAATCTGAAATTATTATTGTGTGTTCTCCTTTCCTTTTTCTGAATTCATCTGGGAGGGGCAATCCAAACCTTTTTATGTTTTATCATGTGCTGTAGGTGATTGCAAGCACTGTGGAAATATAAATGGTGAGCATGGAGAGCTGTGTGTGAACTATACCCAGGGAAGCCCCCCTTCCACTGGTGGGTGGGCAGCAGCAGGACAAGGATGGCATAGCCAAAGAAGCTCAGTCAGTGAGGTGAGCATGGGAGAGAAAGGACTTCCCACTCCTGAAGGTCAGAAGGGAATCACTAACATGGAAAGTAAGAATGAGAGATTATCTGACCAAAAAGGTGCTTTGGAATATTTTGGGGTTACTCCCAGGTGATGTAGTTTAGATCTCCTACCCTCCCTAGGGCTGTGCTGTGCTGGGTTGTGCATGAAGACATCTCATAGCTCTGGCTGACTATGAGTGCAGCAAAGACCAAAATACCAACCTGAGAGTGTGAGTTACTGCTCCATCAGTGTCTCTACCTGGGATCTGAGCACAAGTTCTGTTTTCACCGAAGTGTTAGCAGCAGGTGGAGGTCTTCAAGCTTCAGAGGTTTGTGTGTGTGGTTACTTTTCCCTTCCCTGCAAGGCTCATGGGGATGGATGTCACCTTGTCACCCGCTGCTTGTGTGTGCCCACATTCCTCCCAGTGCCAGGAAAGGGAGGTCAGGGAGAAACTGAGAGACTTTCAAACTGAAAAAGTAGAAATTTACATTGGATATGTGGAAGAAATTCTCCCCTGTGACGGTGGTGAGGCCCTGGCAAAGGTTGCCCACAGAAGCTGTGGCTCCCCCACCCCTGGAAGTGTCCCAGACCAGGCTGGATGGGGCTTGGAGCCACCTGGGCTGGTGGAAGGTGTCCCTGCCCATGGCAGGGGGTGGAATGGGGTCCTTTCCAACCCCAACCATTCTGTGATTCCATAAGAATAGGCAGAAAGATGCTGCTCAAACACACGGGCTCTGCTCTGTTGCAGCCCTGGTATCTCTCCGTGTGAATGTGCATCTTCCAGTGACTATGTGCATTTTCCATTGACATCAGATTGAAGAAGAAGTGATTCCTCATCATGGAGCAGCACGGACAGAAACATGTAAAGCATTCTACAGAATCTGATCTTGCCCCTTGCAATGTATCTTCTGTATTTCATTGTGCCTACAAAAAGTATTACCTGGTCACAATTCTTTACTGAGTGGCACTTGTGGAAGGAGTTGGCAGCCCTTTGCTAAGAACCAAGGGTTGGAACTGCAATTATTAAGCAACTGGAAGGGAAAAGTTTACATTAAGTTCTTGGGTTTTGCTGGGAGATTATACCAAGACATGGTGATCAGGAACAAAACCAGATGTGCAGTCTGGGGTGTGGGAAGTGGAGCTCACATATATATATAAATATATAATTTTTTTTTTTTTTTTGCCAGGTGAGCAAGGAGTTAAAGAGTAAGTGACTTGCAGATAGATGTCTGGAGAAAATCTGAAGCACTCATATTCTCTTGGATGCTCCATCCCTGCTGCAGCAAAAGAAGTTGAGGAACAGGAAGATTAGGCTGAGCCCGCCCTTGTAGTTTACCTCGGTCTGCAGAGTATGGATTTGTTTACAAAGGGAGGTAGCAATGTTGATTTCTTATGTAAGGTCCCAGGAAAGATTAATGACTGTATATCCAAGTCTTCTCATAGCCCATTAATGTTCTCTGCACTTAATGAGTCTTCATTGATTCTGCCAGGTGAGGGAATTTCCACTTCTTTCATTGAAGCATCTGTGGTACATCCTTATGTGTTTTCCAATTATCTCTTTCCAGCACTGGAAGAAGGAAGATGTGCCAGAACTCTCATTGATGGGTTCACTAGTCAAAACCTGGGCTGAGTAGTTTTGTCATATTCAGCTGGTGGAAAACTAAACCAACATAACATGTGTTGCTTTCCCTGCATTGCTACCTTGAAATGCCTGGCAGAGCTTCCCCTTATTACTGGGACTGGGACATGGCAGAGGGACAAGGGCATGAACAGGAATCTTGGGAGCAGAAACATCTGTGAATCCCTCTTCAGAACAGACTTAATTCCCATTCTGGAAAATTGTTTCTGGAAAATTGCCCTCTGATTGATAAAAAATCACAAACTGTTGATCTCATGAGTTGCAAGAGAAGAAGGTATATTTGTGGTAGAAATAAAAATGGCTGAAGTTCTTCTAGAAATTGCAGAACATTTGACAGGCAGGATTGAAGCACACTGAACTGCAAGTTTTAAATCTCTTAAAAAAGTTGTTGTCTTAGGGACAACCTTGTTCAAACCAACTGGCATAAAGAGCTGTAAAAAATCTTCTTAGAAACCATGAGTTATTCTCATCTGCTGGGAAGAGCATGTTTGTGAACATGATGACTGTACAAACAAACAGTATTTTGTCTGAAACAGCCAGCTGAGAGTGTGCCATCCCTTTGAAGGACACGTTACCACGGAAGGGATTCGTTCTGGATAATCTGACATGGGTCAGTGCCTTGTATTTGTCAGAGGAACTTCCTGGTATGGGCACTTGGAGATTCAATAAAAACAGCAACAAAAGAAGCTCAGCATGTTGTTTCAATGAAATTAAAACCTTCCCCAGTGTCTGAGCACTTTGTTTAATTGGTCATGGGAGGTGTGGAATGCTCCAGTGCCTGCAGTTCAACTCATCTGGATAACTGTGCCAGGCAAAGGCAGATGTAAAAAGAAGTGATTTTTCACCACAAATCACAAACACACACGATTTAACATGTGCTTTATAAGGTGACCTGATAAACAGAAACCTCTTTGTGGGGTGGATGTGTAGTAGGTGATGAAGGTGCTATGGTTTAGAGCAGTTTCTGTAGGGTGCATGAGCCCAGGGGAGGTGAGGAACCCTGACAGTGTCAGCACAGCAGCACCAGCTCCCATGTGTGAGCAGCAGCCTTGGCAGGTTCATCTGCCTGTGGGTGTTAAATGGCTCTGTGTTTGTGACTGTACTGCAATTGTTACCATAGAACCACTGCATGGCTTGGGATGGAAGGGAACTTAAAGCTCATCTCATTCACTCCCTGCTAATGGCAGGGACACCTCCCACCAGCCCAGGTTGCTCCAAGCCCTGTCCAATCTGGCTTTGGACACTTCCAGGGATGGGGCAGCCACAGCTTCTCTGGGCAGCCTGTACCAGGGCCTCCCCACCCTCACAGCCAACAATTTCTTCCTAGTATCCCATCTAACCCTGCCCTCTGGCAGTGGGAAGCCATTCCCCCTTGTCCTGCCCCTCCAGACCCTTGTGAAATGTCTCTCTCCATCTTTCCTGTTGGCTCCTTCAGGAACTGGAAGGCCACAATTAGGTCACTTCTGATCCTTCTCTTCTCCAGGCTGAACAATCCCAGCTCTCCCAGCCTTTCCTCATAGCAGAGCTGCTCCATTGCTCTGGTCATCTTGGTGTCTCCTTTATTCCAGTGCCTAATATCTTATCTTTAATTTGCTGCATAGCCTTTGCTATCACTATATCTATGCTACTGCATCTGTTAGTAATCCTGGATCACATGGCAGGTGCAACCTGTTTAAATCAGGCTGTCACTGGCCTGACAGGAACATCACTATCAGCCCCTTGTCTCCATCCTCTGACCACTGTAAAAACAAGGCACAGAAGTCTGTGTTACTGATTCCACTGCACAGGGCAGCTGAACGTGCCTTCATCTGGCTTTAATCTATGGGAAGTGCTGGATTCTGCCTCTGGGATTGGGCAACCCCAGATGGATGGACAGGCTGAGAATGGAAGGTTGGAAAGCAGTGCCAGGAAAGGGCCCTGGGGGTGCTGGTCAGTGGCCAGTTGGCCAAAAGCCAGCAATGCCCTGGGGCCAGGAGGGACATCCCTGTCCTGGGGGTCATCAGGCCCAGCATAGCTGGGAGAGGGAGGGGATTGTCCTGCTCTGCTCTGCACTGGGGGGTGAGTGGGAAGCAGAGCAAATGGATAGACACAAATCTGATTCTAGTGGTTCTTACAGAGTAAAATCTGTGTAGTTGTGAAGAAGAGTGTTGGGAAGTGCAGGGATTGGTCTGAATCCTGCAAAATGTTGGTGACTTGTTCTTGCCATGGGCTGGAGTCCCCTCCTCACCCTTCCACCTTGGAGCTGGAGGTGGCCATTTACTCTGATGAGCTGTCTCTGTCCTTATCAGAGCCAAGGAGCAGAAGTAGCTATGGATGCCAGAAGCCTCTGTTTCTTGTTCCAAATAGCAATGGGCTGCAAAAGTTAACTTGAAAAAAATAGATCTCTCTCCTAGAGACATGTACACATCTGTACGAGTAGTTATGAAGATTAATGTAATGCACAGGGTCAGAATTCCCACTGACATTTACTCAGTTTGTCCAAACAAGTTAGTGGAAACCTCCTGTGAGTATGAACTGCACTCTGCAGCATTTCACAGGCATTTAACATCTTGGATGCCAGTTCCCTTGCAGACACATCTGCAAGACTTAGTCCTAAAGTGCTGTAAAACATAATACTGGGAGCAAAAAATCATAGGGACAGTGTGGAAATTTTAAGACCTAAATACAAAAAAATAAGCCAAGCTGCATGATCCCTATTACATGTCTGTGCTTGGACATAAAATCAGTCCTAAGACAGCCAAGTTTTTGAGGTAAATGGGAAATACACTTAAGCCAGACTTGAACAAAACATTTTCTTGCCTTAATGGTTGATATCTAAAGTAATGCTGATACAGATACTATGTAAGATTTGTAGAAAGCACAAACTGTGACTGCTCACTTGGCATGAAGGACCGGATCTGGCTGTACCTCAGTTCAGACATTCATGTACCTGAACACAAAGGTGCTCTCCAATCCTTTGGATGATGAATGTCATATAAAAACAAGCCAATTTTGGGGTCCTACAATCAATGTGCACTGATCTCATTGGGCAGGTTGGGACTCAGCTGTTGTTAGAATGTTTGAATTTGGAAGAAACCTTATATTTGCTATATTATAAACTAAAGAAAATCACTTTATTTAGTGTTTAACTCCCTCCCAGGCCTTCCCAGCTATGACAATATTATCATTACAACAGCACGAGCTGCATGATGCAGACTTTAAATCAGTGTAAGTGCACTGTGGACTAATGTGCCTATTTCCATATGGGGGAAAAATGTATCATCAGAGAGAATCTTCCTACTGGTGTAATTCCAGACACATTGCTGTTTTCAATAATGTAATGATGATAATTGATGGCTTAAAATTGACAAGGTCAATTTATTTGGCAGTATTTGTTTGGCAGCCAGTTTGGCACTATTAAGGATTGACACAAAACAGGGTAAAGATCTCCTGTCCTGCCCCAAGGTCCGATAACAGCACAGCATTTCAGTGATGCACCCAGGCTGTTTAGTCAACTCCTTTGGCACAACATCCCTTAATTATGTTCTCTAACCAGCTGTGCCACATGACAGGGTCAGATCTGAATTGCATTGCCAAACTGTACAGTTTTGTTGCCATGATGAGTTAATCAGGCAATATGCCACTGGTATTATTTCAGCCTGTTTTATTAGGACGTGTGCAGGTTCCCAGCATGAAGACAAGATGGTAGTTCAGTGTATATTAATGTCTGTAAGAAATATAGATCCCAGTTTAGGAGTTGTTCTGCCAGTGCTGGATGCCAAATCTCAGACAGGAATGTTCAAGGAGTTTGTCTCGGCGTGGGACAGAAAACCCAATTTTTACCATGGTCAGCATTTCCCGTTCTCTGCACCCTAAATAGTGCTGATGTAACCACTGGCTCTGCTATGTTAACAGGAAGACAGGGGGAAAACAGCCCATTTCTATCCCAATCCTTTGCAAACCAGGAGCAGGTCCCCCCATTGGAGGGTGGCCCCTGACAGAGAGGCACCTGAGGTGAGAACATCAGTACAGCTCAAACCTGATGATCAGCAGTGATTAATGACAGTAAATCCTGCACACCACAGAAGGATGACATTGACTGTGGTCCTAGGTGGACACCACCCATTTAATGTACAGAATTTCTAATGCATCTCAGAAATGGAATTATTTTCTGTTCTCTGCCCAAGAAATCCACACACATTTTTATCCTTTTTACAATTCTCCCTTCAGAAGGGGACGTGAGCCGCCTGCTCTTGTAAGCAGAGATTACTTCACCCACAGCATTTTGGCTAATAAAAACAGATTCATTCTATTTTTGCATGTTAATTTGATTCAGTGCTGAAATCATTGAAGCAGATGCAGCAGCCTCAGTTGCATTCAGTTTGGGATCATGATGATGAAAGAGAAGAAATGTGTTACCCTATACTCAATAAAAGGAGGAGTGGTGGAAGGGTATTGAACACTGAGTTTGCACCTTTGATTTGGAGGCATATGAAGTAGCCTGCCAGTTTCTTCAACTAAGTACATAAATTGCTTAAATCTTGGTTATGTGTTCTCTGAGTTTGCTGTTATCATTGGAAGTGGTTTTATCAGACTTCAGTCCCTATGGCACTTCAGAAAGTT
Organism: Sakesphorus luctuosus; assembly: GCA_013396695.1. NCBI lineage: Eukaryota > Metazoa > Chordata > Aves > Passeriformes > Thamnophilidae > Sakesphorus > Sakesphorus luctuosus. The sequence continues at coordinate 152,030 of VWZD01004558.1, read as the reverse complement.
GTAGGAATGCAAAGCTATCTGAAGGTCATGTGCAATCTCAGCTGCAGAAATGACCAGCTGCTGTCAGCTATCATCACAGTGCTGGTGTTGTGCAGTGAAATGTGAGATGTATTGGAGGGACTCTAAAACAGAAGGAAAAAGAGTGGTTTTCTTGTGTAGGCAGAAAGACACTTCCCTGTCAGCTTTAAATGTGACCCTTCCATTACAATGAGCTGCAATGACTCTGTACTGATGGAGACTGATGACAGAAAGACAGGCACTTGGAAACCTGTCTTCACCATTGGCAACTAGCAGATGCCCAGAGGTGTTCTGTGAGTGCCACAGAGTGGGCACAGTGAAACAGCCTTGGCTTCGTGCCACATTCACTACATGGCAGCTGAACAAGATTCACTAGAGAGGCTGATTGGCTTTGGGCAGGAAGTGGAGATAGAGAACCTCCTGAGGTCCATTCCAACCTGGATTGCCCTGTGATGATCACCTGAGTATGTTCTGCTTGAAAATGGAGGACTTGGTTGGAGAATACTCGGAAGAGAAGGTTGTCAGAAGTCCCCTAGACCTCTGAGACAACACAATTCCTTGTACTGACCCAGGAGGTCATGCTGGGAACACATCCACATTGTGGATGAATTCTACATGAAGGAATACATCCAGCTTACTCCAAACTTGGTCTTTTGAAGTAGCTATGGGAAAGTTTCTTGCTCCCAGTCATATCCTGGGCAGTAATTGGATGATTTCAGATCCATTCCTAATAGCTCATGGATTAATTAATTTCCTGAATACAGTAATTAAAAGCATTGTCTTGCACTGCTTGTTTGCTGGTGTTATGAATAAGGTGCAATGGCCAGGGATCCTCCTTGAGAAATTCTTATTTAATTTCTGATTGGTCAGGCTGGATCCAAACTGGTGACACATCCTTTGATCCAAAGTCTGGATCGCTTTGATGAGGAATTTTTGGCAGGCTCTGAATCAGTTTTGTGTTGTTTCTTTTGTCAGACTGTAAACAATGTCTTAGCAATACCTTGGTGCAAGAAATCCAGAAGGACAGTGGATGCTTGGCTTTGTGAGGGGTATGCTGTTTCTGAGGCCTGAAATTACACACATTGCTATGGACAAGTGTCCCACCTCACCCGCAGCTAGTGGTGAAAGGGGGGAATCAAAGCTACAATTAGTGCTGTAGGAACAGCTGAACCTCATGAGATCTGCAAAAGAAGATTCCTCTTAACTCGAGTATAATCCTGTGAGGATTTTGGAAATGATGTGGTGCAATGACAGGGAGATGACTGGTTGTACTGGTTTGAGCTAGGCCTCAAATTAGCAGGCTCAGAGAAATCTATGTGGAGTGGGAGACAGCTCTCACCTGACTGGGTAACCAAGGAAATATTTCATACCAGATGACGCAAACCTAAGACATGAGTGCAGCAGTGGGAGGTGTTAAGGCAGTTCCACCGTGGCCGAAGTAGAACGTGTTACAGCTCTTGTACTGTGCTAGGCCCTGCTCCTGCTGCTGCTACTTTGAGTTTCAGGGAAGTAAAAACATTTGTTTGAGTTCAGGGAAGTAGAAACATTTTGTTGCTACTCTTTCTGTTTCTTGCTAGGTGTCTTGTAGAGTACTTATAGATCTAGAGTAATGGACTTTGTATCAGCTGGGGAGCGGGAGGTTATTTCTTGTTATATGTAACTTGTGTGTTTGTTATATTGTAGTTTTCTCTTAAATATCTCTTTTCTGTATAAATACATATAGTTAGTTTCAGCATAAACTAGTTTGAAGGGGTTTTTTTCCCTCTCCTTCTTTTTCTCTTGTCTGGTTGGGGGGGTAGGAACCCTTTTTCTCTGTATTTGGGCAGTTGGCATTTTGCCAGCTCAACCCAAGACACTGGTAAATATTAATTGGGAGAGTAGTCCATGCCAAGAAATTCCTGACGCTCACATTACCTTCTCTCCATGCAAAATATTTACTGAGTTAGAGCAAAATACCTCTGTTTAATTTACCATGACTATGTCGTCATTGCACAATGACTTCAGGAGAAGACAAGGGCTGGCAGCCCTTGGGTGTGTTGTTGTGTTGCCTCAGAGAGGTGGTCAACACGTCTCCTCCAGCTGAGGAACAGCTCCAGTCCACATCTCCACCTTTTGTTCCCCAATGTACTCAACCCCCTTCTCATTAAAACATTTTTATTTTTTTTTATTTTTCATTTTTAAATGTAAAAAATCTGAATTCAGTTGAAAGAAACCCAATATTTGAAAATTTGCTAAGCACATCCAATTGAAGCACATCACCATCATCTCTTGGTCATGTAGACTCTGATATTCATCAGTATCAGCATTTTTAGCAACTGTTAAGAATCTGTAGGTTTTTTTACTCTTCAACATTCAAAATATGAACCTGATGTTAATGGAAATAGGTGCACATCATAGTCACTAGAGGCTTTAAATTCAAGATGTTTGATGCACCTAGGAAAATATTTGATATTGTACCTTCAGGTAAAGCCAGAAGGTTCCTCCATAAACACAAAAGCCTCAGCTGTGTAATTTATAAAGTCCAAATCTTTTCCAAGATAGGACAGCCAGCGTGTGTTTGAAGCCCAAAAAGTATTGGAATCTGAGCTGGATGCATAGAAGATGGTGGTCACTCCTGGGACCTGATCGTAGAGACCCAGCTGGAGGAATGTCACTCACATGCCGTAGTCTGGAGACTGTTCAAGTTCAGCCTTAAGGATGGTAATAGGATCCCTAAATCATGGTTTATCTATCAGTCTCTGACGGTGTAATAGTACATCTGTTTAAAGTTAATCAGAACAAATTATTTCTAAATTGAAGATGAAATTTAGGATTAGAAGAAACAGTCAAAAAAGGAAGACCCTGGAAAAACTGAATCCTCTTTGTTAATTCTTCATGTCCAGAGGTTTATGGGGAAAGCTTGAGGCACAGGCAGTGTGTGTAATACAGCACCACAGAATCCCAGAACATGCTGAGTTGGAAGGGACCCACAAGGATCATCCAGTCTAACTCCTGGCCCTGCACAGAACCCTCCCCAAGAGTCACACCCTGTGCCCCAGAGCATCATCCAAACACTCCTGGAGCTCTGGCAGCCTTGGGGCTGTGCCCACTGCCCTGGGGAGCCTGGTCAGTGCCCACCACCCTCTGGGGGAGGAATCTTTTTCTAATATCCAACTTCAAACCTGCACATCAGCATCACTTCACCTCCAGGCAACGTGGGCTCTGTTTTAATTTTTGTTCTTAAAATTGTTCCCATTTAAAGCCCTTAAACAGCTCTATGAATTCCAGGGTGATATAAAATGACCCTCAGATCATTCTCCCCATGGCTCTTGGCTCAGCAGGGCACTGAGCTCTCTCTGTGGCTGCCCATGTGCCCCACACATGCCTGTGCACAGGCTCCCAGCAGGGAATGTTGTGAGCCCCTGGCCTGTGCCAACTCACATATCTGAACGTTTTCATAAGGGGAACCCCTTTGTGTTAGTCATCTGGTTGTCAAACAAGCCCTGGCTGCGATCCTGGACCTGGCACTAGATGAAATATGTGCACTTTAAACATTTCATACTTAGACTGATGGGAATGGGCAATTCCTCAGTGCGTTTTCTCAACGTTTTTAAACAATAAATGTCAACCTAAGGGCAAAGAGAGACAGATTTCAGATTAAAGGGACAGGGTTTGCTTAACGTTTATAAATCCCTTAGTCCCAGCCTCCTTCATGTTCCTTAAACCAACGAACAAGGAAAGGCTACGTCAAACCTAGTGGACACTTTGGTCAACACAGCATTTTCCTTTAAAAGTGTGATAGAAAGATCTAAAAAATAGATTTTTTATGATGGATTCATGACTTGACATGCCATAGAGAATCTAGTATTCTCGCAAGCAAAGCTAAAATTTGTGGGAGAACACTAATAATGCCAGGCAAAAGAACCTTTCATCCCCAAGATAACTAAAATATGCCTTTGTTTATTTTTCACCCTTAATTAGTTTTTCTGTCTTGATTTAATCTGCAGTGCTGAAGTTTGTCAGCACCTATAGCCTTTACTTTAGAATTGATGTCTTGGGAACAGGAATAAAAGCAATTTTCACGTGGTGTCTCCCCATCATGACTGCTGCCTGAAGCCCATTGACTTTGCTTTCAAAAGACCCAATTCTATGCCCATATAACTGGAACAAAACTTAATTTGAGTCAGTAGTTTTATATTCCTTAATACCAAGGCTGAGGTTTCCTCCTTTGAGCCTGATGTTCTGTCACTTGCAATAAAATCTTCCAATTTCTGGTAGGTCTCTCACTTTCCAAAGAAAAAATGTCTCAGAAGGAATGATTGTCTCAGAACACTTGTCTTGATTTTGACTTAGTAGAATTTTAAGACTACTTCATATGTAAATTTTTCAGTTTACAGCTGAAGGGAGAAATTGTTCTGAGCAAGAAAATGAACCTTCTGTTCGGAAAATGAGTTCTCAGAAAAAAACATTGCTCATACTTTTTTTTTCCAAGTGAAGTGATTTCTTGAAACATCCCATGTATGCTTTCCATTGTGTAAGCTGGCACTGCCATGCACCAGAGTTTCTCAGGAGGCTTCCAAGAAGCTTTCCTGTACCATGTCTTGGATAGGGCTGTAAAGCTGGATTTGCTCAGCCAAAGTGGGACTTTTAAGCTTTCATTTTTTTATGGTTTGGTTGCTTCTCTTGTCCATAGCAGAAGTTTGTTGGCAATTTGCAGTGTGGGCTTCTCGCCTTCATGCCATATATTCATTAGCTCACTCAATCAGAGCACGGTGCTAATTACACCAAGGTAATGGCTTTAATCCTTGTATGGGCCATTCTTTTAGGAGTTGGACTTGATGACCCTTGTGGGTCCCTTGTAACTTAGAATATCCTATGATTTTCTAAAATGCCTTCTGTAAGCCTCAGTTACAGAGAGCTCAGCTCAGTATCACCAAGCAATGCTCAAGCCAGTAACCACTTTTTCAGGGCTGATACCTACATCTTTTCCTTGCCTTTTTTATTTGATCATGTCATTGAAAGTGAACCATCCCAGTTTGTTGATGCTAATCACAACCACAAGAAGACTTTTGTCTCGTTGCAGGCAGTTTTAGACAGAAAACAAGTCAGTCCCAAAGCCCAGAATGTATAGCAGGAGCCTTCAGGAACTGCAGCATTGCTCATGTGTGTAGGCTCTAAAAGTCAAATGTATTTTTCAAAAGCCCAGATGAATCAAAATTCATATTTATCAGTATTAATGTAAAGCTGTCATGGCTTAGAAGGTGCACCAAAGTCTCAGCAATGGCTTTATCCTTTGTCCAGTGCCCACAGTTAATGATATTTTTCATAGAGTCACAGAATGGTTTGGGTTGAAGAGGCCTTGAAGATCATCTCATTCCACACCCTACCGTAGGCAGGGACAATTTTCATCAGCCCAAGTTGCTCCAAGCCCTGTCCAATCTGGCCTTGGACACTTCCAGAGATGGGGCAGCCACAACTCTGGGCAACCTGTGCCAGGGCCTGCCCACCCTCATAAGGAAGGATTCCTTCCTGATATCTGATCTTAACCTCCTCTCCATTAGTGGGAAGCCATTCCCCCTTGTCCTGTCACTCAAGGCCCTTGGAGGCAGTCTCTCTCCATCTCGATCAGGCATTGCAAGACCACAATCAAGTTGCCCCAAAGCTTCTCTTCTCCAGGTTGGACAAACCCAATTCTCTCAGCCTTTCCTCGGAGCAGAGCTGCTCCATCCTCTGATCATCCTGGTGCCTCCTCTGGACTCTCTCCAACAGCTCCATGTCCTTCCTGTGCTGGGACCCAGGGCTGGAGGCAGCTCTGCAGGTGGGGTCTCACCTGAGGGGGCAGAGGGGCAGAATCCCCCCTGCCCTGCTGCCCACGCTGTGGGACCAGCCCAGGACATTGGGGGTTCTGGGCTGGGCCATGTCCAGCCTCTCCCCCACCAGCATCCCCACATCCTTCCCAGGGCTGCTCCATCTGCTCACCCCCAGCCTGGATTGATCCTGGTGGTTGCCCTGACCAAGGTGCAGCTCCACCTCTCCCCCACCAGCATCCCCACATCCTTCCCAGGGCTGCTCCATCTGCTCACCCCCAGCCTGGATTGATCCTGGTGGTTGCCCTGACCAAGGTGCAGCTCCAGCACTTGGTTTTGTTAAACCTCATGAGATTCCCATGGTACCCTTCTCGAGGGTGTCCAGGTTCCTCAGGATGGCATCTTGTCCATCAGGTGTGTCAATGTCACCACTCAGGCTGGTGTCACCTGCAAATATAGAGATGTCTTTGGAGTTGTGTTATCATCATCCAGCCAGGAGCAGATCCAGACCTGGTTGCTTATTCCTGTGCCCTGCCTGGTCTTGCAAAGTGAGCCCTGCTGGCAGCTGCTGTTGGACTACTTGGGGCTGGAAAAATTGTAGAAAATTGATTCTTCAGGTACTTACTCAGATGAGCCCATTCAATCAGTTTGGCCTGTTCTTTGATAGCTCTCATTTAAAACTGATGTTTTATTCCCTTCCAGATAGCTGTACCAGACCTGTTTTCCTTCTGGAGAAACATCTGGCTGGCTGGCTGGCTCAGAGGGAGTAAAAGGGAACAGCGAATGCAATCACAGTTTATCAAACAGTTTTAATGCACTGGTGAGGCCACACCTCGAGTCTTGTCTCCAGTTCTGGGCCCCTCACAGCAAGAAAGGCATTGAGGGGCTGGAGTGCGTCCAGGGCAGGGAGCAGATCTGGGAAGGGGCTGGAACAGCAGGAGGGGCTGAGGGAGCTGGGGGGGCTCAGCCTGGAGAAAAGGAGGATCAGGGGAGACCTTCTCCCTCTCTGTAATCCCTGCCAGGAGGGGGGAGCCGGGGAGGGGGTCAGGCTCTGCTCCAGGGAACAGGGACAGGAGGAGAGGGCACGGCCTCAGGCTGGGCCAGGGCAGGGGCAGGTTGGACATCAGGAGGAATTTCTCCACGGAGAGGATGGTCAGGCATTGGAAGGGGCTGCCCAGGGAGGTTTGGAGTCCCCACTCCTGGAGGTGTCCAAGGAAGGATTGGCTGTGGCACTCAGTGCTCTGGGCTGGGGGGCAAGGTGGGGATTGGACACAGTTTAGACTCTGGGATTTTGGAAGTCCTTTCCAACTTCAGTGATTCTGTGATTCTGTGAATGAGAAAGGAGTTCAAGAGAATCTCTTTCACTGAGAGAGGGTGTCTTCCTCCCACACCACAGTTTTTTTCTTCTTTGCCTGTTGCAGTGCTTGCTAGTCAGGACACCTTAAAACCATGAAAGCAAAGATAGGAGGAGGTACAAGAGGGTAAAACCGAGTTAAAGGCAGAAGAGTGCAGCAGGGGCGTGGATAGTAAAACAGGCTCCATGCTGAGCACATTAGAAGGGCCACAGCTGGAACAATGTCTGAGAGTAACAATATATCTTCCCATATTTGTTTGCCCATTCCTCTGTTATTTTTCCCCAGTATTGTTTGCAGTGTGGTCTCCCCACCAGGGTTAGAGATCACAATAATGTTTCGTGTAGGTAGCAAAATACTCCCTGCATGCGAAGTTGTACATAATTTTACTTACAGAGTGAGAACACAACACTTTTTCTAACACATCAAAGAAAATTTATCTGCTGACATCTCTTCTGGAGATGAAGTATTGGTTCTTTAGGCTGCAGACTTAACTCTGGCCAGGAAGATAAATGATCTGTGTTTATGAGGACTGTGCTCACAAAACGTGCTTGTGGACTGTCAGGTTCAAAATCCTTCACCTGTAATTCTGGTCAGGTTCTCATATCCAAAGACCTGGAGAATATATTCCCAGGATCATGGCTGTTCCATGCCTTACTGACCAGCAGCTCTTCACATGATGGGAGAAAAACCATGTCTGTGTGTGTTTATTTTCTATGGAGACCGACTGGGAGCCCTGGAATTGTTTTTGGGCTGGATCAAAGAAGGCTCTAGGGAGACCTTAGAGCCCCTTCCAATGCCTATATGGGCTCCAGGAGAGCTGGAGAGGGACTTGGGACCATGGCCTGGAGGGACAGGACAAGGGGCAATGGCTTCCCACTGGTGGAGAGCAGGGAAAGATTGGATATACATAAGAAATCCTTCCCTATGAGGGTGGGCAGGCCCTGGCACAGGGTGCCCAGAGAAGCTGTGGCTGCCCAATCCCTGCAAGTGCCTAAGGCCAGATTGGACAGGGCCTGGAGCAACTTGGACTGGTGGAAGGTGTCCCTGCCTATGGCAGGGGATTGGAAAAAGATGGTCTTTAAAGTCATTCCCAACACAACCCATTCTGTGATTCTATGATTTAAATCAAGAATGGATTAAAAAGCTCTATAAAACTCCCATGTTCTTTGGGCTGGGTGAACTGGGAGAACTGCTGTAACTGGGATTTCTGGCTATTTAGCAATTTCCCTGGAATATTTTCACTTGCAAGTATGAGGACACTGACTCTTATTCTGTGCAAATCTTCAGGGGACAGTTGACTTCATGGTTGTAACATGTTTGCCTTTGGAAAACATTATACAGATGTCCTTGTTCAGATATTTTTTTTTTATTTCCTATTCCTCTCCACTTAAACATCTTTGTAGTTCACCCTGGCATCAACTGATGCAGAGAGAGAGCGTAGCTCCTGGAAACTGGAATATGTTTGTGCCAGACAATGCATTTCCATAATCCTCATGTAATGTATAGCCAGACTTTTACATTTTTTTAAGACCATTTGCGAATAGTGAGGTGAGGACATTTTGCATTTGGGCAGTCAGAAGCCTTAGAAGCCTGCAGCAAGGGAAGATGTCAACAAAAGCTGTTGCAAAGCTGTGCTTTCACTTCACAGGCTTTGAGGAGATACATTCTTGGGTCTGGTTCATGTGGGCTCATTTCTCTGACTTTCACTTTGAATCTGGGAATCAAAGGGATTTTAAAATTCTAGGTCAAACTCAGTAAAAAACACAGAATCTCACCTGGTTTCAGCTCCCTAAATCACGGGAAACATTAAATCTCCTGCTCTGGTTTTGATACAAATCTATAAATCATGGGGTGGGCGTATTTGAAGCTTGGCCCAGAACCTTTCCGTCCAAGAGTCAGTTGTTACTCCAAAAGTTCATGACTTTTTTCTAACCAGGCTTATGGATATGGGGAGGTTCAGTGGCACATGGAACATGTCAGATTTTTGTGGTGATTGCAAAGATAGCACCCAGCTTTTGGATTTGGGATTTTCCTGACAGAAAGCTACATCTCTGAGACTGCTGCCTGATCAAGGACACACTATTCTAGGGAAAAAACCCCAGACATCCCTGCCCTGTTTGTCTGGTGCAGCAGGGACCTTCTTCCTGCTCCCCTCTGGCTCCTCCCTGGAGGAACGGGGGCTTTCCCGGAATTCCTGCCTGCCTGTGGTTCCTTAGCCAGTCCTGCAAAAATGTATTTTTTATTGAATGTTATTCTAACCATAAAACTTTTAAGCTGTTCAAATACTTTCCTTTGTACCGTAGACATCTGAGACTATTAGACATTAACAAGTAAATGTACTTTCTTTTCGACTGCTTCAATCTGCTGAGGAGTTTTCTTTGGACTGATCTCCCCTTGCCTTGTACCAGAGGAAACAAGACTGGGATCTGATATCATATCTCCTCAGTAGCTGTCTCCCCAGACTGTAGATGTAGGTGTGTTTTACTTTGACTTATTTCTTGGCAAGCCATTTACTCCCTTAAGATCCAGAGATGTTTAAAGCCAAGAGGGACCAGACTGATTCCCTCTGATTCCTGTATTAAGCCTCTCAGTCTTGCAGGATTGGAACACATACTTTAGTAAGACTCAGCTGAAAGATTTCAGAAGATGGAAGTTCACCCTTTTCCATAGTTATTTAATAATTAATATAATGAGGTCTTTGACTCCTGCCACCTCATGTCTGCACTTGTGCACTGGAGTTGGCTTTCTATGCACACCCATGTGGTTATTTTAATAATGGCCTCATCTGTAATTGGCTCCCTGTGGAATTGTGCCTTAAACTGAAAACAGAATGAGAGTGTTCCTGCCTCAGATTGTTATGAGAGACAGAAAAAGCACTGGGAGAAGCAAACTGCATTATCACAATTTGAGGAGGTCAGACCCCAAATTTGCTTAATTTGTTCTGGATCTCATGGGAAGACTGACCTGGTGAATTAGACATCTGAATTGGTTATTAGGAATATATGCCTAAATAGGTATATTGACTTATAAATATAATTTTATAAGTAAATTTATATTATAATTTTCAAAGTAGATATAACAATCATTCTATCTATAATTGCATATTATGTAATATAATAATATATTAATAAATATATGATATTATAGCAATATAATATGTAATCAAAATTCTGGTCTCTTGTGGGTAATGTGAAATATAATATATTAATTATATATCATATTATATGCAACATACAATTTATATATGTATATGTATAAAGATATAATTCTGAGAAGTTATATCAGAATGATACACCTAAATCAGTGACCTGATTTTCTGACATGGTGAGCTCCTGTAAAATGGGCTCTTTGCTTGGGATTTCTGTAAAACCATCCTTTTCTTGGCTCCTGATGGATGGGATCAATTTTCCCCACCACCCTCAGCCATGTGTTCCCACGGAATTTGTTCCCTCCCAATTGCAGGAGCTCACTCAACACTCAGTGCATTTTCAGGTTATGGAAGAAAGGTGTGAAGCACCTCTTGATCTGTACTGAGTAATATTCAAAATTGACCATCAAAGCCAAAAGTTCATTTCTCTGGGGAGCACATGAATTGTTGTGGACCATTCCCCATCATGTACAAAGTCAGATAAGGAGAGATGAGGGATGGTAGACCCCACAGGGTCTACCTGCAGCCAGGTACCTGAAGTGATTGTCCTCTCTTCTGCTGGACAGGATGGCCACAGGTGACACCTTGGGCCTGTGTTCATTATTTACAGTTTTGGTGTCTCTAGATGTGTGGCATTGTTGCCTCACTAGCAAAGGCAGCCCATAAACACAGGGCACGTGTGGATTCTTTGTGCACATTTAATGTAAGAGTCTCCGTTGTGTACAGACAACAAAACCTTTCATTCTTACCCCAACAAAAGTAGAATATGTGTGCATTTAATTCCTGAGCACTTGAATCTTTTTACACAAATGAGATATGGAAATAGATCAAATCCATACATTTTTATGTTACACTGACTGCATACAACTTCAGAGACAGTTCTTCTTGAGAAAAACATAAACTGCTGACACTCATCACAGAACCACAGAACAGTTTGCGTTGATGGGACCTCAAGGACCGTCTTGTTCCACCCCCTGCCATGGGCAGGGGCACTTTCCACTAGCCCAGGTTGCTCGGTCCAACCTGGCACTGAACACCCTCACAGGGAAGAATTTCCTCCTAATCCCTAATCTGAACCTGCCATCTGTCACTTTGGCATCATTCCTGTCACTCCATGCCCCTTGTTCAAAGTCCCTCTCCATCTCTCTTGTAGGCCAGTCATTGGCAGAGTGTGTCCTCCTCCAACAGAGATTCACAACTGCTTTTGACCAGAAATGCAGCTGGAACTGAGGGTGTTGGTTTTTCTCCCTCCTCTGTCTTTGAGCACATCTTTGTTGAGAAGGGACACCTGTGACAAAGTGATGCTTGAGAGGCATCTAAACCAGGCATTTTTACAACTCTGGGAGTGGAAGTAGGTGTTGCCAGAAGCCACCTTTATGGATTGCAGCTACACAGGCAGGAACTGGGGAAATATGTCTTAATATCCCATTTTGTTTATAACGGTGACACAACAGACATTAAAAACTGAGTGTAAACAAAGTTAGAAGTGAGCATTTAAGAAAGGAATATTGCTCCTGGCTGTCACAGAGCTGGGTCAAAGTACTTCAACAGGAAGCCTTAAGCTGAGTGTGGGAGTTTGAGTTTACCCCAGAAATCCTGAGAGATCATGAAGGTGAGAGAACTTCAGCAGGTGCTGCGCACAGTGTTTATTGGTGGCCATTGCTCTTTTCTCAAAATTAGGACAGGTTTAACCATGAAGACCAGTTTTTTCTCCAAGTGAACTGGAACTGGAGCTCTAAAGTTACACGTCAGAGGTCTTTGTAGTGTTAGATTTTCATTCCTAACTTTTTATTCAACAGAAGTTTTTATATGTTGTGCAGGAAGTTCAGTATGTTTAACACCCGATTCATTATGTTTAACACCTGATCCACTATGTTTAACACCCGCTAATTTGCATATGACTTTTTTGCCACCTCCCCAACGGGAAGTGTTTGAATTTTTTACCAGCCATTTACTTATTCAGCTGCTGCCAGAACAGGTAGAAACTGTTGCTTCCCCTTTGAACAAGGGTGGGGTTTTGTAAAGTCTGATCACAGCAAGGTCTTTAATTCCAAGCCCAACTACTAACAGTCGATAGCCTGTTACCACAGAACCCTGACACACATCTTGCCATGTAACACTCCCAATTATTTTTCATCCCACAAATGTTAATATTTACAAGGTAGAGTCAACCTCCAAACCGCAGAGAGTAATTTGCGTTGTTGGTGGTATGAATTATACATTAGCTAAATAAAAATGTTAACCTTCCACTAATATAATTATAGAAACAGAACTCACACTCGAGCACAGGTCACATACTTCTGGTTAATGCAGGGTTGTTTTCCCTCCTCACTCTCACAAGAGCACAGCCCCGAGTGCTCTGGGGCGGGCACTGGGAGAGGACCTCAGCTCAGCATAAATAACACAGATGTAGGTCTCACTGAGCTGCAGTTGTGTGAAGTCTCTGGGGCTGGAGAGTCACCAAGAGTAATCCTCTGTGCACAAGCTCCCCCTTATGGAAATGAAAAATACTAAACAATGCTTGTTTTTGTCTTCTCCCAAGTCAGACAGGACAAAGAGCTGGTGAGGATAAAGCCACTTCTCAAGCTTGCAGTCAGCTTTTGACATGCAATGTTTGAAATGCAGGTGATTTAAGGAAGTGGCTTATGCTTCTCATGACACACATGAATGACTGATGGCATGTCGATAGGTTTGTACTCAGCATGATTTGAGCTGCTTTCAAATTTGGAATTTCTTGTGGTATCCTGTCAATGAGGAGGGGAAGAGGCTCATTTTGTAGTGAGACGGAATACAGTGTCATACTGAGAGTTCTAGCTCCAGCCTCCTCTGCCTTAACAAGAGCAAAAACAAGTTATGGAGAACAAATAATCTAATTTTGGGCAAGTTTGTTATATGTGTTTCTGAGCACAGCCTACAATGTGTACTTAGAGTTGGATTCTAATGGAATTTCACCCTCAGTGAAATGGCAGGGAATGGCAGAGAGAAGGCACTTGGACCAGAGATGCAGCCTGGACACTCAGGTGTTACACAGGTGGGGTCAGTAATTTGCATTCCTCTGTGGTCAGTATGGTCACTGTGGTCCTGATGGAACCTGTCTGAGAGCAATTTCAGCTCTGTTCACCCAGTGCTTGCACTCTCCATATGCATTTCTGAATCCCATTGGGAGCTAACAAGGACCTTTACACTGACTTGTTTGGACTTTTCTTGTGGTTTCTAGACCTTTCTTGGCACTGAAGTGCCACAGTTTGAGCTAATACTGATCAGTATCATCATGGTTCTGTCAGGTGCCTTCCTGGCTTCTGTAACTTGTTCTGGTGTAAGAACCTCAACTGAAACATTCTCGCTCTTGCCAAACCAATTTTCAGTTGATTTAAACTATTTAAATGGGCATTGTTTAGAGACTTGGAATAATAAAATGGTTTGGGTTCAAGGGGACCATAAAGATCAACTGTCCCACCCCTTGCTGTGAGCAGGGATACCTTCCACCAGCCCAGGTTGCTCCAAGCCCTGTCCAACCTGGCCTTGGACACTCCCAGGGATGAGGCAGCCACAGCTTCTCTGCCCAACCTGTGCCAGGGCCTGCCCACCCTCACAGAGAAGAATCTCCCCTTCTCAATATCCCACCTAACCCTGCCCTCTGACAGTGGGAAGCCATTGCCCCTTGTCCTGTCATTCCAGGTCCTTGGGAATAGTCTCTCTCCATCTTTTTTCTCAGGCTCCCTTCGGGTACTGGAAGCCACAATGAGGTCACCCCAAAGCTTCTCTTCTCCAGGCTGAACAATCCCAGCTCTCCCAGCCTTTCCTCCCAGCAGACCTGCTCCATCCTCTGACCATCCTGGTGCCTCCTCTGGACTCTCCAACAGCTCCATGTCCTTCCTGTGCTGGCCCCAGGGCTGGAGGCAGCTCTGCAGGTGGGGTCTCACCTGAGGGGGCAGAGGGGCAGAATTCCCCCCCCTCCTCCGACCTGCTGGCCAAATTAACTCGTGTACCTGATAGAAAGTGCTTTGGATGAAGGAGTGAAAATTGTATCATCAGTTACTATTGAAGCTCAGCCTGTTGAAAGTCCACAGAAGCAAGAACTGCCCCAGTCCATGGTGTTCACCTGGGTCATTTGAAGCCAGTCAAACCTTTTTGACTTGCACTAGTAACAAAATTAGGTCAGTAGATTTCTGACCACTTTAGAAATTCTAAGGCCAAGGTTGAGCTGCCTGGAGGTGATGCATAAACTGATGTAGTACCTGGTTATCCAAAGGTGCAGCAGCACAGCCAGATCTGTAGAGAAAGGGGAGAGAGCTGGAAGAGAACAAAGCCACTGTCTGTAATTTAAAATCTATCTTGTTTTCAATTACTTTTTTGAATTGAATGCTTTTAGGACACCAGAATATTTATGAACTTGCTTAAAGTTTGTCACTTGTTTTCTGTGCTGCAGAGGTGGAAAAACCTCTGGAATTCAGAGCACTTTGCCTCAACAGCTTTGAAACCCAGTTTTCCTGTATTTATTAACTTAGTTGCATTAATTGAAATAGATGTACAAAATGTCTTCCAGTTTTGAGATTTCCCTTCTGCTGTCAGTGTAATATATTTTTTACATTTTGTTTACTGGTATTTTAAAATATATTTCTTTTGTTTGGGTCACTTAAAATAAAACTTATTTAAAAACTTATTTAAAAACTTATTCTTGCTAATACACAAAAACCTATCAGACTTTTACAGCTGCAGCAGGTGAAATGTTGTAGAATCAGAGAATGTGCTGAGTTGGAAAGGACCTATCAGGGCCATCAAGTCCAAATCCTGGTCCTGCGTGATACACCCCAACAATCCCACCTTGTCCCTGAGAGTGTTGTCCAAACCCTCCTGGAGCTCTGGCAGCCTTGGGGCTGTGCCCACTGCCCTGGGGAGCCTGGTCAGTGCCTGAGCATCCTCTGGGGCAAGAACCTTTTCCTCAGATCCAACCTAATGCTGTCCTGACACAGCTCCAGTGATTCCCTGGGTCCTGTCACTGCTCACACAGAGCAGAGATCAGTGCCTGCCCCTCAGGAGGAGCTGCCAGCCCTGGTGAGATCTGACCTCAGTCTGCTTTTCTCCAGCTGAACACACCAAGTGCCCTCAGCTGCTCCTTGTATGGTCTCTGCAAGCCCTTCACCATCCTCCTGTCCCTCCTTTGGACACTCTCTAATGGCTTAACTGCTTCCTTACATTGTGTCCCCCCACACTGCCCCCCCCATTGCAGGTGAGGCTGCCCCAGTGCAGAGCAGAGCAGGACAATCCCCTCCCTCTCCCGGCCATGCTGGGCCTGATGCCCCCCAGGACAGGGATGTCCCTCCTGGCCCCAGGACCCTTCCCACAGTGCAGGGGAAGGTGATGAAACAGCACTAGAGTCAGAATACAGCTAACACTTATCTGGTTTCAGTTCAGATTTTGGTGGATAATTACTCTTCCCTAATTCTATGGAAGTTTAAATGACTTTCAGTATTACAATGCAGTGTGTGATGGAAAGAGAGGCTCCTACATCAGTGTAATAGTTCCCTTCTCCAAGCAGTGTCCGCAAAACACCTCAGTGCTGTAAATATGGCCAATGATGGTTGTCTGGGTAGGCAGAGAGGTTGTAGGGCATGGGAGCTGTGCACCAGGAGGGGTTTTGTGGGGCAGGATGTGTGATGCTGAGGTGCCCAGCCGTGCCCAGCCATGTCCGGTGCTCAGCTCCAGCAGCATTCAAGTCAGGCTCATTACGCCTGACATCCTTCCCTCAGCCCTAATCATTTTTCCATTTCAACAACGGCTGTTTACAGCAGCTGCTGCCTTATGTTTGGTTTGATCCTGGTCCAGGTTTTGCAAGTGATTAAAATGCCGCTAATAAAGATATTTTAACTAGGATTTACATGTTGACTTGCCTTTTCCAGCTACAAAAGGTCTTCTTGCTGCTGTTTTTCCTGGTCTGCCTCAGCGTGGCTGGCTGGCTTGGCATTTTAGGGATGACCTGATAGCCCTCCATGCCCACCAGTGCAGGTCCAGCCAGGCTTTGCTCTCCTCCAGGAGCACCAGGGAGGTGTGGGGAGCGGCTGGAGTCTGGAATGAGTCCTGGTGCCCTTGTACACGCACGATAGGGAGATTGTCTTACACACATTCCCTTGTATGTTCCCTTGGTTTACCACATACTCGACTGATTTCTATTGGAATATTATAATTGCATTCATATGGTCTAATAGCAATGGCAGTAACAAAAATTTCCAGATAGAGCCTGTGCCATGGCCAAGGGCTTCGGTGCAGCCTCTATCCCCAGTTACAGCCAGACACTGGAGTTGCAGCACAAGGAGAGTTTCCTGCCTGGTTTTTTATAATCCCATGGTTTAGTACCTAGCAGGTTTGCGGAGTCAGCGATGGAGGTGTGTATGATCCTCGTCCTGTGCTGCCTCATGACGAAAAAGACCCAGGTCATGTGCTTGCAGTTTGCAGGGTGGCAGCGAGCCTGGGTGGAGGGTGCGTGGGAGGGTACCGGGAGGATCCCATCGCACATGTTCGGAAGGGTTTGACAGATGCCAGGGGCTTGTTGGCAGGAGGGAGGAGAGCAGCAGAGGGTGCTCTGACTGCACCAGCAGCGCCGGGAGCGTGGGGAGAGGGTGTTGTGCAAAGCGAGGAGGAGCGGGAGCTGCTCCGCATCACCGTGAGCCGCCTTCCCTCCTCACCGCTCCCTCCTCAGCCCCTCCCTCCGCACGTGCAAACTCTCCCTTCTGGACTGGAAAAAAACCCACAAAACAAAAAAACCGCCAGAATTTGGGCAGGTGCCAGCACACAGAGAGGGGCTCGTGGGTTGGCATCTGGCTGTGACACTCGAGCAAAGCCGTTACCTCGGAGGAGGCTGCGTGGGGGAGTGCACAGTGTGACTCAGGCATTTTTAATTACTGATACAGAATAAAGCAAAGCTCATGGTGGGCTTTGTTCAGCTCTTCATTCATGCTTGCAACCACAGGGTCATGCCACTGACTTGCCTTCAATGACCCTCAATATGTAGGCACTGCTGTAGAAATAAACAGCTCTGCTTACACTTGCTGAAGGCAAGGTGAAAGGAATAAAAATGCAAAGAGACATAAAATGCTTTACAAATAAATGCTCAAAATACTGTTCAATGAGCACATTTCTGATGTAACAGTTATTGGAAATTCCTACTGAAGGCTGCATGGTTTGCCAGACAAAGCACAGGATTAAGATTGGATTTCTGTGGCAGATTATCTGCTCTTTTTCTATAAACTCACATCTCCTTCCTCTCTTCCCTTTTGTCTGTCACACCCAGTTAGCTTGTAAACCCTCTAATTCTGCTCTGCATATATCTGCAGCCTGGCTTGGTGGAGACCTGACTTGCATTATGTCTCAAATTGCTTATACAGTACTAATTACATTAATAATAATTGACTTGACTGGGCTTTGGATCAACCTCTGAAGGAATACATTTGCATCTTATTACTTACCCTGATGGAGTTCTGCTTGTGTCTGTGGATGATGGAGAGCCTGGATGGGGCTCTCCCAGACATGGGGAGGACCCCTGTGTAGTGGTGAGTGATGCAGTTCTGGCCCGTGGTAGAGCCTGAGCAAGGAGATCCCAGTTTTCAGTGGATTGGTGCCATGATGCAGTTGATGTTGCTGTCTGGAAGATGCACTTCCAGCTAAAGGTTTTGTGGCCAATGTGAAATTTGTGAGGATCTGTTCATGAATGGATCTAGGCAGGTTAAACTGGTTGTTCTCTCCTTTCTCACAGTTGAGGCTTCATCTCTAGAATTCTAGGAATTATAGGTGAAAATGCAGACTGGCTCCAAGAGAGGTTTTAGGTCTGCTACACCAGGACTTGGTAGGCTGTGGTCAGCCTGTGTTGTTCTAGGTGCCAGCTAATCCAAATGACAGTAATTTCTTCAATCCGGGTTAGTGATTTGTTGGTTCAGTGAGTATTTTGTTGGCTTGCAATTTTTGGGTCAGACACTCACACCTCAATTTCTTCTGTCCCCCTGAAACACCTCAGTCTCTGAGCTGCCTTGTGGGTTTGTGTGACACCCCTGAGCACCCAGTGGAGAAGAAAATGTGAATCTCAAGAGACACTCTTAGTCCAAGGGGACATAAACTCTGTGGCAATCAAGGTACTGCAGAATATTCACACAACAGAAAATCTTGCAGCCAATATCATCTACCAGTGTCAGAAAAAAGCTGGAGGTCTCTGCAGTGTTTGCTTTGCAGCATGCATACAAACGCTGTTCTTTGATATACACATTGGTCCAGGGGGAAAACATGCTGGAAACCAACCTTGGATTTCAACATTCTGAAGGGAAATACATATGTCTTTCGTTCCCAGGATGGAGGGAATGCAGGGAAGTTGAGGCATATTAGGAACAAGAGATAAGCATAAATAAGAGAAGAAAGAAAGAAATGTTCAGCAATTTTTCTCCCTTCAATTATACCACAGAAGTACCTGAAAACCCACGGGAAGGTGTAAGGAAAGCATTAGAGATGTTTAATCCATAGCAGAGAGGAATAATGAAGAACAGTGTTTGTGGGTAACTCGTGGGCAACGTTGGGCTCCCTGGGTACGAGTGTGAAGAAGAGATACACTGAAGAACAGGTGATACCACTGAGAAACAGCCGTTAACAAGACAGATAGGAAACAAGAACATAAATGCACCAAATGAGGCTTGCTTTTCTTTGACAAATCATGACTAAGAGTGTTATTTCCTTTTAGCATTGAAGGTCTGAATTTCTACAAAGTTCCCTCTCTTGTTCAAATGAGGACACAGCAAATAGAGTCTGTTCTGGAAACTTTGGTCAAAACCTCTACTAAAGGCCTTCTCCTGACTTTCCTGGGTGTTTTCTGAAGGAATAGTCCAATCAGTGCCTCAAGGACCCAGGAGAGTGGAAAATTTGTGCAATGTGATGCCTATTGTATGTTTCATATAATGAGATACTGAGCTATATTAAACCTTTGAACATGTTTGTGGCTGTTACTAACTAAAGGAAGGATGACAAAGCCAGTGAAGATGTCCCAGCACTGGTCATGTTGGTCTCTGGAGCTGGGAAGTTAAATTTCCAGATTATCCCTCTTGGGTTAGTTAAAAAGCATTTCTTGGTCTGGCCATCACCTCTCATATGTTGATTTTTAAATTATCATTAAGCTAATAAAATACACAGACATCCTGCCTGTTCCGTATCCAGCAGAATATACATTAGGCCTGTATTTCATTAGCTGTTGATATAATGACCCTATCACATGACAGTTTCTGGACATTAACATTTATCCCCCCTTATCTCTAGTACGTTCTCCCGAGGATCTTGATGTACTTTCAAATACAGTCAATTTAATCTCAATACGCTTTTGTGTACTAAAATTGTATTACCATCCTTGTTACACACATCAAAGAACTGCAAATTGGGTAGTGTTCCCATAACCCACAAAATCTGTTGCAAACCACTTTAAAAATGCAGATTTTAATATCACCATGATAAAATTTATGGTGTGGGGCCAGATTCCTGCTGTAACATAAAATCACAGAATGGTTTGGGTTGGAAGGGAACTTAAAGTTCATCCAGTCCTGCCCCCTGCCCTGGGCAGGGACACCTTCCACCAGCCCAGGTTGCTCCAAGTCCTGTCCAACCTGGCCTTGGACACTTCTAGGGATGGGGCAGCCACAGCTTCTCTGGGCACCTTGTGCCAGGGCCTGCCCACCCTCACAGGGAAGAAGGGGTGACTCCTGCCAGGGCAAAGAAAATATCACATTTGAAAAATTCAAATACAACAGAAAAGCTGTAGCTTTAGTGCAGCTTTACTGTGCCAAGCTTGAGGTGTTCTGATGCAGGGAATGAACTAGGTTGGATTTCTAGACTATTTCTGTCCTCCAGTTTTGAGTGCTGCTTTGTCTGCCCTGTTTGTCTCTCTTGTGAAGACCACAATCTTCTTGGTCAGTGGCTCTCTCTGATTGTGCATTTCTTTAGGACTCTGATGTGGAAACTTCTCCTGTTTGTGCTATCCAAGGAATTTGTTTCCTTACCCATTAAAGATTTCAGGTTTCTCAATAAGGGCACTCACTGAGATCTAAATCTCCAGAAAGCAAGATCTAAAATTGTTCATTATGCAACCCCTATTCAGATGAGTTAAACTACTTCATTAGCATTTATTAACTTGTGCACAGTATTTACTGATTACATTAAACAAACAAACAAACAAAAAATATGTTAATAGGCTTTTATGCTTGAAATGGTTGAAAGAGAACAAAGTGATTTAACCATGTAAAGGTTTTGAAAGGAAAAAGATTTTGTCCTGGTCAGTTTCAGTTTCAGCATTCTGATGTTTCCCGGTTGAAAAAGCAAAATCCCAGTTATCTGTAATTAAGGCACCAGCTACTCCCTTGGACTACACAAGGATTGTGATGCTGCTTCTTGCATGGAAGACCCCAAACTGTGAAGATGGCACCATTGGAACCCAGACCTCCAGCAGACTGCCCCTGTGGTAAGACCTGTAGCACACTGTCTGTTTGGGTCTAAATAATACTTTTCCTGCACTAACAGAGTTTCAGCTTCCAGACAGAAGTCCCAGTGCTAAGCATGAGAAGGTGTGGAAGCCACTGCCTTGGTGGTGCTGCACTGCCTGCTGCTGAGCACCCAACACAGGCACTGCTTCTACTGGGGGATGTATTTGCAGTTTGCTCCTTATCCCAATCTGTGGGCCAGGAAGATGATGGTTGTGTTCTGGCTCCTGCTCTGGTTAGGTTGTAGTTCATGACCTCTGGTTCTCAAATTTCATAAAGTACAGCAGAGTGACAGGAGAACACAAGTTATGTTTGCTGCAAGCCAATCTCCCCTGAACTCATGCTGCAGCCTGTGTGTTGCCAGTGGAGTGCCTGTAATCTATGGTGTATGTCTGGGGTTTGATGAGAAAATGTAATTCTATAGCCTCTGTGTGCTGATAGGAATTCTCCTGCCTGTGTGGTACGATGTGAGACCACAGCCAGTACTTTATGCAGCCCTCCAGCAGCAAGAGAGTAAGTGAGTCATTTCCTACTGTCCTTTTGAATTAGACTCTGAGCATTATGGGCATCTCCTTGCACATGGCCACTCAGATGTCAGGACATGGGTCAGTGGTAAGGACAGAAAGGCTTTAATTCCCCTCCAGACAGGACTGGAATGTAGCATTTTGACAGTGTATTTTCTCTGCCTTTTACAAATCAGGCTTTGTGGCTGCAATAACCTCGCCCATGGACATGCCTTTGAGGCCAAATTTGTCAATTGTTTGCTGCAGGAGTGCCCTAGAGAGCATCTCCATAGCACTCCATCTGTTACATCCTCAGGGGGAATATGCGAGCATCCTGCCCTTAAAGTGACCTCTGGCCACCTCTGTGTGTGATGTGCCAGCACTGCTCCTGGGGGCACTCCAGGCAAGGGGATCAGTACCTGGCCTGTGCCCAGCAGCACCTGAGCAGGGCGAGTGCCTCTGCAGCAGCACATCTCATGCAGGGGTAGTTTTTTAAAATGTTCCCAGAAGCTTTAACATCTGCTGCAATCTCTCTTACATGCATTTCAGAGCTACCACAATGAATCCTGAGAAAATGTTATGTGTCTTTTTCTGGAGGAGGTACTGGATAGTCATGGTGTGATCATTATCATAGAATCACAGAATGTTTTGGGTTGGAAGGGAACTTAAAGCTCATCTCATTCTAACCCACCTGCCATGGGCAGGGACGCCTTCCACTATTCCAGGTTGCTCCAAGTCCTGTCCAACCTGGCCTTGGACACTCCCAGGGATGGGGCAGCCACAGCTTCTCTGGGCAACCTATGCCAGGGCCTGCCCACCCTCATAGGGAATAATTTCTTCCTAAAAAGAAGGAATCAGAAGAAAGCTGCAGATAAGAGTGACCAGGGAAAGGTTTGGGAATGGAAAGAAATCTGTGTGACAGGGAATGAGACTGAGAATGACCATGTCTAGTTTTAGGATAGAAACACTTCCATCAACACCTGCAGCCATCCTGTTGTGATGCACAAGCATACAGTTTTTGTGGAGTAGGGCTGTGTATCTCTTCTGTTTGGTGAGAAACACAGAGATCTTCAGCCCAAAGAGAAGAGTAAGTAGAGCAGGAGGTTGCCTAGCTGGGACTGCTGCCAAGCAGTGGGACACTGCATTTGAAAGCCCTAATACCAAGCACTTCTTGGCTCTGCATCACCAGCTGCCCTCTGCTAGCTGTGGAGCTTCAGTTAGCAAAGATGAAATGGGCACATTTTCCTGGCAAACAAATATCTTCCACCTGGTAGCCACCAAGTGCTCACCTGTGTTTGCTGCTCATCCTGACATAAGACCACAAGTTGTAAATGACCCTTGATTCCCCTAGGGGAGTGTTCTATTCTCACCAGCATAGTTGAGAGAGAACAACAATGAATACATTCAAGGGCATCAGGCTCTGTATGGGACAGGCAGGGGTGTTGTGTACCATGGAGTGGCACAGCTGTGTGGTGAGGCCAGTGGGGCTGGAGCACGCCAAGATCATCCTGATTCATGGGGAATGAAGATGAAGAGGGGCCTGGAGGGGCAGTGCGTGAGGAGTGGCTGAGGGCACTTGGTGTGTTCAGCTGGAGAAGAGTAGACTGAGGGGAGACCTCATTACAGGTCCAGCTTCCTCAGGAGGGGCAGGCACTGAGCTCTGCTCTGTGGGGACCAGGAACAGTACCCAGGGAATGGCCTGGAATTGTGTCAGGGCAGGGTTAGGTGGGATATTAGGAAGAGGTTCTTCTCCCAGAAGAGGGTGGTTGATCACTGACCAGGCTCCCCAGGGCAGTGGGCACAGCCCCAGGGCTGCCAGAGCTCCAGGAATGTTTGGACAACACACTCAGGCACATGGTGTGAGTCTTGGGGATGATCCTGTGCAAGGCCAGGAGTTGGACTGGATGATCCTTGAGGGTCCCTTCCAACTCAGCATGTTCTGTGAATCTGTGATTCTGTGCGTTTGGGCCACTGTGCTGCTCTGCTGCCACCGTTGGGTTGTGCTGAAGGAGCAGATGGGGCTGCTCCACTGGGGCTGTGGTGTCACAATAGCCCTGAGCTGCAGATCACTCGAGTAGAGCCCCAGGCAGGACACATCTCATTATTCAGCATTATTTACCCTCTCCAGCAATCTGTGTAAGAGTTCATTGGTCATCATGGAAACGTGTGACTTTCAGGTACAGAACAATGCAAAATTTGTTCTTACAGTGTAAGTCGATTTCCATGTACAAAACCTTTGCTACTCATGCGACAATATATAAGCCTGTAGCTGGTGGAAATCAGATGCAGTTAGGAGACTGTGATAGATTTATGCCATGTGAACAATGGGAGCCTGTTGTTTCGATGATATGATATATGCTGAAAGTTTTCAGACTATATATTTAAGTAGAAAAAGTTGCAAGGCTCTGATACATGCAATAGAAGACTCATTATGCTGTACAGATTTGTACTCTCACTAGTCTGATATGATTGCACCTCTACATCATCTCCTGCCGTCTGTCAGTGCCTACTGGAGTGCACGGAGCTTGGGACTAATCCAGCACGTGAGGGATAACATCTAGGAAGGAGTATGGGATTTTCTGCTGATTGACTGGAATGCAGCGTGAGGCTGCATGTGCTGTGCTGCAGGGGCAGGTTTGGAAAAGGCCTTTAGCTCAGCCTTGGAGTTGGGACAGATTTGTACAGCCCAGCTTTAGAAGTGACAGAATCACAGAATGTGCTGGGTTGGAAGGGACCCACAAGGATCTTCCAGTCCAACTCCTCGCCCTGCACAGGACCAGCCCCAGGAGTCCCATCCTGTGTCCCAGAGCATCATCCAAACACTCCTGCAGCTCTGGCAGCCTTGGGGCTGTGCCCACTGCCCTGGGGAGTCTGTTTAGTGCCCACCACTCTCTGGGGGAAGAACCTGAGATCCAGCCTGACCCTGCCCTGACACAGCTCCAGCCATTCCCTGGGTGCTGTCCCTGGTCCCCACAGAGCAGAGCTCAGTGCCTGCCCCTCCTCTGCCCTGCCCAAGGAAGTTGTCCCTGCACTGAGGTCTCTCCTCAGTCTCCTCTTCTTCAGCTGAACACACCAAGTGCCCTCGGTGTCCTCATATGCTGCCCCTCCAGGGCCTTCTCCATCTTTGTTACCCTCCTTGGACACACTCTAAATACTGATGTTCGTTCCTACTTGGACTTAACTATTTCAAGATTTTACTTCATATAATTTTCATGCTACATCCAACCTTTTCTTGGACTCCTAAAAACATTGAACTGCTTTAGCTATAACAACAAACTTGCTCAATGAAGAACCAGCATTCTTGCTCCTAAATCCACTTCCAACCTCAGTCGCACTAAGGCAAAAGGAGATGTGGACCTCGCAAAAAAGCTGGATCTCACTTTTTAGTGTTACTGGAAGGTTGAAAAGCTCAGTCTCTGCATGACCGGACTGGGTTGTGGGTGAGCAAGTGCCAGAACTGAAAACAGAGGAATGGCAGAGGACTTTGCCTTGCTCCAGTGGATTTGAGTATCTCAGGTCTGAGATGTGATCCCCCCTGATCTCCATCTGAGGTGAAAATGTGGGATTGAGTGAGGGGGGGTTTGTAGAGCTAACTGATTGCTGTCACACTCCAAACAGCTGTAACAGAGTATCCCCCCTGCAGGACAGTGCATCCTGGTGCAGATGTGAGGAGGGTGGGTGTCTGGGGAGACCCCTTAAGGGAGGATCATGGCAGCATCTTCCTACCATGTGCAGACACAACTGCCCTTGCGTGCAAACCGTCCTGCCAGGGGCTGAGGAATTGGATAGGAAAAAGAGAGGAGAAACTGCCTGAAAACCTGGGGGCCATTGTGTAGCAGGGAGGATTGGGGGGCAAAATATTCTGCCATTCTACATCTCCTTTTTAAAATTCTTATGGATCAAACCACTTTAAAATTATGACAAAATAGCATAAGTTTTAAATTTGCTTCCAAACACACTGTAGTATTTTCTAGCTCCACTTTAGCTCAGGAGATCTCCAGGGTTCAAAATTTTTCTTTTAAATACTACATTTTTGTGTATATTTCATTTACTTCATGATTTGCCATATGAATTTGAAAACTTTCAAGCTACAAAGCTTATCTGCAATTAGTGAAAGGGCATTTTTCCAGCTGTGTATCTGCGGTACAGGAGCTTTTATAATTTGCTTTCCTGCTATGTATTTGCTACCTTTTATATTTGATTATATGACTTTATTCATCTGACTGCTTATGCTGCTGATAAGTTGGATAATCAAGAAAAGAAACCCCCACCACTCAGCACAATAGTGGCAAGATAATACATACATATAAAGGCAGTTTCTAAGCTGGTGACAGTTTCAGGTGTCACACTTCAGCCATTCTGTGTCTCAGTTTGCCTACCTATAGAAGTATAACAGCTATTAACTACCTCAGGATCTGCTCCTAAGACTTAGCAAGCCTGTGGGCATAAAGGATTCCAGTATCCTTGAAAAGAAGCCGCTCTGTTGGTTTTTGTCTTTATAAGAGTTCTAGAGAGGCTTGACAGTGTCCTAGAACAAGAAGAAATCCTCGGCAGATGCCTCCCCATGGCATAGAATCATGAGATATACTGAGTTGGAAGGGACCCACAAGCATCATCCAGTCCAACTCCTGGCCCTGCACAGTCCCATCCCCAAGAGTCACACTCTGTGCCCCAGAGCATCATCCAAACCCTCCTGGAGCTCTGGCAGCCTTGGGGCTGTGCCCGTTGCCCTGGGGAGCCTGGTCAGTGCCCACCGCCCTCTGGGGGAAGAACCTCTTCCTGAGATCCAACCTAACCCTACCCTGACACAACTTCAGCCATTCCCTGGGTGCTGTCCCTGGTCATAGCTCAGTGCAGAACTCATTTCCTTTTACTAGTCAGTACAAAAGAGAGTCTGGATCAGGATTGCAGGTCGCTCCCAGGTTGATCAATGGCCATGATGTCATGATCCAGCTGGGACATATTTTACAGAGGATTGTACATGTCACTGCTGTCATGTTCCCAGGGTTCCTGTAGTTCTGCCTGAGGCCGGTACTGGGCATGTTTAAGCAGAAGTGAGCCAAGTCTTGCTCACTGGGGTGGCCACTCCTCCGTGTCTGTTTGGTTTGTGGCTCCTGTCTCCTTGTCTTGGCAGGCAGTGGGACCTGGGGACCTGCTCTGTGTAGCTCTATGTACCATTTTCTTGTTCACAAGTAGCTAGATGGGGTCTGCTACCACAGCTACGTATCTGGGGAATGGCATGATGCCCTGGTAATAAGTGGTTAAGAGACCATTGAGCATTACTCAGTGTGCTGGTTTAAAGGTAAACTGGCAGGAGAAATGAACCCAGCTCAGGAGAGATTATAAGTCGGAGTTACATTTTAATAAAAATGTTACAATAAATACAATGACACAAAGAGAAATAGGTTTTAACCCACAAACCTCAACAGTATAACCCAGTCCCCTGGTACACAAACACAATGAGGTTTGTTGGCCCCTGTGCTGAGCCCCATGTGGTTCCCCCAAGTCCAAAATAAAAGTAAGGGAAAATCCTGTTGGTGCAGATGATGGTTGCAGTCCTGTTGAGGTTCTAGACCTCCTCTCAATCTGACGTGGGGTCCCAGAGGTCTTCAAACCCCAAGATTCTCTCCCCTCAGGTCCAGGTGGGAACACCCAGTCCTTCCCCCAGGGCAGGGAGTTCCACAATGGGGGATCTGACTCTGGGAGTCAGGGGGGATTTTTGGAATCATTGATTGCCCATGAGCAGACATGACCCCTCAGACTGCATGTGGAGGTGCCAAGGACTCCCTGGAGGGGAGTTATCACGGCTCTTATCTCACAGGCTTCTTTCCCAGCCAGCTCCCAGCCTAAGGGGTCAGGTGTGCCCTGGGCAGCTGCTCCAAATGGTCCATTGTTGACAGTTCCTGGGAAATGAATAGAGGGTGTAGAATACACAGCTTTGGTCCCACCCACACAGCAATAAACTGTCCCACCTGCTGAACTAGGACACTCAGGCACTCTAAAAAGGAGTGTTATTAATAAATTTCATCAGAAAATTCTTGTATTTTAAATGTAATTTTTCAAAAAGGAATTTTCCAGGTTTAGTGGAACTTTTGCTTGTGTGTTTTCTCATTTGATTGGGAAAAACACACAAACTAAAAAGCAAAGAAAAAACAGCCAGGTCTAAAAATTACTTATTTCACTGTGAACAGAACTCATATATTTGTAGTGACAAAAATGCTGACCTGGAGGTTCCTGAGGCTCAAAATGGTGAGAAAACCTCCCCAAAATTCCTGTAAGAAAAAATGGAAATTGTTAGACTGCCTGGTATACAGGAGTCTCTGTTTTGCCAAAGTGGTTATAGGGGCTCACACCAGCTCATCCACATTGTAAGTGGGGCCATAAACACTTGGGCTTTGTATCCTTTCTTCATCAGAGTATTGCTGGGGTGGGCAGTAGGGATGGCTGCAGATGGTGAGCAGAGCCACCACTTGCAAAGGGAAGAGACAGACCCACTCACTTGTCCAAAAAGAATTGACTGGTGACAGCTAAACCAAGAACACACAAACTGCAGTTTTTTAATGTCCCTGCTCTGAAGTGCCCAGAGTTTTCAAATTCCATGTTATGGAAGAGCAGCTCTCCACTGACCTGCAGGCAAGGGGCTAGACGGCTCCTGCAGCTCTTATGATGTCCCCCAGAGCAGTTCTGTGACATCTTGGTGTCGAGGACTGATGTTGCCTGTACTCACAGGGAGTTTGGAACAGCCGTGCTCTGTCAGCACCGTCCTTACTTGGAGGAAGGAATCCAACCTGAAATGAAGGTTTGGATCTGGATCAGGAGTATGGAGCTGAGGTGAGAGCTGAGGACCCTGTCTAGGTGTCATCAAGAGAAAACAGCATACAGGCCCATGGGTATTTTCACCAGTGAAATAGTGTGTGCTCTATCTGATGAGGTTGTGTGCAGCCTGAGCAGAAGAGCTGCCAGCATGGACTGCCTGTTTCATTGCATGACACTCTCCAATTTCATTTTATTTATTATCCCATGTAGCACCTGTAACAACAAGACCTGGGCCATGACAGTTAATTATTCTAACAAAAGGCATTGTACAGTTTTTATGGCCTTTGGGACTTGGAGTGGCATCTTCATGAGATGCAGTTTTGAATGAGGGAGATGCTGTTCTGACCCAGCCTGGTGCTCTCTGTGGTGGACAAGCTGCCTGACCACCTTCATTCCATCTGCCAGAGCATTGCTTGGGCATCAGGTGCAGCAGTTCAGGTCTGAAGCAGTTCCCATGGGAAAAGGCAAAGGCATCCATGGGATTGTCTTTGCTCAGGGACCAGGGTGTGCTTGGTGGATGATGAGGAAGGATGGGGAGAACTGGTGTGTGCTTCAAGCAGATTTAACTTTTGTGGAGAAAAGTAATCTGTGGTGTAAGTTGTGTGTTGCAGGAAATAAAGTAACAGGGATGACATGAACTGATGAAGAAAGAATTTCGGGAGAGGCAAGGAGAGGGTGACAATGAGCCAGGACAGGCTGGTGTCAGTGCCTAATGATGGATTGTGCTGCTTCTCCTGTCCTGAGCAGCACCGTGATGGAATGGATCTGGAGGGGTGGAGGAAGACCATGAAAATGGGAAAATGAAATGTATCTGTGAAAAGATGGGGGATAGTAGTGAATGAAAATGTATAAATCTGTATGTTAGATCTAAAGAAGTTTTAATGATGTAGTTTAAATTATATGTGTTGATACAAAGGGATTTCAGTAATGAGAAATAAATGCAATGGAATAGTCAGAAGATCTGTAAATTATGTGGGATCTGAGTATGACACAAATGGTACTGAATGAGGGGTGGAGATTGTGTTGGGTCTGGCTGAGCTGAAGTTCATTTCCCCTTTGCAGCCCTCCCAGTGTTATGCTTTGTGTTGGGAGCTGGAGAGGTGTTGGTACACGCCAGTGTTTTGGCTGCTGCTGGGCAGGGCTGGCACAGCATTGGCACTGTGTCTCAACATCCCGCCCATCAAGGGTGGGCAAGATCCTGGCAGGGAACGCAACCAGGCCAGTTGACCCAAATTAACCAAGGGGATATTCCAGACCATGTGACATCAGCTCAGATATCAAAGCCAAGGAAAGGAGGAGAAAGTAGGGGGCATTCATTGCTCACAATGTTTGCCTTCCAGAGCAGCCACGTCATGTGCTGAAGATCTGCTTCCCAGTGTGTGGCCAGACATCACTTGGTAATGGGAAATAGAAAACAAACCTTTTTTCATTTTTAAAATCTTTGCTTGTTCATGCACAAACTTTCACTTTCGTTCAGTGAGCTGCCTTATCTCAACCTGTGAGTTGTTTCCAGTCTTATTCTCCATCCCCTGTCTGGCTGGGAAGAGCAGTCATAGAGTGGCCTATTGGGCACTTGGAGTCCAGCCAAGGGCAACCCACCCCAGCTCTTTAGGTTGACCAGGAGCTGACCAGGTTTCTCCTTTCTCCAAGACATAGGGACGCCCAGGAGGTGACGGGAGTGATTTCCTTGTGTATTGACCAACAGCAAGAGGATCACACCCTAAACACAGCTCCAGCCTTTGTGCAGATTTTCAACCCTGGAGAACCACCCGGGCTTTGCTGCATTATTTTTTTGTCATTCTGTCTGTGGTATTTCTTCTTTTGCCACACAGCTGGTGCCTGCACTGGTGGGCTTACCCTTCAGATCATCCATTTTTGTCAAAATCCACCTGTGCTCCCTTCTTAAACTTGGTTTTGGTCTGTCCCACATGACAAGCTGCAAAAATAAGGGCCATAATTTTTTTTCAGAACCAAGAATATAACTCTTAGTTAATAGCTATTTTCAGTACTTAATTTTTCTTTCTCAAAAACCTGCAGGAAACTAACAGGATTAGGATCATACAGAGAAATTTGAGGCTGGAAGAGTTCAATCTGTGTATATCTAACTGTTGTTGCCCACACTATTGGAAACTAGGAGTAGATCTGAGGACTCTTTGATCCCACTGTTTTCACTATAATCTCAAATAGTTTACTGTAAAGTTGCTAAATGTGACCTCCCAGGCTGTCACTTGAAGGTCTGTAGCAGCTTTTCTCCCTCAGTAGTTTTAAATATTTTGATATAAATTGCCTGGCCTTAGAAGTCTGAAAAAAGTAGTGAAAATGGTAGAAAAGACTGTGTCTTAATGAGATCAGGAGCACTGATGGGATGGGAAGTGCAGGTACTGACTGACTTGTTTTCTCCTCTCCAGTGCCATTCGAAGGCCTGAGCTCAGGGCACTTGTTGCTTTCCCAAGCCTGTGTGAATCAGCAGCGTGTTGTGAGCCTTATTTGACAGCAAGAAAAGCCAGATTTTTTCAAGCAGCTCATCTTTCACTTGGGAACATGAGAAAGGGGCGAGATTCCCCAAAATGCTGGGCAGCCTTGTGAGAGCCGTGCGAGCCCCGGCCCGGCGCTGACTTCATGTGCACAGATCCTGCTGAAGCAGGGGAAATTCGAGCTGAGCTGTGTTGAAAATCTGTCCAGCTCAAGCATTTTAAAGATATTTAGGCCTTGTTCCATTCACTGCTGCAAGACCCAAGTGAGGCAGGTTATAGGTTTGAATTCCCTTGAAACTGGTGGCAGGGAAGCACCAAGGTGTGTTCTAAAGTATCCCTGCCCTACATTTTCATTATGGATCTTTAAAAGCAGGCTGGAGATTATTTCCCTAAAATCATGCAGATTCAAGTTTGTAGTTTTAATTTTGAGGTTATGCCATTACCCTATAGATAGCCACAAAATAAAATAAGGAGTTCCAAAGACAAATTGATGATTACCTTTTAGAAATTCCTTAAAATATGAGAATATGGCAATGCTTTTTTGTAAGACTGAGATGTGCCCTGTTCTGAGAGATAATCTAGTCTAACAACTTGTCTTGGCTTTTGGTTTCTCACTGAAAACCTGGACTTTTCTGTTGGAAAAGATAATATCCTAAACATATGTGTAATGATTGATTCCTCTGGACGTATGTTCGGGGTGTGTAATGCTCCCTTAAGGGAACAAACACGGATGTGGCTGAGTCAGCAGGATGGGAACACTCATTTAATCAGTGTTTTTTAGTCAATATTTACTAATAAGAGAAAACAACTTTTTTCTCTGTGGGGAATATAACATTGTATTTCCTAATATAATAATTTATGGATAAAATGTTTAGTTAACACATTGCAGGTTCTCTTAATGCATCACTAATACAAATGTCAGTTTCTTTGAAGTGTCACTTAAATCTGATCTACTTTTAATAACATTTCTCTAGAAGTTTTCTAGTGAATGACTTTTAATCATCATCAATGATTTTAACTTCAACATGATGATCTGGCCTCATCATTAACATGTGATAGTGTTGTTTGTGCAACCAGACAAATTTTAGTTAGAGCTGGGCTCCTTGTAGAGCTGAGCATGGGTTTTTCCAAATATTTAATCTCGCAGAGATCATATGGACAGCCAACCTCTGTTTCTGATGGGGCAGACAACCTCTGATGCCTTTTAGACTTGATTCTAATTCCTCAACTGTTGTTACAAAGGAAAGCAATGACAGGAGAATATTAAAAGTGCAGTTTTCAAGCCTGAGAGTCCTGTTGGTGGCTAATGGATACACACTGCCTGTGCTTGAGAATATTAGAGGCCTTGCATATTCACAAATCCTTTCTGTTTTCACAAGACTTGCAAATTTTAAGGATCTTGGTATGTGTTAGACTGGACTGTGGTTCAGCTGTGGCGTGGAAGATGGGGAAAATTGCATTTTATCCAGAAACACAATTTTGTGTTTGATTCAACCAGATCTCTCTCCTTCAGCTGTACATACATGAGCCCCATGCAGGCTGCATCAGTGAGAGAAGGATCTTTCCTCTTCCCTTGCCCTCATTCCCACGTGAAAGCCATCCTGGTGCAGCCCTCAAACTCTCTCTGTGGGAAAGTGGAGCAGCTTATCCCTTGTGTAGAACAGTATAAAACTTGAAATCAAGGTTATGCCTGGGAAATGATACTAAATGTGAAAACATACTGGAGTAGCCAACTCGTTTTTGGATCCCTCATTTTAATCTTGGAATTTTTACAACCAGTTGCATTTAGCAAAGAATCCCTGGGATGTGTTGTGTGCAACTGCACTACTAGAAAATAGATGTTTGCGGGGCAGTTTTAAGGCTGCTGAAATGAATCTCCACATGAAGACTCGTGGCCCTGTGAGCAGTGGCTTTGGTGTTTGTGAGCATGTGGGTGTCACCCAGGTTTACTCTTGTCTTCTGGATCTGCAGAAAGCTCCCTGAGGCTGCAGAAGAGTAGGTGATTGGGCAAAACAATGGCAAGGACAAGGAAACAAGCAACTTGTGCTCTTGGGGAGCACAAGTCAAGTCATTCTTGTCATCAGACATTCCAGTCACCTGCTGGGATACCTGGGGGAGAAATTAGGGTAGCAAAACACATATTGTTCCTTTTGTTAGAAGTGCCAAGTTCGGTGGAGATGAATTGGCCATCTGTTCCACTCCCAGTGACATTCTGGCAAGCCATAAAGCTCATTTTTATACGTTGCCACTTTCCATCAGTGCTAACAAAAGTCAGGGGGAGTTGTTTGGTTTTTCCTTAGAACATTCTTCCTTTTGACAGTGTGCAACGAAGACCCTTTTTTGACAAAATTTTGTTCACCTTCTGGCCCCTCTGTGTTTGCACAAGACATTCAGGTACCTTATCTCCAAATGAGAGAGTAACCAGACACCTCTTTAGGCTTGAAACTGAACCTCCTCAATGGACTGCCCAACAAAGAGCTCTTGTCCAAGCAAACACTGTTCATCCTAGTGCCAGTGCTCTGGCTGAGACAGTCCCTAGGTCTGTGCATGCTTCGTCTCTCAGGACTGTCCACACCTCTCCATGAGAACTGGGGTTACAGCCCCCACTCACTGTTTTCCTTTTGTGGCACAAATGACACACTGTGGTCATTAGTTACATCCTAATTGATCACTGTGGGTTGCAGTGGTGTCCTCGAACAGGTGTCTGAAGCTACAGAGTCCCCCAGTGTCTGAATCACAGTGTGAGAATATGCTGAGCTGGAAAGGACCCACAAGGATCATCCAGTCCAACTCCTGGCCCTGCACAGGACCAGCCCCAAGAGTCACACCCTGTGCCCCAGAGCATCATCCAAACACTCCTGGAGCTCTGGCAGCCTTGGGGCTGTGCCCACTGCCCTGGGGAGCCTGGTCAGTGCCCACCACCCTCTGGGGGAAGAACCTTTTCCTGAGATCCAACCTGTCCCTGCCCTGACACAGCTCCAGCCATTCCCTGGGTGCTGTCCCTGCCCTGACACAGCTCCAGCCATTCCCTGGGTGCTGTCCCTGGTCCCCACAGAGCAGAGCTCAGTGCCTGCCCCTCCTCTGCCCCTGCCGAAGAAGTTGTACCTGCAGTGAGGTCTCCCCTCAGTCTCCTCTTCTCCAGCTGAACACACCAAGTGCCCTCAGTGCCCTCACACACTGCCACTGCAGGCTCTTCCCCATCTTCATTGCCCCCCTTTGGACACTCTCCAATGCCTCAATATCTTCCTTCCCCAAACTGCCCCCCCATTGCAGGTGAGGCTGCCCCAGTGCAGAGCAGAGCGGGACAATCCCCTCCCTCTCCTGGCCATGCTGGGCATCCTGGCCCCAGGGCAGTGCTGAGTCATGTTCAAATGCTCAAGCTCTTCTTGTATGTGGTAAAACATGACTGATTTCATGTGCTCATTATCATCCCTGGTGTGGATTTATCGATGTGGGGATGTGGAATGTAGCTTGCGTGCAGTGCATCTTGCATAACTTTATATAGCATAAAAGATACATAAATCAGGTGTGTATTTTAAAATGTATCCCTCTGCTGAGGTTTTGTTTATGATAACACGTAGCTCTGGCACATGGAGATGTCTCCCTGAAGTCCCACCATTCCCTTGGCTGCCCAAGGGTGGTGACAGGGCTGTGGAGAGGCAGAGGGGAGAGAAGTGACTCTGGTCTTTGAGAAGATGAAGCTCCTGTCTGGAGAAATGGTTTTGTATATGTTCAGATTTTCCAAATTCCTGTAAATACTTTTAATAATAACTCTTTACAGTATTTTTCCCTTCCTGAATGACTGTTTTTGAATGCAGGCCAGCCAGCTGAATTCTCCTGTCATAGGTTTCTGTGCATATGTATCTTGAAATTCCATTTCACTAAATAAAATTACACCTCTAGAAGATATTTCTGACCTTTGTGAGCTTGTCAGTGAAGTCTTGCTATTTTCAGTTTGATATTCTTTTAATATTGCTGACAAAGAATGAAAGCAAACATTGTTTGGGTTCCAACGTGATGTCTTGCTGCTATGCAATATATAGACAAACCTGCATTTGAATCTTCCCTCCAGATAGTTTTAGTAGATAGATACAGGGGAGGGTCCGATGTTTGGGTCTTGTCAGGGTCCTTCAGGAGTTTTTATTCCAGATTCCTTTCCTTGCCATAGGTGTCCCATGTTCCAGTCCTTGCGGTACTGGGGGGCACTCTGGGAGTGTGGAGCTCCAGCCTCTGACCTAGGGGGTTTGTGGGGGCCAAAGCCCCTCAGTGCCCACCTTATTCTGTTGTGCCAACCCTGAGAGCAGCAGCAGAGCAGTTTGCTGTCAAAAGACCATAAATTGAAGTAAGCAACATCAAACAAATGTCCTGTGACAACTGTCAGGCCATTAAATTACAGAATAAATAATCACAGCCTATTTAGATACCTAATTAGCTTCTGTATGATTACTAGAGTATGAAATAATACTTGGGTGCTGGAAAGGAGCCAGGGAATATTTACTTCCCGTCTCACCAGTGCGTGGATTGCTGCTGGCAGGTAACTAAATCCTATAATTATCAGTGGAGGAGGAAGGCACGCCTGCTGTTCTCTCTCCAGATTGGTGATAGCTGAACAGATGAAGGGAGGTGTAAGAAAGACTTGGAACTGGAGGAATTTGAAAATCTCTGCTTTGGGCACAGTGCCCTCCTTCCCACAGTAGGAGGGACTGTGGTGCCTGTGGCACAGGGAGCCACCAGGGCAGTGGAGAGGTGCCCCTGAGGGAAATTTTATCTAAAGACAGCTTAGTTCAAAGGGAGTTGCAAACCTCTGTGGCTTAGCCTTTCCCCTCACACACTGGTGATTCCATGGCTTTGGTGCCATTTACATTTGATACCAGTGAAGTAAAGCTGATCAAGCTCCTTTAGCTTAGTTTTGTGATCTGGGTTTGGTGTTTGTGTTACACAGAAAGGAGACAAACTGTGATTCTTACTTTGCATGGATCCGTTAGGCAAAAAATGTAGCTCTGGGGCACTTGAAACTTGCCTGGCATTTATGAACATCAAGGAGTCATGCCAGAGCATCACTGGTAATGCACCAAAATGACCCAGTTTTGTGTTTCACCCTGAAAATTTCCTAGAACTGATCACATGGAGCTGAACCCAGCCAGCAGCTGCAGTGCAAACCTCGGAGCTGAAATCCAACACTGACAGCAAAGTGAAGCCTGATGGGTGGCAGGGAAATTCACTGCAGATGAGAAGAACCCCTCTAAAAAGTGTGCTGGGACTAATATGGACCTGTCTTCTTGGATTATTTGCTCTGGGGCTCTGGTTGAGACTCATGTCAAAGGCAGGACTATGCAGAGCTGCTGGCACTGAGGTCACTCCCAGGCTTTGAGCATCTTGTGGGAGGCAATTTTCTTTTATCAGGTCATTCTAGGTTTCTGCAGCCAGGAGACAAGTAGCACTCACCCTGCCTTTAACTTCAGCAGGCTGGTGCTGAGGGGCAGGCACTGAGCTCTGCTCTGTGGGGACCAGGGACAGCACCTAGGCAATGGCTGGAGCTGTGTCAGGGCAGGGTCAGGTTGGATCTCAGCAAAAGGCTCTTCCCCCAGAGGGCAGTGGGCACTGACCAGGCTCCCCAGGGCAGTGGGCACAGCCCCAAGGCTGCCAGAGCTCCAGAAGGGTTTGGATGATGCTCTGGGGCACAGGGAGTGACTCTTGGGGCTGGTCCTGTACAGGGCTGAGGGTTGGACTGGGTGATCCTTGTGGGTCCCTTCCAACTCAGCATATTCTGTGATCCTGTGATGCTGTTTCTGCATCCTAAGAAATGCATCTCCCTAAGTCCTGGCGTTACTCTATGTGTCTTTTCAGAACCTGGTTTTGTCAAAATATTTGTTTGGCAACACCTGAGTCTTCTTGAGGAGGTTGGGAAAGGGGCTCAGGATGTCAATATTGGGGTCTGGTTTGGTGACATTGCTGTCTGCTGGCAGCTGAGGGCAGGAATGCAGAAGCTCAGTGGCTCCCCAGGAGGGCACATCCCTTTAGGGGCTTCCTTGCCTCTCTGTCCTCTCCTGCCCTGAGCAAAACTCATCCTGCAAGGCTTCAACCTGCGTAGTGTTTTCACTGTCTCTTGATAAGCAAATGCAATGCTTGGAATGACAGGGTGGAGACAGCTCTTAACCATGAGCAGCGGGATTGGGGAGTACAAAACATTTCCTGTCCTGTTCTTCACTGCTCAGTGTGGTTACAGACATGCACATGTCCATGCACTGGAAGAAAACAAGGCCCACACGTTCGCTCTCTCCCTGAATCACTCGAAGGCAGACTCTGACAGTGGCAGTAAATTACACACAGACACATGACACAGATATATTGTGGGGCTCGGATTTTTCCACTCCGTGCATTTAATTTGACTCAACAGTGTCGCCCCAGTTTCTGCAGATTACAGAGTCCACGCTCTCAATCATTTCTATTGCTCCCATAAGGAGAGAATTTTGCTTTATTTCTTTCTCGTGTGCTTGCACCTGCTGTGTTTTATTGTCCTCTTTAACCCTTTTTTGGCAAGGGGGTTTTCTCTCAAGCTGCTGTGCAGACACCAGTGCTCTGGTTGTGCTGCAACAGCTCAGGGCTCTTTGAAGGCTTGCATGGGCAGGCAGGCTCAGGAGGAAGAGGAGGGGAGGCAGAGCAGTCCATGGCACTGTGTACACCCTTCTGCTAATCCAACCCTGTAGTCGAGAAATGTGGTTTCAATTTCTCCTTTGAAATATGTAATGAGAAGTATTGCCAATACTTGCTCTTTTGTCGAGCCTGTAGTCCAACAGCTGCAAGAATTACATCTTTTGATATGGTATTTGACACTTAGTTTGCAAATTGGATTTGGATGTCAAAACCAGGAACAAAGTAGGCTGGGGGTTGGTCACCACACTGGTTTCTTCATCTTCTTTTTGTTGTTTGCTCTGCTTTGCCATCCAGTTGGAACATAATTTCTGACATTGTCTGACATTATCTTTTCTAATGAACCTGTGGACTTGGGCAAACAACTTTCTAAGACTTCCTTTGGGTTCTCACCTGATGGCTCCAACAAGAAGGGACTGATGGTATATGTGCCTTGACTTCTGTGTAAAAGGAGTTTTGAGACATGTGATCCTGGCTGGGTTCAATGGCTGTTGGAGCTGGAACTCCCCACATTCCTGCTGCTCTGCTGGAGGCATCCACACTGTACTGTCTTTGAGTCTTTGCAGAGCAGAGGTCCTGGTTTAAAATTTATATTTATCACCTCATGTGTATTTCCTCAAAAGACTTCCACACAATTTGCAAATTTAATTAATGCTCATCTATCTCAGTGTGTGACAAACTAAGGCATAGAAATTTTAGCTTATCTGCTTCTGTTTAAATGGCAGTGGCTGTAACCTAGAACAGGGCTCAGCATTTAGTAGGCTCATACCTGTATTTCATCTGTGTTACTAAAGGAATGGTCTTTTTACCACATCTTATCAAAATCTGTGGTTGCTCCTTCCCTCCTTTTCTATTTCTGTTTTCAGTAAAGTCCAAGGTTTGCCAAAGTTAAAGTCCATTCTTAAGATTTTGAGCTCTGTGGGAATGCTTAATATTTTTGAAAATGAGAAGACATTGGAAAATGGAAGTGATTTTCAGCAATTGTCATGCACCTTCAATCACCTTTTCCAACTTCCAGTGGGTTTTGTGTGCTCTTTAAGTCTTTCTAAAAAATGATCCCTGCAATTGCAGATGTCAGACCGTTACTTGCAGCATCCCATTGCTTCAAATCTTGGTTGCAGTGGGTTGCCCCAGGCTGGATGCCAGACACCCCCCAAAGCCACACTATCTCTGCCCTCCACAGCTGGGCAGGGCAGAGGAAATGTATTGAAGGTTCATGAACTGACATAAGTACCAGGAAAGATCACTCACCAAATACCATCCTGGGCAAAACAGACTCAACTTGGGGTTATTAATTGAATTTATTACCAACAAAATCAAATAATGAGAAGTAAAGTCAATCTTAGAAACACCTTCCCCACGCCCCTCCCTCCTTCCTGAGCTGTGTCTCCTCTCCTTCCAGCAGCACAGGGAGAAGAGAATGGGGGTCACAGTCAGTTCATCACAGGTTGTTCCTGCTGCTGCTCAGAGAGGAGTCAGCTCTGGGGTGGGGTCCTTCCCACAGGAGACAATTCTTCATGAACTTCTCCAATGTGAGTCCATCCCACAGGCAACAGTTCTCTATGAACTGCTCCAACATGGGTCACTTTTCCATGGGGTCAGTCCTTCAGGCACAGCTCCACTGTGGTCCCCCACAAGGCCACAAGTCCTAACAGGAAAACCTGCTCCAGTGTGGGCTCCTGTCCCCAGGTCTCTGCCAGAACCCAGCTCTGGCATGGACTTTCCACAGGGTCACAATCTCCTTTGGGCATTTCTCTGCTCTGGTGTGGGCCCCTTCCTGGGCTGCAGGTGGATCTCTCCACTCCCATGGCCCTCCATGGGCTGCAGGGGCACAGCTGCCTCTGGAATCTTAGGGAAATGTCGGCTCTGGCATCTGAAGCATCTCCTGCCCCTCCTTCTGCACTGCCCTGGGGCTCTGCAGAGCTGTTCCTCTCTTGTATTCTCACTCTGTTCTTCTCTAGACACAATTCACCATTACATCTGTGCAGTACCTTTTTTTTCCCCTCCTTAAATATGTTCTCTCTGAGGCATCACTGCCATCTCTGATGGGCTTGGCCTGGGCCAGCAGCAGGTCCATCCTGGAGCTGGCTGGAATAGGCTCTGCTGGACATCGGATTGGAACAGTCTGAGAATTTCCTTCAGCTCATCTTCCTGTATATCTATGCCCCATTCATGACTTGTTCATCTTCTTGCCAGCACTTTTTCATGGTTTAACCACCACTGTGGATGTCCATCTTGTTCCCTGTGGGTCTCCAGCCTTGGTTTCCATTGTTATGACTGCTGCAGTCCCACACCAGAGCTGCTGTTCTCTGTGCTGTAAATTGATCACAGCATCACTTAAACCACTATGTGTTTTTCTTGAAAATAGGTCTACCACTGTTGTGGCTAGAAAAGGATTAGATAGTGGGAAGAGCATGAAAGCAAGAGCTGAGCCCTGCATTGAAAAGATGTGTGTGATCCTGACTGCAGAGGTGTGAACTTGTCTCCTCTTTTCAGGCACAGCTTCCCCTCGGGTGGTTGATGTAACCAGGAGGAAATACAGGTTTGCTTGGGTGTGTATATAATTCCTCACAAAATTCCCCAGCTTAACTTCCCAGCATTTTAGCAGGTATATTTTTTGATGAAAATCCCTCGGTCCCATTCTCATGCAACCTTTACTGCTCCTTCTGACTTCAGTGTTGTTCCTGTAGGAGATCCCAAACCTAGTCAAGTATTTCCAGAGAAGGATTTAATTATAGAGCATTCTTCCCATGTTTTATGACATTAGCAAGAGTTGCCATCCAAGAACTGAAGTGCCCACATTTGTTTGATTATCCACTGTAATGTTTGTTTTCCTTCCCATCAGACAGAAATGGGCTTGTCAGAGCACATGTCACTGCAGGGGCAGGGAGGTGTGGGTGAGAGGAGCCTGTTGGCACATCCCTGCTTGAATGAATGGAAGCAGGGTTAATAATCCCATCCACAATTCTGAAGACCTTCCTGGAACCTCTTTCCAAGGCCCAGTTTCCTTCTGGGTATCCAACATTCCATCAGTGGGGAAGGAAAATTATGTCTGCAGAGGCGCTAATTGCTCATGTTTATCAAAAGTCCAAGAGTCTGAAAAAAGGTAGGGGAGCATTTACAGCTTGGAAACTTCTTGCCCAGCAGCTTTGGAGAGCAGGGCCAGGCTGATTTATGGCCCCATTCACCAGTGAATGCTTCACACAGGGCTGGGCTTTTCTTTCAGGCAGGTGAGTGTTTAGTATAGAAATGATTACGAGTGACTGGCCTACTACATGGCTCAGGCTTTAATAATGAACAAAGCATGCAAATGGCTGTTTATAAATGACAAAAGCTGCAACAAATTAATGCTCCACAGCTTGGCTCTAGGAAAGTTAGAAAGCCAAGAGAAGAGCACTCAGGTAAAGAATCTTAGTGGGCAGTGCTGATCTGGCTGAAACTTCCACCTCAGTCCCTGGAGGTGTGGGAGAAGCATTAGCCACAGTCTGGCTTTATTCAGAGAAGTCAGTGGCAGGAGACCGATAATTGTGGTACTTCATCATCCAGGTCTGGAATAATCCAAAACCTCTTCTGGCCACACCAGTGTCTGATCAATTCTATTTAAAGGTGACAACAGCCTCCTATTTAGTTACAAAAGGAAAAGGAATACAAACAAAAGCAAAATTTACAAAACTTTAATCTCCAGGTTCCAAGGCGTTTGGCTGAAGGAACTCCTGTAGGACTAACCCCTTGGTTGAGGATACAGTCCTGGACACAACTACTAAACTCTCCTTTGATTGCTGCTGGCTTAAAAGCACTCCCTATGCAAATACACAGCAGGAGGAAGTCGGTGACTTTTTGCTGCAGGAAAGGTCAGGAAAATTTTCAGTTTTATGAAAATGCTTGGCCATGGAATGTTACTGCCAAAGGCACAAAGCAGAAATACATCTGCAAGTCTCTCAGACGAGAAAAGTATTAATAGGGTTTTTAATACATGGAACTGTTTTGAAGTCATCTTATTGTCATAAAAAATAATATTTCAGTAGCTTATGACCCTGGAGGATTGCTGAAGGGCTTTTTATTGGTTAGTTTATCATTTCTCCAAAAGGGTGCAAAGGATGTTTGGCTGAAAGGAAAATGTTCTCACTTGGTATTGCTGAGGCAGCCAGAAGGGTTATAGACTGGGGGATGAGGTGTCCAGGTTTGGGTAGTGGGGGTCCTCTCTCAGAAGAGGGTGGGGTTGCCCTGTGCTGGACTCTCCCAGCTCTGCCCGTTCCAGCTGCTCTGCAGGATGCAGTCAAGCCCAGCAGGAATGCTGGGGGTACTTCAGCAAAAGCACATTTAAGAAAAGCAGAGGAGAAGGAGGGGGAAAAGAGAGTTCCTATTTTAAAAAGCAAGAATTTTCCCCAAGCTGCGTCTGTTTTCCTGTGATGGGGATTAGTCGAGGATCTGCCTGTCTTCACCTCAATCTGTTAAGGTGGTGGCAGCCATGTGGCCACTGAGGGTCATCTGCAGTGTGCAGTGGTGCAAGGTCCGTCCTAATTTTCTTTTCTGGGTGACCAGCACATTAAAAAAAGATCAGGAGTCCAGGAAAGAACAAGCCCTGGCACCAGCACAGTCTGGGGGTCCCTGCTGGGAGCAGCTCTGGGAGAAGGATCTGGGGATCCTGGTGGGCAACCAGCTGTCACTGCCCAGCCGTGTGTCCTGGAGGCCAATGGTGCCCTGGGGGCATCAGGGAGAGCACTGGCAGCAGGGCAGGGAGGGGATCCTGCCCCTGTGCCCAGCCCTGGCAGGCACATCTGCAGGGCTGTGCCCAGCTCTGGCTCCTCAGCACAGCAGGGCCAGGGAGCTCCTGCAGCGGGGCCCGCGCAGGCTGTGCAGATGCTGAAGGGCCTGGAGCAGCTGTGGCAGCAGCAAAGGCTGAGGGAGCTGGGGCTGGGCAGCCTCCAGAGCAGCCCCTGAGAGGGACCTCCCCATGGCTGGCAGTGCCTGCAGGGAGGGGGCAGAGCACGGACCAGGCTGTGCTTGGAGGTGCCCAGCAACAGGAAGGGCCCACAGCGGCCCATCTGGTCCACCCTCCCTGCTCCAGCAGAGCCATCCCAGAGCACATGGCACAGCATTGTGTCCAGACAGCTCTGGAATATCCCCAGGGAGGAGACTCCACACCCTCTCTGGGCTCTGCTCAGTGCTCAGTCTCTGCACAGCAAAGAAGTTCTTCCTCCTGCCCAGCTGCAACTTCCTGGCCATCAGTTCCTGCCCGTTCCTCTTGTGCCATTGCTGGGCCCCCCGAGCAGAGCCTGGTCCGTGCTCTGCCCCCTCCCTGCAGGCACTGCCAGCCATGGGGAGGTCCCTCTCAGGGGCTGCTCTGGAGGCTGCCCAGCCCCAGCTCCCTCAGCCTTTGCTGCTGCCACAGCTGCTCCAGGCCCTTCAGCATCTGCACAGCCTGCGCTGGCCCCGCTGCAGGAGCTCCCTGGCCCTGCTGTGCTGAGGAGCCAGAGCTGGGCACAGCCCTGCAGATGTGTGTGTTTTAACCTGGCCTTCACCCCTTGTGTACAAAGCTCTAGAGGGCTCTTTCATGAGTTTGCTTCACTATTTCCTCCATTTAACCTTGTGAAGAATCCTTGACTCTGATTCCTCAGGCAGTGGTGTGGTGTCCATGAAGAGGTAAAAGCCAACAAAACTGGTCGAGCTCAGAGCATCAGACATGCTTGGGAGGTTCAGTAGATGCCATGCAAGGGCCAAACCATGGATTGTTTGAGACCAGTTGGGCCCGGGTTTGTGCCTCAGAACTCTCATTCTGAGTGCTTTATTCCTCCTGTGCTCCCTGCAAATGCTGTTGGAATGCACCTCCTCCCCTGAGAATGGGAGTATCAGTCTGGCCAAAGGAAAGCAGTGACTTTTTTCATCAAAAACTTAGAAACAGTAATACTAGTCATGCTCAGAATTGATTTACAAAATATTTGCATTAAGAAAATTTCAATGGGAGGCAGTTTTGCTAAGCATCCCTCTGACATTCCAACCAGGAGTCAAAGGGTAATGCCAAATTTGCTTTCCTTTCACAGAAAACTAAGTTCTCCTTAGGTGTAAATGGAGAAGGGTCACAGAACTGAGAGATGGAAAATACCTGTTAGCTTACCTTCTCCACCCCCTGCCAGCAAAGGACTTTTCCTAAAGTATCTTCCGGAGAATATTAATGAGTCTAGTTATAAACCCATTGCAGTAGTAACACTGGGCTGCTCTCCTGGGGGAGGCTGTTCCTGAGCCTAATTAGAGTTTTGCTCTCAGGCAACTTTTCCTGTCTCACAGTTTTCGCTGTCACTTTTATTAATGAGTTTTTGCTTTAGTGCTTCAATACTT
Organism: Sakesphorus luctuosus; assembly: GCA_013396695.1. Classification (NCBI taxonomy): domain Eukaryota; kingdom Metazoa; phylum Chordata; class Aves; order Passeriformes; family Thamnophilidae; genus Sakesphorus; species Sakesphorus luctuosus. The sequence goes on along the minus strand of VWZD01004558.1, from coordinate 108,444 downwards.
GTCTGATTTTTACTTATTCCCACATCAGAGGACCTCTAGGGATCACCAGCCATGCAGCTTGACCCATTCCTGACACTGTTGTAACCATGTCTGCACCTTTCTTGGGTTTTCTGTGAGAAAAACCTGTTTATGCAACTAAGGAAAGACATCTTTCAAATTCCCTGAATAAGAACTGTAAAAAGACTTTGTTGCCTGATCTCAGAGCAGCTCTGACTCATTCTGGTACCCAGCCTTTAGCTCCTGTGAGGACCAACAGGTCCTGCCAGCAAGGCATTTCTGCTCAGGTGGGCAGTCAGCATCATACTGTCTGGAAACCTCTCTCTGAGCCAAGCTTTCCTGTTTTATCTGGCCTACAAGAAGAGGGATTACATGGATACCTCATCTCCAACAAAATCACAGAACATTCTGAGATGGAAGGGACCCACAAGGTTCATCCAGTCCAACCTCTGCCCCTGCACAGGACCATCCCCAAGAGTCACACCCTGTGCCCCAGAGCATCATCCAAACACTCCTGGAGCCCTGGCAACCTTGGGGCTGTGCCCACTGCCCTGGGGAGCCTGGTCAGTGCCCACCACCCTCTGGGGGAAGAGCCTTTTTCTAATGCCCAACCTAACCCTGCTCTGACACAGCTCCAGCCATTCCTGGGGGTCCTGTCCCTGGTCACTTTTAGTGCATGAATTTTCCTTTCCTCTTTATACTTTTTATTTCCCTGACATGCTCAACGCCCTTGTGCTCCCTTGTGCTGAGGTCTGTAGTGCTTGAGGAACAGGGCTTACAGGACATTTGGGACTTCCTCCATTCCCACTGAGCTGCTTGGAAGTCAGATCCATGTCAGGGCAGGTCCAGAGCTGTGTGCTCAGCATCCCCTTCTCAGCCAGCTATGGGTGTCAGCGTTGTGGATGACGTGAGGTACAGAGCAGAGCGCAAGTGCACAAGCAGAGTGAGGTCCAGCTCCAAGGTCCAGGCTGCTGTGCCAATGGACAGTGCTGGCAGGACAACAGCAGGGAGCAAAACAGTCCCTGAGCAGTAAATATGGGCAAAGCTGTCGATAGAATGGAAAAATACAGATGCATCTGTATTGGAGTGTAAGACCTCTCTCCTAGAGCTGTTTCTGACCTCTCCATTTCCTGTCAGCGTGGCTTTCCTAGAAATGCATCCCATGTCCTCGGTCCAGGACTCGACTGGGGCCTCTGGCTGCGCTGCTGTTCCCTCACCTGCTTGGATGCCCCTTTATTCCTGGAACTACAGCATCCAGAAAATTGCACTTTACAGAGCTCTTGCTAAATTCTGTGCTTGAAAGGCCAGTGAGGAGGTACTCACTGCTTTCAATGTACACTTAATAAATAGGGTCATTTGGGAATCCAGCTCTGCAGAATGGTCTTCTCTGTGTTATTAGTCTTTTTATGTAACATGAATTCTTAGTGTACAGCAGGACCAGTGAATGTTTCTAACAGCTCTTCTGAAAAGCACTTGTCTTTAAATACATCTAAAAACTTAATTTTGCTAAATTTTCCTAGTCTAAAAAACTATTTGGGGGTTGTTTTCTAGCATTAGCAGGGCTAAAGTACTTCAAATCTTATGAGAATTTTTTTAAAACTGTTTTTTTTGTTTCTTTCAACTGTAATTTTTGGTAAGTGAAAACTGGATTTACAAGAGCACTTAGCTCTTGAAAATTATCAACTATTTCAAAGTATCTTCAGTCCTTTTGCACTTCTTCCTTCAACATTTGAACCCTTAGACTGATTCCAGTCAAGATGGAAAGAAGAGTAGAAGTCAACTTCCAGATTCACCAGAACAGGTTCCACCACAGGGAGCCCTGGAGGAGGAGAGGGAGCAGGAGCAGGAATGGGGCTGTGCCCCTGCCATGGCCTGGCACTGTGGTGGAATTGAGGGAAAAGTGTCCTGATCTGAGTCATTCATTTATCTCTGCCTTTCCCTTCTTGGATTCCTTCTTGATTCCTCTTGAAATGGAGAGAAAACTTCTGGCCAAAGACATATTTTTCAGTGTTTTGCAGTTTCCCACATTTCCATTTCACATGATTGTTCCAATAAATAACAGCCCTGCAGACCCCTCGCCTGAGCCATTCTCCTCTGGCAGGGATTTCCCTACTTTGTTTGCTGGTTTTCTTTTTACTACTGGTAGTTCCAAAAGATGCTTCCCTAGAATTGCTGTAACCACTGAAAATGATGGATCTGCCCTTTTCAGTATTCCTTTCCCAGCTCCTTTCTGAACCCTTCTCTCTGTTCTGCTGGTAACACTCATCTCTAGGCAACTTTACTTACATTTTGGCAGACACTGGGAGTTTCAGCAGCAATAAATTTAAATGGATAGAATTAAGAAAGAAGACAGCTTTTTGGAACAGAGAGCAAGGCTTTTGGGGGATTTTTTTCTTTTTTGTTTCTTTTTCTAGATATATCACCTATGAGCACTCACCTGGGACTGCTTTTACATAGAAAAAATATCATGTGCCTAAATTTGTATAGATTGCACCTGGAATTGAAAGTAGATTTCTCCTCCAGCCTTTTTTCTCAGTTGCCTGTCCCTGAAAGGAGCAGCCAAGGTCAAACTTTGACTTGTCATGTACGTTTTTCCCTGGGCTTTTGCTTGCAGTTAACACAATACTTAGCATTTTGTTTACAACAAAGTCTTGGAATATGCATGAAATAACCATTTCTCACTTTTGCCTAATGATCAGAAAGGCACCATTTGTGGTTATTGCTGGCATAGATCTGCTTTTTTGGGGTTATATTCCCTTGTGCCAGCTGAAGGTGTGCCCTCAGTTATCTCTTCTGTGCCCCAGGCTGGGATGCTGCCTTTTGTGTCTGACCTTCCTTCAGATGATCCTTCTTAACAGGGAAACTGTACCTGACCCTGGGCAGCAGGTAAGGAAAAATGCTGTGGGCAGCTTTCTAATCCCCCAGCAAAGCTGGAGACAGCACCTACTACATCAACCAGCTCCTGCTCCTGCCACAGCTCCCTCTGGGCTCTGCTCTCATCCACTTTACAACACTGCCAATGATAGGTCGCCTCTTGCTCCCTGAGGAGCCCCTTCCCTGCTTCAGCAGGTCTTAACCAGTAGGAATATTTTCCAGATGTGCAGCCTGAGCTGGCCCCTGCTTTGCTCCAAGCTGTGCCCAGTGGCTCAGAGTATGGTTTTCACATAAGATGTGTTTCAGCAAAAGTGCTGCAGCCTGATAGGACCGAAGGAAATATTTTCACTATTTCTGAAAAGAATTGATGGCTGAAGAAAATAAAAATGCAAAACAACCCTTGGGAGGGATTGCTGTCCATTAGGAGCTGGAAGCATTTGGAGACTGGCTCTTCTTCCCATACAGAAATTCCACTCGTCTGGCCCCTAAATCCGATGAGAAAGCAGAAACCTTCAGTCTGCACTGCAGGGACTCAAGGCATCCTCTGGGCTCTGTCCTGGCTTTTTATTCTGTGCACAACTGGATCCTCCTGAGGACAGCCAGTGTAGAAGATGATGTCCTCTGAAGTGTGCTGATTTAGAATGGGGTCCTTTCATCTTTATGAGAGTCTGTTAGTGCTCCTCACGTGCCTGTGGGAAGACCCAGGTGGTCTCTTGACACCAACAAACCCACCGCACTTGTGAATCTGATACATTGTCCTGGTTTCCCACCACATTTGCCTTGGTAGTACTCAAGTATTGTCCAGAGGTGCAGTGTAATGATTGTTGTTATCTGTGTGTGACTCTTCCATGATGCCTTTTTTGTCCTGGACCACAGGATGCACTGTGCTGTCCCCTGGGCACAGGTTGCTGTGAGGATTAGAGAGATGGACTGGAAAGACTAGGACTGGGGAGATGGAGATGGAGGTTCCCGCCCAAGTGGTCCGGTCTGTTGGTTCCCCTTCTGGTTCCCTTGAAAAGCAAACCAGAACCTCACCCACTACATTACCATGTGCATTTCAATCCTACACCTTTTAGGGCTGGACATACCCATTCCTTTGTATTTAGGGGTCAGATGCAAAATGTGATGATGTTCTGATTCAGCCTGGGAAGTCTTCTGAGCAGTTTCACCCTTCCAGAGGACTGTAACATGGCCATGGTGAACCTGGAAGTTCATGAGCAAAGGAGCTATGAGGACAGTGATGACTCTCTGTTGAACATGGGATGGCAGAGGGAGGAGCAGTTGCAGAAGGTTGTTGTTGTTATCATGAGTGCAGAAACGGTGGGTTAAGGAGCACTGAACTCCTTTCCTCTCAAGGAAGCCTGTTGCTTCCTTTGATCTTGTTTTCATCCCAGATGATCTTTGATCCCATCAGCTTAATTAATTAAGCATTACCTTAAACAGTTGTATTTATATATTTCTTCATCTGAGGATAGTGAATTTGTGTTTTACAAGAAGAAAATAGTTTGGGTTTTTGGTATTAATCCACCTAAAAACTATCCTCTGAAGAAGAGCAAAATGTTTGCTGGAATGGAAGGAAGGAGGGAGCTGTGATGCAATACCCAGAGCTCCTCGTGTGCTCTGCAGGCTGCATCTGCAAACAGCAGCAGCAAAAACAACAGCCCAGCTCTTTTTGTGATATGTGAAGTGCAATTATGAGGTGAAATATGAAGCTAGTATCTTAATATCTTAATGATCCTGAATTTATTTTCAAAGTTAAGCTGTGCAGAATGAATCATTTATCAGTGGGCCATATGGAAAGGCACTTATCTAAACCCCCTTCCTAGTCCCAGGTGTGCTTGTCTGGCAAGAGCAAATCACACACAGCATTTGGAAGAGAACTGAAATTCCAGATGCACAATTTGAGAAGATGCATTTGCAAAAGTAAACTAAGGCCAAATTCTGCAATATGTTATTTTTCTGCAACTTCAGTGAAGTTAAGGAACAATTTCCCGCTGTTCCATAGGGGTAACAGACCAAAAATACAGCTCAGGGGATGCCCTGTGTTACTCCAGTTTCATGCTAGCATTGATTTCTGAGGAGCAAGGCTGTCAAGGGGAAGTGAATTCAACCAAAAATGTCTAATGCCCAAGTGCTTTCCTTATGTCCTATTAAGAAATACTCACTGTGAGACTGCAGTGAAAGGGAGTGTTTGTATTGATGTTGTTGCTGATAAATGCAAAGGTGAAAGCAGTAGTTTGCCTTTCAGCTGCTTCAGGTGCGCAGCTTCTGGAGGTCTCTGGCATGAGGAAGGTGTAGTTCCTTTCAAGAGGCTGTGCCAGCCACAGCTTGCAGCAAAACAGACCTTACTGCTCTCCTTGGGAAAGCCAGAACTACCAAATCAAGAGCTCAGATCTTCAGTTCTTCATTGTCTTGTTATCCAGTAAAATAATAATCACAGAGATGAGTTAAGTAAAGTTGAATGGAAAAAAGTCTTGAAAATCACTTTAAAAATGTCATGAAATTATTTAGAAATAGCTTCTCTCCACCAGGAACTGCAGTTTTGGTGGAGACTGAAGCTGTCCTGTCCACAGATCCACTGTAGTACTGCCTGCACTGAATATTTTTTTTATAGCACCAAATTGATGTGGTTTAATCAGAAAACTTGGGAGAAGCAGATGAGCATTTCCAAAGTCCAATTCCTGGGCAGCATTTGGAAGGACAAGAGAAAAACCTGGTTAGATATTGAGACAGAGCTGCAGAATGGACTCCAGCTGTGGAGGCAATATTCCCTCTCAGATGAAGAGCAGAGCTCCCAGATTGATTGCACAGTGACTGCTGTCAGTCAGAGGTGAGGTTGAATCTCAGATCTGGCAGCAGAAGGAATCAAAGGCAGTAAATGTAACAGGAGCAGTGGCTTTGTCTTCAGGGGATTTTGTGCAACAGAAACACATCACTACATAAAAACAGTCAGTGCTCAGGCCTCTAAACCTACACTAAATGTATTTGGGACTTAATTTTAGGCTGAGATTAGTCTGGCTTCCTTCAAGAAGGAAGGAACAGGTTTCCCAGAGCAGCTGTGGCTGCCCCATCCCTGGAAGTGTCCAAGGCCAGGTTGGACAGGGCTTGGAGCAACCTGGGCTGGTGGAAGGTGTCCCTGCCCAGAGCAGAGGGTGGAATGAGATGAGCTTTAAGGTCTCTTCCAACCCAGACCATTTTGGGATTCTGTGATTTGCTTCAACGCTGTACTGAAAAACTTTGCTGTCACTACAGGTTTTGTGCTCTCATAGAGAAATTTCTATAATGGACCTCAATAGATTTAGGGGGTTTGTTTCATTCAGGTGCTGCATTACTGTGTGACTTCAGGGCAGTTAAGCAACACAAACTCACTTTTAACTTAGCCCTCACAAAGCCTTTGCTCTCACTGCAGCACTGGGAGCACAATGGTGCACAGAGGCAGGCAGAGAATGTTGAAACAGTTTTGATATATTCACTTCTGATTTCAAGATCAGATAGGGAAAAAAGTCAATTCTTACCTTTGTTAAATGAGTATTAATTAAAAGTATGCAAAGGAGTGCATAGCAGGATAAAATAATTCATGCTCAAGGCTTGTGACCACGTTCAGGAGTGGTACCATGAGGAGTCTGTTTTATAGAGGTGTCTGCCTTGCTGGATCATTAGTGTTTGATGATAGTGATTTTGTGGAGTGGCATAAAGTGAGAGGATGCCAGAGGAAGAGGATGGTGCCACCAACTGCAAGCAGGTGTCTGCAGCTGTAAATAGATCACACTCTCTGCATCCTGCCCTGGAGGGAAACCTGCTTCGTCACCATGAGAGACTGCCCTTGTGTGCTGTTTGATTCGTCTCCATCTCTGTACCGGTTCAGTCATCTCTGAGCAGCACAGGTGGCTGCAGTTCAAAAGGCATGAGCAAATTCCTGCAATAAGGCTAAGGAGTAACTTGTATCTTGAGATGCTCTGGAATATCTCCAGTTGGTTCAGACAATAGGATGGCCTCTAGGAGCCAAATACTAAGCTAAGTGATTCAGAGAAGCTTGATGGACTCCGTATCCTAATAGCACCAAAATATAATGGAATTTGAATGCCTGACTGCCTTTAAGTAATTTGAAAATCCCAGTCCTGTTATATTTATGAGATCATGCTTAGTGAGTGTTATGGGTTTAGCTGATAGGCATAAATTTAGACTTTAAAGTTCAGATCAGGCCTGGGATTGTCAGCTGACTTGAGCTGAGCTGGGCTAGCTGACAGCTGACTTCTTCTAGTCAATAATATTGTATTCCATACCATCTTACATCATCTCAAAAGGAGGAAAATCCAGTGTGTGGGAGTGGCTTAGTCAGTTCTGCCATGGCTGAGGTACAAGCCGAACGTGGTGCAGCTCCTGTCTTGGAGTAGGCCTTGCTCCTGCTGCTGCTGCTACTTGCATTTTGTTTGAGTTCAGGGAAGTAGAAATATTTTGTTGTTATACCTTCTCTTTCTTGCAGGGTGTCTTTTAGAGTACTTATAGATCTAGAGTAATACACTTTGGATTAAGTGGGGAGTGGGAAGTTATTTCTTGTTATATATATATAACTTGTGTAAGTGTGTGTCATATTGTAGTTTTCTCTTCATTGTCTCTTTTCTGTATAAAAACATGTAGCTAGTTTGAGCATAAACCTAGTTTGGAGGGGTTTTTTCCCTCTCCCTCTTCTTCCCTTTTGTTTCAGGTTTGGCTTAGTTTTTTACTAACCCAGGATTGCTTTTCTCTCTCTTCTCAGAGCTTTCTCAGCAAGGGGAAAAAAAACCTGCAAAGAAAAGAACTCAAAAGAAACTGAACTGACTTAAAAAAAATATATATTTTTTAACATCTACAAACACGTATGCAATTTACACACTATGTGGACCCCACCCCAGGGGAAGGGGAAAAAGGGGAAAGGGAATGGGCAACAAGAAACAAGGAGAAATGAAACTAAAACAGAACAAATGAAACTAATGAATACAATTAAAAACTTCAGGAAAGGAGAGGAACAGGCAACGATACAATCTCACTAACGTCCGGAACCAGGAAAACACCAACAGAGACACAGGACCGTCCAGGCTCCCCCCGTTCTTCTCGAGCTCACGGAAGCAGCAAGCGCAACTCCTCCTACTACTCTTACGTGGAAAACACGTGTGGAATACTTTGTAATGTCCACTTCCTTAGTTACACTGGTTACTGAGGAAGCCATGGATTAAACCTATTACACCTTTTCACTCTGTCTTGGACAGTTGACGTTTTGCCAGCTCAACCCAAGACAGTGAGGCACCAAGCAGACTCTCCATGAGTTCCCTCCCATCCAGAGTAGCAATATTCACTCAGGATAGTATGCAAGAGATCAAGCCTTGATGTTGGCAGAGCTTGGGAGTTTTGGCACAATGGAAAACTAATTTTGGTTTAAAGTCCAGCTGGTTTGCCTGAGTGAGGATGCACAGTGATAGAGTCACAGGCCAGGGGTGTGCTGGTTTGGAGGGCTCTGCCACTTGCTGCAAGAGGTGGACATGGCCAATATAGAGTAGAGGTGATGTTGTCACCTGTAATGATGATCTCCTTCACAGCAATGAGATGATACCAGTCTGGTTTAAGGAGCAGAAGTAGCTATGTTGGAGTTGTATAATCTCTACCAAGGGAGTGGAAAGGGAATGGAGAACCCCTGTGTCCCCCACAGATCAAGGGCTGCTCGTTTTTATCACTGTGTCTCTGTGCCCAGATGGACCTGATTGTTGTTGGTCTTTCCCTTGCATTTTAAGTTTCCTTTCCCCAATTTTGAAAGAAAAAAGACCTTTCCTAAGCCATCTTAAAAATCCTTCACTTTTTCTCTTTGTTTGGTTTTTCTGTTTCTTACACGTAGTGTAGCCTGGAGACTGTAAGCGACTGATTCCCAAAGAAAAATACCTCTGTTGCCCAGGCTCATAATTTATAGAATGGCTTTTCTGACCAGTTGTGTTTTCCATTTAATATATTTTCTGTTTTTCAAATCTGCCCCTTCCAAGCGGAAATGCAGCGTTCCTCAGCGCTGGGATGGGGGAATGCTGCTGAGAGCTCAATTTAAAGGCCAGGGCCCTGGGGTTCCTTGGCTTTCTGCTCTGGAATAGGCTGAAGATAAAGGTGAGGAAAGAAAGGAGGGGTGAATGTCATAAGATCATAAACAGCCCTGTGTGTGCAATTGCAGGTCTTGTGCTGTACATCACCATGGTGGGCTCATTAATGTCCACTCCAGAGGGTTCTGAACCACCATTTCCCAAAAATCGTCTGTTCCTGTGTACAAAAACAGATGAAGTCAGCCTTGCCATTTCCGTGTAGTGCTTTCCCTTGGAAAGAGCCAGCAGTGGGGCAGGTGCCAGCTGACATCCCATGGCAAGAGCTCTTGGGACACACATATTGCAGGAATCATGGGGGGATGTGGGTCGGGTGTTGTGCCTTGTCCTGCCCCTCGATGTCTGAGGAGGAAGGTTGTGGGAGGGTTGTTTTGCATGTGTGATAGGCTGTGACCCATGGTCCTGTTCACAGCCATGGCTCATCTCTCCATGCTCAAGGTAGCATATGAACAGCTGGAGTGCCACACAAAACTGTTGCTGCTCTAAAACTTGCCTTGTTGGATGTCATCAATGCCCAAGGCAAGTTACTGTCTGAGGACACTTGGTGTGTTCAGCTGGAGAAGAGGAGACTGAGGGGAGACCTCACTGCAGGTACAACTTCCTTGGGAGGGGCAGAGGAGGGGCAGGCACTGAGCTCTGCTCTGTGGGGACCAGGGACAGCACCCAGGGAATGGCTGGAGCTGGGCCAGGGCAGGGTCAGGTTGGATCTCAGGAAAAGGTTCTTTCCCCAGAGGGTGGTGGGCACTGAGCAGGCTCCCCAGGGCAGTGGGCACAGCCCCAAGGCTGACAAAGCTCAAGGAGCATTTAGTTCATCCTCTGGGGCACAGGGTGTGACTCTTGGGGCTGATCCTGTGCAAGGCCAGGAGTTGGACTGGGTGATCCTTGTGGGTCCCTTCCAACTCAGCACATTCTGTGATAAATGTAGATGTCCTTGACAAAGGATGTAAAACTCAAGGACTCCTCTTTGTTTGTGCAACATGTTTTATACTGCCACCTCTTTTACATGCATTCCATCTCAGTCAGACCCAAGACACAAAGAATTGTGTGACTTTTCCCAATTAAGCTGAAGCCATCTGGCCCTGTTGGGATCTCCACTCAGGCTTGAAGCCACATTTCAGGAAAGGGCATTTGCTACCAAACTTAACTGTACTCTGTGGGAAAGTACATGCTCCCTTGGAAAGCTTAATGTGTGTGCAGGAACTCCAGAGTCATCAGGCCTGAAGGACAGAAGCCCTGGAGACACCACTGCAGGCAGGGCATGCATTCAGGTGAGGCTCTCCATATTCTGGCTCTTACCCCTCACCCTGTTCCTGCTTCTTGGCCTGGGTGTGGTGTAACAGCCAAAGCAAAGCTCGTGGCTGAGAATGAGACTTGAGGGCTGGCTGGGATAACAGGATTGGAGCTGGGAAATCATCTTCCCATAAAGGCAGGAGGTTTCCTGGAGCACACCTGACTCTCCAGATTCCCCCATTAGTACAGGGGCTGTTAATCCAGTTCTGCATTGAATGCTTGCAATTAGTAAACCTCTTATGTGCTAGGTAAATAGAGCTGATAAGGAAATTAATTTTTTTCCCTCCTGTATGAAAAATATACAAGAGGGAGGATTTTTTCAATCCTTAAGGCTATGTTTTTTATAAAGGAAAATGTTTCATTGTGATTAAATTAACATTTTCAGATTAAAAAAATTGCATTTGAATATTCAAGATACAGTTGTACCTGCTACCTGAGAGTATTCTGTAACATGATGCTGTTTTTCTGCTAAGAGCAACTGCTGACTCCTGAGTCATAGAAACTTCAGAGCCAGTTCTTGAAAAAAACATTGCAAACTACTGACATCCACCATAGAATCATTTAATGGTTTGGGTTGGAATGGAACTTAAAGATTATCTGGTTCCACACCCCTGCCATGGACAGGCACACCTTCCACCAGCCCAGGTTGCTCCAAGCCCTGTCCAACCTGGCCTTGGACACTCCCAGGGATGGGGCAGCCACAGCTTCTCTGGGCACCCTGTGCCAGGGCCTGCCCACCCTCACAGGGAAGAATTGCTTCCCAAAATCCCATCTAACCCTGCCCTCTGGCAGTGGGAATCAATTCCCTGTGTCCTGTCCCTCCAGGTCCTTGTAAAGAGCCTCTCCATCTTTCCTGTTGGGTCCTTCAGGCACTGGAAGCCACAATTAAGTCACCCCAAAGCTTCTCTTCTCCAGGCTGAACAATCCCAGCTCTCCCAGCCTTTCCTCCCAGCAGAGCTGCTCCATCCTCTGACCATCTTGGTGCCTCCTCTGGACTCTCTCCAGCAGCTCCATGTCCTTCCTGTGCTGGCCCCAGGGCTGGAGGCAGCTCTGCAGGTGGGGTCTCACCTGAGGGGGCAGAGGGGCAGAATCCTCCCTGCCCTGCTGCCCACGCTGTGGGACCAGCCCAGGGCATGGGAGGTTCTGGGCTGGACCATGTCCAGCCCCTCACCCACCAACACCCCCAGATCCTTCTCCCCAGGGCTGCTCCATCTGCTCATCTCCAGCCTGGTTTTGTGCTGGGGATTGCCAAAGACACTCCTCCTGCCCAGCATTGGCTCCATGGCAGAACCTCTTTAGGATTTTCTGTGCCACAGCTCCATAAGCAACGTCCAGGGCTGATTATGTAGGAACACACCAAGCAGGAGTTTTCTGGATGGAAGTGCCTGGGATGGGAGTTTCATGCTCTTCCCAAGGCCATACACAGAGATGAAGATGAGTTTCTGACCAGGGACAAATACATGTGGTTCATCCCCTCCGTGTTTATCAGTAATTTTCTCCTCATTAATTTTTGGGGACAGAGCTGCAGCACTGGCAAACCCAGTGAGTGCTGCCAGCCTCGAGAGCCCAGGCTGCAGAGCTTGAGACAGATGAAATACAGCCAAGGGGAAAGAGCAAAACCCAACATTTTTATTATGATTTGTTTTAATGGTCTCTGAGCTTTCAAGACCTAATTTATTTTTTTCTTCTCTTTAAAACTTTCCTTTACAGCAATGAAGAATGGGGATATGTATGTTAGGAAAAAAAGAAAAAGAGAGACATTTGTTGATAAACAAATGAATCCAGGAAATGGGGATTTAAGCTGTAATTTTAATGAAGTGCTGTTTACTGTACTTTGTGAAAATACTCCTTTTATAAATGGATATTAAATAAACAGCACAAACCAGTCATTTTTAAAGATCCTTTACACAGTCAGTCAACTATTAAAAAGGCCTTAAGGCAAATGAAGACCAGTTCCACTCCAAAATTTTTTGACTGATCATTCCTGACAGCTGTGTAGGGATCTCTGGGCCTGGAGGGGCAGGTTCACAGGGAAAGATCAAACGCTGAAGGAGCTGGGCCAGAACAGTGACTAAAGCTCAGTTTAGCAAGTTCAAGGGATTTCAGTTCCACAACCACCCAAGGTAGAGGTGAAAATGTTTCAGAGGGTTCAAGGAATCACTTACTGGACTTGTCTGTGTCTGAGTTTCCTACCCAGGAGGTCTATTAGACACTGAAATGGTTTTTCCAAGTAAAAGGTAGCTGAAGCACTGGGGCTTGAATTATTCCAAACTAGACAGGATCAGGCTCTGGTGAGAACATGGCACCAGGAATAATTCTGTCAAGAGCCAACAAAATGAATGACCTAATAAGTCCCTTTTCCACTTCAGATTTTCAGCACATGAAGAGCAGCACCGTGGCTTCTGCTGCTCACAGCTTTGTGGCCAAGACCCAAAAGAAGGCCCTGGTAAGGCTGGCTTACAATCAGGTCTCCATCCCTGCAGGAATCCTGGAGTCAAACAGCATAATGGTGGGTTATTTCTTTGCGTAGATTGTTTAATTGAGATCAAAGCCTGACTCCAGTGAGCACCATTCCACTGCACACTGAGAGACTTCCCAACTCAGGCAAATGGGAGAGGGAAAGGAGAGAAGAAAATGACTTCTCATGCAACCTATTAATTACAGAATCACAGAATATGCTGAGTTGGAAGGAATTATCCAGTCCAGTGCTTAGCCCTGCACAGGATCATGCCCAGGACTCACACTCTGTGCACCAGAGGATCATCCAAACCCTCCTGGAGCTCTGGCAGCCTTGGGGCTGTGCCCACTGCCCTGGGGAGCCTGGTCAGCGCCCACCACCCTCTGGGGGAAGAACCTTCTCCTGAAATCCAACCTAACCTTGTCCTGACACAGCTCCAGCCATTTCCTGGGTGCTGTCCCTGGTCCCCCCAGAGCAGAGCTCAGTGCCTGCCTCTCCCAAGGAAGCTGCACCTGCAATGAGGTCTCCCCTCAGTCTCCTCCAGGCATTGGGAACCCTAAGGGAGAACTAAAGCCTTGTGAGATCATCCACCTACTCCATCACCCCACCAAGTCACCTCTCACTGAACCAGTTGTACCACCAGAAGAGCCCCCAGGCCACCCTTGCCAGGACCTAGTGAGGAGTTATAATGCCCCAAGCTCTGAGCAGCCACACCCACACAGAGCTGCCAAGGATATCTACAGCACTCACTGGCCTTTTTTAGCAACAATACCTTTCCAAAAGTGTTATTTTTTTCTGAACAATGGACTTGAAGGACATTTCTCAATGGCTTTCCCATGGCTTTGTCCCTCATAAATGAATGTAAGCCCGGATTACTCAATACACTGTGTGTGCTATACAGTCCCATAAGGAAACTGCTTCTATGGGGTCTGTATAGTCCTGGCAAGACAGGCTTCCCCTGTCAGCACAACTGCCAGCATGTGCTCTGACAACCCCTGGTTTCCTTTTCCAAATACCATGGGAGGACTAACAGCCCTCAAGGGTCCCAGCAGCCTTTTTTTGGTACCCCAAAAACCTTTTTTGGGTACCCCGACAGCACCAACCACCCAAGTGCCCCCAGCGCTGACAGACTGGTACAGGGAAGCCCAGCTGAAATGGGCACCCCAATCAGCATACAGATGATAGCAAGTGGTTTCTAGCGACAGAGAAACACCAGCTACCTCCCAGCTGGGAAAGAGCACTGACAATAATTAAAATGAGTTTGCAATAAGCCTGTAAAGTGCTTAGTGCATTCTGAGTTCATCATGGACATCATCACCCTTAGCACTGTCATCACTTGCTGATCATAGTTGTGCAGATACACAATGTATTGCAGTCCATCTTTCTTAAGGGCTTTTCAGTATTGAAACTAACTTTTTGTTGTTTTTAAACAAGGCAGAAAAATTGTAGAAGTTGTTGGGTCTTTCAGCAGAACACAAGTAACTGAAGGGGAAAAAGTGATAGGCAAATTCTTACACTTAAAAGAAAGCTGAAAACAAGATTAAACATATATAATATACATACAATGTTTTTCCACCCACTCCCAGATGAAAGCTTAGAACTTTTCTAAAACTTCTTACCACACAGATACTCCATGTATCAACAAAAAGGTTTGCTGACATCAAAGAGCTGTAAAGATTTGAAACATCTCAGAACATGTGGGTAATAATTACATACCGAAAGCATTCACCCACGTTTACAGATAGGAAAATTAAGATATAGGGCCATACACTTCCTCATTTACTATATCAAGTGGAATTACAGGAGCAATGAATCTGGCTCAGAGAAGTTCAAATGATTTGCTTAAGGTCACAGAAGAAAATCAAGGACAGAGCCAGAACAGGAACTCAGGAATTTCCAGTCCGATTTGTAATCCACTTGATCATCCTGACTTTGCAATTTGTCAGAGGGATGAATGCTCAGTGCTCCTGTTAGTACTCAGAAAAACCTCCTGACATTCATTTCCTTTGAAGCAGCTGAAACTACCACAGACCAGACCCACAGTCCCATCTGGTACAGCTGACTCCATTCTGTGCTTGTGTACAAGTAGAACTCCCTGTTCTCTCCAAACTAACACAACTTTGAAGCCTCTTCATCAGATCTTGGTGCTTTCTTACTCCAAAATACCCCTTCTCCAAAAATGACCTGCAAAGGAGGATTAGAGGCTCAGAATTAACTCTCCAGCACAGGGACACCAGTGATCCCGACCCAACCAGGCAATGCCCAGAGACTGAATGCCCCAGCCCTGAGAGCTCTGTTCCATGTCTGATCATGCCCTCATTGCAAATGCTGAATATTCAACCACTTTTTCCTGGCAATAAAACCTTGACACAAGCTTAGGAAATCTACTGTACTTGTGAGAAAAGTGAGGTAAGAATATGTTTCCATTTACTCTCTGAAAGAAAACAAAAACAAATGTCCTGCCTACTGAATGTCCTTTTTATTCAGAAAAATAAATCAGTGGCGGTCGTTCTAATTTATGTTTCGCTAACTTTTCCTTGAGATTATTTAAAAGAAAAAAAATGGTTGTTTCTATGGTTAGCTGGGAGAACATGAAGGATTTTCAGGTCCTGTTTGTTCTTGCTAGCACCCATAAACTTCTACCTCTTGCTGAGTTCCAGTCATTGCAAGCTCTTTCAAATTTCAAGATATTTCATAAATTACATTTTATAGGAATATAGCAAAGTATTAGTGACAATTTCATGTTAGAAAAGAAGGCCCAAGGAGTTAATGTGGGCTTCTGACTACTATTAAATAAATAGGCTTCAGTTTCCTTTTTCAGTTAACTCAATGTCTGAATTACCTTTTCCTCTCTTTGAGAAAATGGAAAGGAAACACAAAAAAAAGAAAAACTTGAAAGAAAGGAGAGAAAAACAAAATTAAAGTACATCCCATTCAGCTTCTGATGCATTGTGAAGAACATATGGGTACTGAGAGTGCATCAGCAGGGTGCAAGTGCCTTTCCAGAGGAAAGTTTGGTGAGGAAAAGGCAGAGGGTGGTGATACTCCTGTAGGTCATGGGGAACAGAACTGTAGCAAGAAAAGGAAGAAATCTCATTTGTCAAGGTGAAATTACATTCCAAACAAATAAAATAGAAGTTACACAGAACATCAAATTGCTTCTCTGCCATTATAGACAGTAATAGGAAAAAAAGAACTGCTTCAAACTAAAAGAGATGAGATTTAGGTAAAATATTAGGAGTGAATTCTCCCCTGTGAGGGTGGGCAGGACCTGGCACAGATTGGGCAGAGAAGCTGTGGCTGCCCCATCCCTGGAAGTGTCCAAGGCCAGGTTGGACAGGGCTTGGGGCAACCTGGGCTATGGAAGCTGTCCTTGCCCATGGCAGGGGGGCTTGAAACGAAGATGAGATTCAAGGTCCTTTCCAACCAAAACCATTCTATGACTCTATAATTATGCAGAAAATGCCTTGCAGTTGAGGTCTGCTCTGAGCCCCTCTGTAAGGATCCCCTCCTACCAGGCACCAACTCAACTGCAAGACAACCACACATGTGGGACACACATAATTATTACCCAACCAAAGGTCAGAGGAACAGGGGAAAGCCTGACCACACAGGCCCTCTGGAAAAGCAGAATCCTCAGGGAACAGGCAGACAGTAGTTCCTTACTCTTCAGCAAAGCCATGTCTCTGTTCCAGCAGGGACAGTTGGCCCTGACCATGAGCAGACAGGCTACCTACAGAGCAGAGACACAGCACAGCAGATACTCAGTGCTCACATTGCTAACTGCAATTTCCTCAGCACCTCAGGGGCTGTGTTTTATATCAAACTCCCATGGTTTGCCCCCAGTGAGCTCACTCACAGAGGTCAGCAAGCAGGGGCTGAGGCAGCCAGGACCAGCAGGCAGAGCCCAGCCTGAACACTCATCAGGACACTGGAGTCTTACCAGAAGACTTGTCTCTCCTTCCAGTGTAAGGGGAGACAGAGACATGCAGCACGAGGCTTAATGAGAACTAAATACCTCCATTCAGTGGGAGGACTCGTTTCAACACACTGAGTTGCTGTAAATCTGCAGCTTCCTCACAAGGGGCAAGGGAGGGGCAGGAGCTGAGCTCTTTTCACTGGGGACCAGGGACAGCACCCAGGGAATGGCTGGAGCTGTGTCAGGGCAGGGTTAGGTGGGATATTAGGAACAGGTTCTTCCCCCAGAAGAGGGTAGTGGGCACTGACCAGGCTCCCCAGGGCAGTGGGCACAGCACCAAGGCCACCAGAGCTCCTGGAGTGTTTAGATGATGCTCCGAGGGACAGGGTGGGATTGTTGGGGTGTCTGTGCAGGGGCAGGGGTGGGACTGAATGATCCTTGTGGGTTCCTTCCAACTCAGGCCATTCTGTGATTCTATGAAATTATTATAAATATGTAACTGTTCCACCTTCAGTGTAACCAAATGCCCCATTCCTTACAGACTTTAACCCTCCAGTTCATATTCTGTGCAGAAGCCTTCCCTCCCCTTTTTTTCATCTTTGTCTTTGTCCCTGTGCTATGCACAGGATCTAAAAATATCTGAAGTCAGGAAAGACCTTTTATGACTATCTATAGCCACTTCTTTTTGACATTTTTCCACTGATAAAAGATTAAAACCTATGAATAATGTCTTTCAGTCTGAGAGCATTTTGGTAAGACTATTTGAAGCGGCAGAATAAGCTCATTTGCAACTATTTGTATATTTGTCTATTAATCTTTGTTAGGGTTTTTATTTCATCTTCTGGATTGGGTTTGTGTATTTTTTTTTTTGTTTGTTTTCAAGAATGTAAATTAATATATAAGAAGCTACAGGAAAATAAAATATAGACTTCACATTTTGGGTAGTTAAAAATTAACTGCATGAATACAGATCACATCTTCAAATCTCTGGTTGAGGGCTACTGTCCCAGACTTCCCTGCACTGCTGTGGGGTTTTGCTTTCATTGTCACAAACATGAACAGCTCATCTGCAGCTGCAATTGAATTTTAAGGGACTGAATAAGGCCACTGCAGAAATTCAACAGGGCAGAACATATACATATATATATATATACACACCCCCAAACCTTTTAAAAAGAAATCAGAAATTGGGTTCTAGTTCCTCAAGAGGCTCTTTAGAGAGCTGGAGAGGGACTTTGGAAAAGGACATGGAGTGACAGGACAAGGGAAAATGGCTTCCCACTGCCAGAGGGCAGGGTTAGATGGGATATTGGTAAGAAATCCTTCCCTGTGAGGGTGGGCAGGCCCTGGCACAGGTTACCAAGAGCAGCTGTGGCTGCCCCATCCCTGGAAGTGTCCAAGGCCAGGTTGGACAGGGCTGGTGGGAGGTGTCCCTGCCCATGGCAGGGGGTGGAACTGGAGTAGCTTTAAGGCTCCTTCCAACCCATACCAGTCTGTGATTCTGAGATCCTGGCCATGTGTGCAAGGTTTACTCCCTGGCAGAGCTGTATTTGCACTGGAGGAGGAACTTGTGCAGAGCAGAACTGCAGCACAGCCTTCCCAAGTGCTCTCCCAGGACAGGGACTGAGGGCTTGGGAGTGGAGCATCTTCAAGGGACGAGAGAGCAAAATGGTACCTGATATTTCAGAGAGCTTCCTAATAAGAGGCACCTTTATAAAGCTTTTACAAAATGCTGTGTGATTTTAGGTATAACACAGGGAGGTGTAACTAGTCAGAAAGCAGGGCGTAGTTTTCAGATGCCGCACTGGACCTGAGGGTACAGAGGTTGTCCTTTGTGTTTCCAAAGGCTGTCTGGGAACTCTGGAAAATTATTTCATTTCCCAGGTATTCATTTTCCCTTTCAGCCTGGATTTATCCTGGACCTTTTGGCTGACATTCCAGTGTAGTAACGTTCTTAGTATATATTGCCCTGTGCTTGACGCCTCCCCATGGCATTGGGTTAGTGGAGTACAAAGTGTTATCGCAGTCCCTCCCACCACAAACCAAAAGTTGACTTTTAGGATGGTTCCTTCCAGCTAAATAGTGTGAGAGTCCCCATCAGAGCCTAGAGGAAACCAGCAAGGCCTGTGTAGACAACCAAATCCACCAGGGTTGTGTTATATTTCTGTCCTGAATATTTTGAATCGTTTTCTCATGAATAATGTCTACAGTGAGCCTTAAAATTACAAAGTGTTTATGCTATCAAATTATTTTTACAAAGTAGCCTAATTGTAAATTGCCCAGTAGAATCTGATGAAACCACCTCTGTGCAAAAGGGCTTTACAAAGACCTTTGCAGCAATTTATCTCCAATTAAAGTTTCTAGAGCCAAGTCCTAATTTCCAACAAGGGAAGGAAAGCTGCAGCTGCAATTTCAGCAGGATGTGGGTGTTGCCTTGCACCAGGTCTCAAGTTAGCACTTTGCTTTCTGACCCTTGAAAAAAAGTCACGTCCTGGCCTGCAAGAGTTAAAATGGAGTGATCTGTGGGGTGGTGAGTGTGGTACAACCTCGGAGCAGCACAGGGGTGTGGGAGCAGAGGGGAAGGCACCACAGGCAGGAGGAGGAGGTGGGCAGGCCCATAGCTGAACCTTGTGCCCCAATGTGCACATGAGCACGTGGAAAATGACAACTTGGTGATTTGAGTTCAAAACTATGTGCACTTGGAAGCAATGTCATTTTCTTTCATGCATCTTTTATCTGAGAGTTGGCACGTTGTGTTGCACACAGAAATGAAGAAGATGACTTGGGGCTCTCTTCTGTCGTCACTTACATGGTGAGTAACTCAATATTTTGTTTATTTATGGGAAAATTCTTTTCTGCAGCTCCACAAAGATTGTGCGAGAGCAAAGGAAGCATGAGGAAGGAGAGGACCTGCCCTCTCCACCCCAAAGTGAGAGCACTGAAAAAATAAAACCTGGCACCCAGGCTGCAGCTGACTGAAAGCATCTTTCATTTGTGCATTAAAGCCAATGAATCCCTGGCCTCATCTCCCCAAGCCTACCCTCAGCATCAGCCAACTCACCAGAAAAATATGGGCCATAAGAAAATAAACTCTGCATATGGATAACACTGATCTATTGGCTCACAAGCCAATATCCATTAAAGTGTCCCACTCGTATCTGATGACTGCAACACATCTCTCTCCTATCCCCTCCTGCCTTTAAGTGGTCCCTTGTAAAAACAAGAGAAGTTGTCTAAGTGTCTGGGTGGGTACAAGAGATGAAAGCTATCACTTTTGCCCTCCATTTGCACACTGCAGCTGAGAAGAGTTGGGATCTCCATGCCTGCAATATTTTAGTGATGTTTGGATTATCTTGCTTTAACGTGTCCTTTCCCTTCTGCAGCTGAGAGTGTCTCCCTGTTGGGTACATTCCTTTCATGAGGACGAGCTCTGCACTGAATGTTTTAGGGAAGAAAAGTATAGCTAAGGATGCCAAATTATTCCAGGTGGTTAGATTATATTTCTAGGCACAAGGCTGGGCTGGTTAATGGTCTTTGAGTGTCATGGCCAGACTAGTAATGACAGAGGCACTCTGCAATTCCTGTCTCCTTTTTGTCATTGCTCCAACGTTGTTTGAGGATTCAGAGAAAACCTTCAGGGGATGAAATGCTTTGGCTTGGTAAAAAGGCTGATACAGGCAAGTCACAAAATCCCAAGCTGAGAAAGGAACATTGACTTTACAAATAAAGAAAAATATTTATTTAAGTAAAAAGCTGCCTAGAATTTCCTTGTCTGAAAGAAGCTTAAGGAATTTGATGTGATGGCCTCAAATTCATCAAGAAAACCAGGACATGGACAGAACCAGGACAAAGGAGTCCCTACCTAATGTCAGTCTTACTCTACCTGCTGCCTTGACTCCTAGAGGACTATCTTAAGTCATGAGCTATGAGAAAAAACTGTCAGACTCATGACAATGTTTTATGAGAAACAAGTTTTCATTTCCAACTAGCCCAGTCTTATAAACCTTGAGGGGAGGGATTCTATTTTAAATAAAACAACTACATTAACGAGGTGTTTTTTGGAAGCCAAGGTAGCCCGATGTATGGGAATATTTGAAGATGCAAGTTAACTTTTTGAGGGTGCCAGAAAGAGTAGAGGTGCCTTTTTCCAATTTCTGTTGAGGATTTTAGTCTCTACAATGATTTGGAGTTGGTTATTTTTCTTGCAGATCCCCAGTAAATGCCCGATTTGATCAATGCTGAGCCCGTTCCTGTGCTTGCAAAGGGCATAGCTCTGGTGATGCCAGTCTTAAAATTTAAAGAGGGTTTTGAGATCAGCAGAGTACAATTCATCAGTGTTGTTTAACCATTTATTTATTTGAAACCTGCCTTTACACTAAGGAAAGGTTTATGAAGTAGATTGGAATCAAGCTTTCTGGAACAGTCAAAACAAACAGGAATAGCCAACCTCCCCTTTATTAGGGTGATCAGTTGGTGATCTTCCATAAACATTTGTGTTCTTATTGTTAAAGGTTCAAACACAGGAAGGTGGTGTTGGGAGAAGCCCCCTCAGAGAATTTTTCTCACCACACCAACACAAAAGGTTTGGGCTCCGAGTGCCAGGAATGAGGACAGAAGATGGCTGATGACTTTCAGATTCCAGCTGAATGGTGGGATGGAGGTGAGAAAACAGAACCCCGGCACCTGGGGGTGGGGAGAGGTTTTTTCCTTGTGTGCTGACTTGACTTTTGGGCTTTTCTTTGGGCAGCACCAGAAAAAGAGCCACAGCTTGCTGGTGAGAACTCTTTTTTCTGGCTCTGCTCTTTGCTTTTCCCCCTCCATCTCTGGGTACCCTGAGGTTCAGAGAGAGAGAGAGAGGGAGAGAGGGAGAGGAAAGTCATGGCTGCTTTTGGGACACGTTGCAGACCTTTTCTTCCTGGGGACTGACTTAAACAGCAAGGAGATTCCTGGGAACTATCACTGTTCCTCCACTTCCAGCTTTTCCTTCTTCTTCTTTTGAACAAAGGACAAGGAGAGAGAGAGTCTGCTTTTTTCCTCCATGAAAAAGGCTCCATCTTGTACCAACCTGAGTGTTCACCCTTTGTCTCTGCTCGCTGGGAAAAGACTGAGAATTCACCTCACAGCCAGCCGAGGTGGGACACTGACACTGTCCATAAATAGAACTGCTCCAGGAGGAACCTCCCATTTGGGGGTTGTTCTCTTTTGTTTTTTACATTTGGTGCTGGGGGAGTAGTTTGCTCTGGTCTGTTTACAGTTATATCTATCTATATATAAACATTTTGGGTTTTATATAGTAGTTAAGAACAGTTATCCTTCTTATATCCATTTTATAATTAAAGTTCCTTTTTCACAAATTTAATAAAGAGTGACATGATTATTGAGGAGTAATCCTCTCCTCTGGTTTTTTGGTCCTTCAAACCAAGACACATACGCTTTCAATTTATTTTTAAAACAAGAAGTTTGTCTCTCCTTTGAACTCTTCCAGGACTCTTCCTTCACCACTGTATTTCCCATATGTGTCAAGTCTGTGTGAAACAAGTTTTCAACAGACTGATACACAGCAGATAGACACAACCATGTATGGATTTATTACCTTCCTCTCCCTGCATCAGGCTCTGATTTTGGTGCCTGTGTGGTTGCAGGGAGTATCCCTGCAACACAGAATCACAAACATGCTGAGTTGGAAGGGACCTGCAAGGATCCAACTCCTGGCCCTGCACAGGGCCGTCCCCAAGAGTCACACCCTGTGCCCCAGAGCATCATCCAAACACTCCCTGAGCTCTGGCAGCCTTGGGGCTGTGCCCACTGCCCTGGGGAGCCTGCTCAGTGCCCACCACTCTCTGGGGGAAGAACCTTTCCCTGAGATCCAATCTGACCCTGCCCTGGCCCAGCTCCAGCCATTCCCTGGGTGCTGTCCCTGGTCCCCCCAGAGCAGAGCTCAGTGCCTGCCCCTCCTCTGCCGCCCCTGAGGAAGTTGTACCTGCAGTGAGGTCTCCCCTCAGTCTCCTCTTCTCCTCTGAACACACCAAGTGCCCTCAGCTGCTCCTCACATGCTGCCCCTCAAGACCCTTCCCAATCCTCATGTCCCTCCTTTAGACACTCTCTAATGGCTTCATATCTTTCTTACATTGTGCAGGGCCAGGAGTTGGACTTCATGATCCGTGTGGGTCCCTTCCAACTCAGCATATTCTGTGATTCTGTGATCTCAAAGTGCATCCCATCATCTGAGGATCTGGCTCCATCCGAGCAGGAGGTTGGGCTGAGGCTGCAATCACTGTTTGCTACCAAGAGCAATGCCTGGAGAACAGACCTGTGTGTATGCTTTGTATGGGTTAATGAAAAACACATGTAAATGAGGGAAAAGACACTGTGGGATGGTCCATGCCTGGACTGATGCCAACCAGGACCTCTGTGGAGAATCACACTGGGCAGATAGAGTGGCTCAGATGTACAAGTGGCCACAGCAGAGTGTGCATGAGCAGGAGTACCTTTGGAGCAGATTTTTGTGCCTGAGCCATCCTGTCAGCTCAGAGCCTCATGGAGATTTCCAGCTTTCTTATCCCTATGACAGCTCTCTTGTGGGAGCAAATGACAAAAACAGATTCTTGGCTTTACTGGGATGTTATTTTGAGTTATTGCTGCAAGGTGGGGAAGTGGTAATAATTTACATGAATACAGATATCTCTATATTTCTTCACCACCCTTCAAAGCATGAAAGGATTTATACAGAAGATGTGCCATTTATCAAAGATAGAACACCGTTGTGATGAGAACCCTCAGACTGTGCAGTGATTAAATATTGGAAGGGGCTGCCCAGGGAGGTTTGGTGTCCCCATCCCTGGAGCTGTTTAAGGAAAGACTGGACATGGCACTCAGTGCTCTTGTCTGGGAGACAGGCTGGGCATTGGGCACAGAAAGGACTCAGTCTCAGAGGTCTTTTCCAGCACAATGGATTCTGTAATTCTGTAAAGAGTAACCAGTGACCTGTGTCACCTACTAACTTATAAAAAGGTGCTTACATCCATATGCCTCCTCCCTCATGCTTCATCATCTTCACTTTGGGTCTACTTTATCCACTCAAATAGTGCCTGACAGGAGCACAGTGACCCTCCCAAAGGCCTTTGAATGAATGGCCCCCACCAGAGGCATAAACACATGATTTCTGAATCAGTACACAGAATCTACAGCCTTGACCCCACCTCTTGCAAAAATCTTCCTAGAAATGCTGAGTTTGAAGGGACTCATGAGTGTCATCCAGTCCAACCCCTGGCCCTGCACAGGACCATCCCCAAGAGTCACACCCTGTGCCCCAGAGCACACTCCTGGAGCTCTGGCAGCCTTGGGGCTGTGCCCACTACCCTGGGGAGCCTGGTCAGTGCCCAGATACCCTCTGGGGGAAGAACTGTTTTCTAATATCCAACCTAACCCTGCCCTGACACAGCTCCAGCTGTTCCAGGGTCCTGTCCCTGCTCACACAGAGCAGAGATTGGAGCTGCCCCTCATAGAGAACTGCAGACCACAGTGAGGTCTCCCCTCAGTCTCCTCTTCTCCAAATGAACACACCAAGTGCCCTCAGCTGCTTCTCTTTTGGCCCCTCCAGACCCTTCCCCATCCTCATGTCCCTCCACTGTACACTCTCCAACAGCTTTAGATCTTTCTGACATCGTGGTGCCCAAATCCACAGCCCACCAAAGAAACTGCTAGGCCAAAATCTGGAGAACCTGCTCATGAAACTAATTCTGCAGTCCCCAGTCAAGGAGGGAGCAGAGCTTTGGGCAGCAATGCCTTCTGCTGAAGGAGCCTCTGCACATGTTCATGCAGCCTTGGTGTCCTGCCCAATGCCAGGCTGTGCCTGCTGCCATCAGGAGCTGGGTCTGCTTTTGCATCATTATGACCCACCAAAAGGCAGCACCTTCTTGAATAATAATGAGATTAAGCCCAGGGTTTAAGCTAGAAGTGTGTACCAGCACATCCCTTCTTCATAATAACAGTCATAAATAAAGCTTACTGAATGAGATGCTGAATGGTTTTCTTGATAAAGGTGAGATCTTAACTACCAGTAGAACAAGAAAAAAATACCCCAAAAAACCTCAGAGTAGATTCCAACATGGTATTGAGACAGTTCCCCAGGGAGCACAAGGTGAAATAACACCCATCAGACTTGGCACATGGAGAGCCCAAGTGCTGCACAGAGCAAGGTGCCCCAGCGTAAGAGGGATGTTCATGCAGCACCTTGTGTAAGTCCCTTGTGAGCCATGGGAATACATTTTGGGTATGCCAGTTTGCCTGACTTCAGCTTACAGCTCTATTCACTCCTGAGCTAAACCATGGGCTTTGCAGCTCTGCTAGGGCTATGTATGAAGCAGAAGCTTCCAAGTAGACCTGTATTAGTAAGTAGAATATTATAGAGAAAAACTGTCTTCTAGAGTTTCATTTTTTCCTACACAAATTAATGGAAGCCTAAACTTCTCCTTTTATCAGCTGTAAAACAGAATATTTCAGTACGAATCCCAAAGCTTTGATCTGGAAGTGCTGCTAACGCATTACATGGGAGCTCTGAATGAGCTGCCATGTGCTTGTTTTTATTTCTTTCCTGGCAGGGCCTGTGTAGGCAAGTTCCTTGTCCCACAAAGCCCCCATAAGCAGATGGGGCAGTGGAGTGGACTGCAAGGGATGGAGGTGTCTGAGCCCCAAAAGGTTGTGGATGCTCAAGGCTTGGAGGCAATGGGTTGGCACAGCTCCAGGTGCCCAGGCTCTCTCTTGGCAGCCCTGGGCATAAAGAAAATCAGCAGAGATCCCTCCCCTAGTCTGCATTCCTTGCCTTATCCCTAGTACTGGCTTGTACATGCTACAAAGCCTGCAAGGGGCAAGATCATGCAGGTTAAATGTGCTGATTACAGAGGAGAGAAAGTTCCTCAAACAAGTAAATTACAGCAATGGGATCATTTGTCTTTCTGAAAAAGCTGCTTTACAGAGAGCCAAGCAATGAGCCGTGGCAGGATGGACGTGAGGGCTCTTTGCAGGCAAAGCCAGTGAGACACTTGCTCCAAGCCCTGAGAGTTCTCGCTGCCTTTTTCCCAAAAAAGAAACTCATCTGACCCCTCCAACACCAAAGCACATCTTTGAACAAGCTGATGGTTGCATTTCTCCTTCTCCGCTCCAAGATTTTCAGAAAAAAAAAAATCACTGATCTGTTCCCTTGGGTGAACAGTAACAGAACCCCAGGCCTGGAGTTGTGTCAGGGCAGGCTTAGGGTGGATATCATTAAAAGGTTCTTCCTCCAGGGGGTGGTGGGCACTGAGCAGGCTCCCCAGGGCAGTGGGCACAGCCCCAAGGCTGCCAGAGCTCCAGGAGTGTTTGGATGATGCTCTGGGGCACAGGGTGTGACTCTTGGGGATGGTCCTGTGCAGGGCCAGGAGCTGGACTGGATGATCCTTGTGGGTCCCTTCCAACTCAGCACATTCTGGGATTCTGTGATCTGTTTCTGGAGGGGGTTCTGCAGCTGTGAACATGTTGGGAATATTTGCAATAAAATACTCTTGAGGGTCTGTGCACACAAACCACCTATAAGGGCAGGGACAAAACAGTGGGAAGCCAAGGGATTGTCTGTGATCAGCCATAATAATCATCAGAGTCATGTGATAAAGAGCATTGCTTGGGTTTCCCAACTAATTTGTCTGCTATTGGCTGTTCACTCAGGAATCTGCTTTCAAACCCTACGTGGTAACATAATTGCCTGAAGAACCATAATGTAACCAGAAAATGAATCAGGACGAATTATTTTCCAAACCCACCACTTGAGTGCGAGGCAGTGGCAACCCGCAGTGGCCCTTTTCATCTGCTTATCTTCATTAAGGCATTAGAGATCCTGGCTGCTCTGCCAGGCTTCTTCCAACCCCACACTCACAAACAGCCTCTCTCTATTTTAAACTGTTTTGTTTGTTTGTTTGTTTGGGTTATTTTTGGTTTGGGTTTTTTTTAAGAAATACAGTTTTCTATTCATATCTTAATCTCTTAATAGAGAAAGTAGATAATTAATTGATGTCAAAGAAGATAAAAAAGTCTGCATAATCCTTATACCATTCATGTATTGAAGTTGGGGAAGGGGTAAGGTAGGAGAGGGTTGCAATTTTAGCTGGTCCTAAGCTCAGCTTTACACAGCATCAGTTGTATAAATTAAATTACACTGTTCTACATAAAATCCTTTCCTTTGGCTTTGCTGTCCCAAGGCTTTAAGCAGGGAAACTTGCTGGGAGATGCCCGTGCCAGTCTCAGAATTCCAAAGTGCTGCTGCCTCATTTGAGAAATCTGTGTTTCATTGAAAAGGGGTAGAATCCTCCTGCTCCAGAAATAACTTTTCCAGCTCTTGGCATTATTTTTGGTAACCAGAAGAATATGAAAAATAATGGAAAAGGATCTTTAGCGTAGGCAAAGGTGTTCAATGTGGATGGTATTTTTTTCTCTCAAATGGGAAATAAGTGGACAAACTAAATTTTAAATCACAAATTAGTGTGAAAATGGATATGTTGACCTAATTTCATTTGAGGCAGGCTGGTTCAACTTAACTCTGCATTTAAGTTGAGACTTTCAAACTATCTTCCCATGCTGCCTTGTCACTGATGGTGTCTTAGGTATAATGTTCTGAGTGATTCACCAACACCACAAACAGGGTCAAAGCCAAAGATACTTCCTTTTTAAATTACGAATCCTCTTTCTTTACCTTTAATTGCCTCTATATTTTCACAGTTGTTCTTCTGGCCTACTCCACAGGTGTTTCATGGGCCAGCTGCACCTGTGTGTTGTCTGCCAGCCACCTCTTTCTCTTATCAGAGGCAAGAAATCTCATCTGAATGTGTTCCCCGTTCACATCATCACTTTAATTCTTCTGGGAATCCTTTCCAAACAGTTATAGATAAACTCATTCGAAAATGTGGGGAAAAAAATCATATGTTTTTAATCCAGAATTATCACTAAATAATGTCCTATTTTACTGTTGATCCAAGATTCAGATAACTATAAATATATCCTCAAACACCAAATAGTTTATGGAGGCTCAGTTCCTGTGATCCATCCGTTTCTATAATCTGTATTTCCGTTCAGTTTCTGTAAGTCTGACTCAAATTTTATCAAAATTCAGAGTCAGCGTTGCACTAGGAATGTACCCTCTCTCCTGACAATACTTTTTTGTCAGTAAAGGGAGTGAGAGTAGAAAATTATGTGAAACTGGAAAACTGTTGCGTTTTCTAGAGGCGGGCGAAGAAGTTTATACCATTTGTTAAGTAGTAAAACCCATTTGCTAATCTGTTACCATCTGCCTTTATTACCCACCCA
This sequence comes from Sakesphorus luctuosus, assembly GCA_013396695.1. Taxonomy (NCBI): domain Eukaryota; kingdom Metazoa; phylum Chordata; class Aves; order Passeriformes; family Thamnophilidae; genus Sakesphorus; species Sakesphorus luctuosus. The sequence goes on along the minus strand of VWZD01004558.1, from coordinate 80,462 downwards.
CTCAGCGAGACACTGTGACAGCCACTTTATTGGTCTGTTACAGCAACTTCAAGCCATGCCCTGAACAACTGTGTACTTTATTTAGTTCTTCTTTCTAACAGAAACCGAGGGCATCCACATTTGCTGTACTGGAAAAGTTATGGATCCTCTACATTTAGCATTTTTCTGCAGATGTTGTTCTATTTTCTAGTTTCTTCTCTTTTTTTTCTTTTTTTTTTTTTTAATTCCTTTGGTTACCAGCTCTACTGGAGGCTTCTTCATGTAATCAACTCTCTGCCATGTCCCTTGAGCCTGGAGACCAAGGAAAACAACAGCACCAAGAGGTGTGAATTTCCCCCCTTCATCTTAACAGACTGTTAAATTCAAAGTCTAAGTGTGACCACTCAAAGGGTTAGTGTCACCCTCTGCTGCTACAGGATGTCCAACAAATGCACATCTTGTCCAGCCACATATGGACACACCAGATGTTCTCCCGCTGGAGTGGACATTCCAGAGGGAATTGCTTCTGCCGGAGCGGTCCAGCAGCAGGATGGAAGTAGGAGGTAGCCATGGGCAGGAGTGTGCCAGCAGTGATAGCCTTGCTGACCTGCAGATGAAGGTTTTTGAAGCCTCCCCAGCAATCCCTCTCATGAGCTACCACTTCAAACCCTTTTCCTGGATTCCATAGGGATCTTTTTAAAATTGTGGAGAAACTTTCGCTCATCTGCGTCCAATATTGTGTACTTTAACAAATCAAGGAATAATTTTTCCTCACAGGCAGAGAGTGGAGAGAATTCTTAGACATATTTTTGTCTCTCTTTCTGTAGAAATAAAGGCATTTTCTCACTTTTGTGCAGGGCCATCTATTTAAAACAGATCCAAAAGGACTTTGAAACATGTAGGTAAGAATAACCTTTTCTGAATGACATCAAAAGCACAAACCAGACACTTTTCTTTCTATTATGCTGCATTTGGGTCTGTCTGGCTGTATAAAGCACACTCATTTTTCTTGCTTATCAGGTGCCAAATCAGAGCAAGTTACTTTACCACCTACATATACCTTACTATTGATTTTTATCTATCAAGAAAAACTCTGATTGCCGTACTGAAAATTGCTGTAGATTTCTCCCCAAAAGCATATCTTTCTACTGTTTCCATCTGCATCATCCCAGACACCTCTCAGGAATCTCATACTTGCTGCTTCTGCCCTCCTCTTATTAGAATCACAGAATCATTAAGGTTGGAGAAGACCTTTAAGATCATTTGAGTCCAACTATTAACCCAGCATTGCCAGGTCCACCACTAAACCTTGTCCCTAAGTGTCACATCTGCATGTTCTTACTCATGATCTTGCTGATCAATTCAGAGATGCCTAAAAAATTACAGGATGATCTCTTCCTCCCTTTAGGATATCTTTCCTTCTCCCCCTTTTAAGTCTCTTCTTTCCTGACTCAGAAATTGGGGCTCCAGTTTATTGCCTTCTTCCAAACCTTCCTTTAACCTCCATGATACAGTTTTACTTCTCAGCCTTCTTTGGGCAAAGGGAGAGACGACTCTCCTGCTTTTTCTCCTTAACTCCTCAGCTTTCTCTGGTGATTTACATTGAAGTTTCCTTATATAATTTGAGTTCCTTTTCATCCTGGGTTTTTCTAGTCAGTTCCAGCTTCTGGTTGTAGTCTCCTATCTCTAGGGGTCACTTTCTGGCTAAAACTTAGACGTCCATCATCACCATTCATGATCTACCATTGACTTTGATCCTTGATCACTCTGTATTCTCACTCCAGGTCTCATATTTACATGTGCCAAAAATCATGCAGTTTTCCTCTCCAGAACATCAGCAGGCTAGAGATACTGCCTGGCACATCCTCAACTGCACTTTGATCCATCCATACTGTGATCTCTGTGGGGATCTTCTCTGCTTGTCTCAGGAGAACACTGCAGCCTCTCACACCCTCTCTGACTGCAGAAAATGGGGTTTTTTAGTGCTTGCAAAAATTCTGAGAATGTTTATCAATGCACTGTGCAACAGCTTGTAGCAGTGTGTAGCACCATCCATGTTTCCTTTTACTTTCTGATCTACACTTACATTTTTTCTCTTTGTCTTACCTGCTGTCCTTCCTAAAGTAAGTCAAACCAAGGTTTGACAGAGCAGCTGTTGTCCATGTTGAAGCCAGCCCTGGGGGCAGGATTACAGATGGAACAGTGGAGCCTGGACTGTTCCCTCAGACATGTTCGTACTTGAGGCTTCCTGTGGCTTCACACTCCTGGACAGAAAGGAGGTGATTGTGAGGGGGAGGGATGAGGTGGGTGCAGCGCTGGTGCCAGTGCTGCTGCCTCTGGCTGCCCAGAGATCCCTTTCCCAGCATCAGGAGTGCATGGGTTTAGTCTTTATAAGCTTGGGGGAGTTCACTGGAGTCCTGAACTGAAATACCATTTTGCAGGAATCATCCATCAGGCCCCCTCAAATCCTTGGGTAGCCAAGTTTCTGTCCCCCACATGGATGGATCTCCCAGAAGTACTATTCCATTTTAATTCACTTAACATGTGTTGTTATTATTTGCAGTTAAAAGGCAGAAAGATCGTGGCCTGATTCCTGTAAACCTGGTTCTAGCTGTCAGTCTGGCAGTTAATTGCCTCTTGATCTGGAGTCATTTTCAGAGAATACAGAAACCCACCAGGTCCTTTCCACAGCTCCTCTGGCTTCATACACAGTGTGCCCTCAGGGAGGGGTGGCAGAAGGTGTCAGGTGTGGGGTGCCACAGTGACAGTTCCAGCTGGAACTGCCTCGTATTCCTGAAATTGTTTTCTTAGGAGTCGGTGGGTTGTGTAATTTCTTCCTCTTTTTTCCTTGATGGTTATTATGCTCTCTGTTCTGTGTTTGTAGTGACGTGTGTTTACTAATAGTGTGGTGCCATGCCACTGCCAAGCTGCTTCTGCTAACAATAAAACAAGGGAAAAGTGATATTTATGGAGGTTTGGGGGCTGGCTGGGCTGCAGCACTTGATTTTTATTATAGCTGACTGCAAACTTCTCAGACACGAGAATCTGTATCTCATTGTGCAGAGCTGGTTTCCATTTCAATCTGGGTCCCATTATTGGGGTTTGGTTTGCATTCTGTAAGGTTGGCCATGTGCAGATTCACACAAACAAATATGGAATTTATATCTGTAGCTTTCACTTGTGGGATTTAAACCTCCACCTATTTGAAATGTCTCTGGAAGGGGATAAGAGGAACTACAATGTTCCTCTTTCTAATGGAAGGATGTGTTGTATAGCAACAAGCAAGCCAATAAAAATAGTTTGAATTAATTTCCACCCTCTACTGAGCCACCAGGGCACGAGAGGGCTATGTTGGGGAAGAGCACAGCAGATGTGACTCTGCACTGCTCACTCTGTGTATCTTCTTGTGGCTATGAAAGGACCTGACACCAAGATTGCCATCAGCCCAACACACTTCGTCAACATCAGTTACTACTCGGAGATCCCTTCAGGCCATCCAGGGAGATGCTCAGGCTCAGGGTAGTTCATGTTTGGAGAGCCTTTGCAGTGGTTCCCAGTCTAGGTAAGAGAAAAGAGAAATTCTCAGAGGAAAATATTCCACTTCAGCAAAGATTTTCCCCTGACATCTATGTTGACAGAGATGGGATAATGGAATCTGAGCTGTGCATGAAAATATTGAGTGTTGGGGTAGGGGCTTCTTATAAAAAGTGTTTCTAAGAAGAGCTACGTGTCTGTGGACAGTTGACTTCCTCTGGAGGAATATATTATGCCAAGGAGGTGACTTGGCAGAGACAAAACATTTCTAGGCAAGATGCCTGGAGGAAGGCAGCTGGCACTGTGTGCCTCTGAGCTGGGGCTCCTCCTGACACAGCAGCACAGACAAGAGGAGTCTTGCTGAACCCAAAGGGTCTCAGTATCTCTTTCCCTTCTTTGAGTAGGGTTCACTCGTGCTCAGGAGACTCTGTTTCTCCAGCACTGATGCAGAGCTTGGTTCATTGCCAAACTGAATCCTGCAGCTTCCCTGCACTTTCCATTCACCTCATAGTTGTCACTAATGGTGTCTTCTTCTTTCTTTCTGTTTTTGTTTCCTCTCCCCCCAAATTACATGCAAGCAGGAGTTGTGTAGCTCCTGTCTTTAGCATTTTGGTGTCCTCTGTGACTGTAACCCAAAATACTCATAGAACAAATGGTGACCCGACCTTTTAACTGACCAAACAGGGTTGTGAAGGGGAGTACCTAGAAAAATACCTTTTTTTCTGGAGGAAAAAGTGTTTTCACTAAACTTTGTGGTCATAGGAGGTTTACTTCTCCACCCTTGAGTCTCCCACCAGGACCAGCCCAGCATTAAGCCAGTCACACTGCTGACCCAGCAACAGGCTCACCCAGGACAGATGTTTTCAGGTGTAAACTCTCCTGCTTCAATGTCTGTTGGCCCATGCCTGACCTGAGGTGTGGTTATATCTTTTCCAGATAATCTACATAATTCAAGTGATGGAAAACAATTCTTTTCATGTTAAAATTGTGCCAATTATGTATTATTCAGTTATGAGTTTGTTACCCTGAACGTCTCAGGTAGTGTCTCATTAGGGGGAAGAGGTGATGGTATTTTAGGAGTTGGTTGTTCAGCAATAGATCTGTGCTACCAGTGCATCTCATACACAGGAAAGTTTTAACAGGCTTAATGAATTTAAGCTTGCTTCTGGAGAGCTTGGCTGTGCAACTCTATAGTCTCTAGACAAAGTTATATTACAAGAACATGTAAACATCGTATGTCTGATTTGTCCTTTTGCAACCCTATATTTTCTCAATTACATGGATGCAGAATATGTGATCTGCTTTCAGTTCCCATATAGTTTCCACTTAAACCACTTCATAACCACATAGAATATATGAAATATGAAGTATGTCTGTGTTTGGAAAGGTTCCTGGTTTTCTTACCTGGATTCAGAGTTTATATACAGATGGGATACTAGCTACATTTAAGTAATAAAAAATGAACATGAAAACCTTTTCTATTTAGGGAAGAAAGTCATGACTCAGCCCAAAGACAGATGAAACTTGTGGTTAATGAAATGCAGAAAAATGAGTGTCACGATTAGTTCAGAGGTGGCAGCAGCCCTGAATTTTGGATATGCACTGTGGTGAGTTGTTCTTCTGACAGTGACAGTGAACAAAATAATCAGCTTTGGTTGTCATGTGCTAAGACTTCAGAGAGAGCTCTGCTGAGAAGTAAGGATGCTTGGGTAGCATTAAATGCAGTACTGCTTATGGTCCTGAATTTTGTGTTGCTTCTCAAACAAGAGCTTCATATTTATATTGAATGCAAATTATTTTTAACATTAACATTAGATTTGAAAAGTTATGTAGGCCCTAACTCCTTTGTGGCAGTGGGGGGAAGTGTTGGTACATGTGGAACCTGACACTTTGCTTGTTCCTCTTGTAGTAACTGCTCACAGCATGAGCTGCCTTCAGGAGTCGTGACTTCTTCAGCAGCTACACTTGCCATGGACACCATACCTGTTCCATAGATGTGTTTATTACCTCTGGATTTTGCCTATATGTTGGATTCAGAAATAAGACAAGGGGGAATGGCCTCAACATGAAGCAGGTTAGATTTAGATTAGATATCAAAGATAAATCCTTCCCTGTGAGGGTGGGCAGGCCCTGGCACAGGGTGCCCAGAGAAGCTGTGGCTGCCCCATCCCTGGAAGTGTCCAAGGCCAGGTTGGACAGGGCTTGGAGCAATCTGGGCTAGGAACAGGATGGTCTGTAATGTGCTTTCCAAGCCAAACCACTCTGTGATTCTGTGGTTCTATGTATTGAGCCAGCAGATGAGACATCTTTTCCGAGTGTGGGTTGTATTCCCCTCCTTCCCCCTGCCTATTCCTTCAGTGCTTTATGACCCCTCTTGCTATAAAGTCTTTTTGTAACATTCTACAAGAGCTGCTCCCCTGGGGCTGTGACTCAGCTCTTCAGGGCTGTTGGCATCTTCTGCTGCCTGATGGAGGGGAACTGCTCCTGCAGACAGCCCTCCCTAACACAGCCATAGAGGAGAGTTCACAGAAGGGAGTAGATTCTGTGTTTGGAAAAAAAATTAAAATATTAACTTGCTGCTAGTAATTTATTACACCCAGACTGTGTCCTTACTGCAGAACCTCATAAATAATTTTTCACCTAAGATTTCCAAGGATTGAGGAAGGAATTTTAAGGACCATACTGAAGGAAGCATATTCATATCCTCACTATTTTTAATTAATTGTTCTTTGTAAACCAATTGAAGATTGTAGGTTCAGGGACTACTAATAAATACAAAGCATTAAACTGGGCTAAACTTAAAAGCCCACATTTTTAGTACTTTAGCTCTAACACCTTGGGACACTCTGTGGGTTCAGTTTTCAGTAATGTAGGTAACACATGACAGATACAAGTTAACATCAAACAGATTTCTGCTGATAGAAATTCTTGTGGTGGAAGAATGATTTACCTCAGCAGATACTCTGGCTTTTGAAGAGTAAACGACAGGGGCTTCCACTCCTCAGCTTTCCTAAAGGCATGAGGAAGATCTTCAGCTGAAAGAAGGGAGACCATTTAGGTGGAGTCAGGAGAGCCATGAGCACTTGCACAAGCTGGGGATTGTCTCAGACTTGTCTTCCATGTTCAATACAAACCACATGGTGAAGCATCTTTTAACTTCAGGGACTATTAGCACAGCTCCAGGTCCAGCTGCTAAGAAACAATTAAATGTATCAGCTTCCCTATACAAACAAAACATACAAAACATTCATCTTCTGGCAGGAAGGTGTTCCTTCTGCACCTGAAGGGACATCCCAGTGCAGGACTCAGAATCTTTAGGATTGAGGTACTGTATTGTGTTTACATGGCAAGGGTTTGGTACTGGGAGGGGGACTACAGAGGTGGCTTCTGTGAGAAGCTGCTGGAAGTTGCCCCATATCTGACAGAGCCAATGCCACCAGTTCCAGGACAGATCCACTGCTGGCCAAGGCCAAGCCCATCAGCAATGGTGGCAGTTTCCTTGGGTTAATGCAGAAAAAGTTAGTGGGTTATGGCAGCTGGGGAGAGGAGATTCTGTGAGAGCAGCAACTCTGCAGCCACCAAGGTTGGTGAGGAAGAGGGTGGAGGAGATGCTGCCAGGGCTGTTTGCCCATGATGGTGTGACCTCTCCTTCCCTTTATCTCACCCCTTAAGCCTTTGATTGTATTTCTCTCCTCTGTCCAATGGAGGAGGGCAGTGATAGGGTGGCTTTGGTGGGTACCTGGCAGCCACCCAGAGCCAGTCCACCCCAGGTAATCAATGAAGGAGATTCTCAGGTGTTTAGAGGACTGAGACCATGGGACAGTTGGGCTTCCATGAAAACGTGAGTCCATTGTGGAGAGATCAGTGGGTATTTAAGAGTCTCCTATGCTGTGAGTCCATTTATTACATGGAGTTTAACCTGATGAATCTGAAAGGGAGGAATTTAAGAAGGAACTCACAGAATGGTTTGGGTTGAAAGCGACCTTAAAGGTCATCTAGTTCCAACCCCCCACTTTTCTAAACATTTTCCTCTTGGAATAAAAAGAGAGTTCTCTGAGAGCCAGAGACAATGAGACCCTCTGCTTCTGCCCAGTAATTCTGTTTTGCTCAGAAATACTCATGTAGGGGGAAAAAGGAGTAGTTCAATAGGGCACATCTTGATGTCCTGGTGACTTTGACATTGTAGGCCTGTGAAGGAAGTCAGAGTTGTTGGAGTGTCCCCAAAGCAGTGCAAGGTGACTCAGGGGCTGATTCTGCTGGTAGAGCCAGCAGGGTCTGCTTTGGACCACATAGAGTGATGCTGGGCTCTATTTCTAGCAACTAGTAGTGACCAACATTAAGAATTGTCCTACAGAAAAACTTGCCTAGTGTGGAGAGACAGATCTTACCCTTTGAGCTGCTTCTTCACAGATGGAGCTGAGCCCATTGGATATGAGGAAGGTGACACTATCCTCCTTTATGTGATTTTGTTCTCTTTCTAGAAGGACCACCATCGTCAACTCAATTTTCCTCCAAAAAAAGGCTTTTTGGTTCACTTAGTTTTTTCTTGAACCTTTTACAATCATCCTTGACTCCATCTGAGTTCTGCAATGGATGTCTGTGCATAGCAGTGGCCAACAGTGTCAAGCTATGTTATACTTTTAAATGTGAGTCACTTTAAAACCAGGAAGATCATTTGCTAAGGTGTTGGCATTTCTAAAGGTATGTTTGACTGAACTTTGAAGGATTGAGTACATGGTGGGATGTGCTGTTGGACAAACTGTCTTCTGTGAAGCACTGAATATACTGAGAGACTAAAAGCATATGGAGAATATATGGTGTCTCAGTTTTAATCTCCTGGAAGCAACAGTCAAGAATTTACTGATGTTAAAGGAATGGAATGGTGTCAAATGGAAGAACACAAGAAGAGAAAGGAAGTATTTTGTGTTTCTTTTCATTGTTAAACGTGAATTAATGGCTTCTACCAATGCAAAATCTTTCAACACAACACAAGTCCAAGCACTTTTCAACCTACATTCTGTCTCAAGATTATTCTTAACTGAGGACATTTCCATGCAGAAGTGGAGGTGCAGCATTATGGGTGCCATTGGGCCTCCTGTTGTGCAATTATTTTGCATACCCCTGGAAGTGCAGCCACAACACAGATGAAGGCAATGGGCCCTGCCTTGGATTTGTGTACCTTGCAATGTTACACACCCTGCACCGTGTTGCTCTCACCTGGGGGAGCAGAAGTGGTTCAAATGTGCTTTTCGCTGAGCAGCAGGTCACAGTACATTGTCAAAACAGAGAACTGGGAATGCCACCTTGTATCTTGACACAGAAGTGGTTCCCAGCAGCTTAGATTGGGAAGGATTATATCTGGAAGGGATCCTGCTGTGAGGATACAGCTGCACTTTGTACAGTTGCCCAAGGTGCTGAGGACAAAACTTCATCAGCCAAGATACTCAGTAAAATTCTTCAGGTTTTGTTGTCACAAGTGTGCTTTGTTACCACAGCTGATCAGGAGATGATCTTTTTCCTCTAACCATCACCAGGAGCTGCCCTTGCCAGCCTGAGAACAAGGGCTTGGTCCATGTTCACACAGACAGAGTCACCTGAGATTGGCTCAGCTGGTCAGAGTATGGTGCTAACAATATCAAGGGTGGGGATTTGATCCCTGTATGGGCCATTGCTGAAGAGTTGGACTTGATGGTCCTTGCAGGTCGCTTCCAACTCAGAATGTTCTGTGTGTGTGTCCCCTACACAATCTATAGCAGTGCTGATGGCCTCTTCTGCATACCCCAGTGCAGGGACTGGGCAGACCCCCATTGTAACCCTGTGGAACCTGTTCTGCTAAGGCCATACCAGCACATGGTTAATAAAAGCACCTTCCCGATGTCTCATTGGACAGCATTTTCCCAAGAGGATAACTGCTTGGATTCACACCACCTTTGGAATTTCATGTATGTTGATGATTCACAATTAATGCAAATTAGGGCTCATTGCTCCCAGGATGGATAAAACATAATTCTTACAACCAAGAGAATTAGAAGGCAGCACTGGCAAAAAAATAGGCTGTCTTCCTTGGAGCTATCCAGGCAAATTATACTAATAACATAAGGTTTGTCAGCTGGAGCAAAGCTGAAAATACATTGTTGGGTTTTGCTTTCACACAATGTAATTGCAAACATGTACATGGCTCTGGGTGGGAGAGCTCTGGACAAACCCCTGCTTGTCTCTGTGTCAGAGTGTGTCAGTAGGTTTGGTGCAAACTGGTGTCACATCTCCTGTCTCATTTTTCATGCGAATACTAATGCAGTAAAGTAAACTATGCTTTTGATGAGTATTTGAGTGAGTATCAAAGTAACCCCATTAGTAGCACAAGCACAATCAAAATTAATTTGTAAATTGGGGAAAGGGAGGAAGATGGGGAGAAATTAATGTTTACACTTCTTGCCATGGCTGTCAGATGTTCATTTGGATGACATATGTGAAATGTAGTGGCAACCTGCATCTAAATGCATCAGAATTAGTTGGAGAGACATGGCCAAGTGCCAGGCACTGCTCAACTGCAGACTCACCAACTGCACATCTGTCTCACATGTCCCTTGAGGGGCAGTGGGGAGGACCTGCCAGCACTGAGATGGGTCCCTGGGTTTCCTTTCCCAGGTTCTGGCACACCTGGGCCCTCATCCCAGTAACCTACCTGCCTCCCTGGTGCCCCAGCATTTGGCATCAGTTGTGATGGTTTGTGGGACTCTCAGCAAGGTGGCATTTTTAAAAGCATCATCTGTTCTCAGCAGCATTTTTCAAAATGCCTTTTTACTCTATTGTATGCACTTTGGTTCTGGTTCTACTTGCAAGGGACTAACAGAAATCTCTGGATAGAGTATCCCTGCAATTGCTGGGATTTGGAATTATTCTGTAGTGCAGTCTTGGTGCAGTTCCACATGCAGCTTGACCTAATAACTATTTGGCTGCACTGCCTGTGACTCTCAGGAGGTAGGTCCCACTGGCTCTGCAGGCAGTTCCCAATTCAGATAGTTACAGTCTTGTGTCTCTTCTGCCAAGCTCCTGAATCCCTCCTGTACTGTTCCTCTTCTGAAATCAGGAATAATTAGTATTTGTATTTATAGCAGAGCCTCCCACCCAAACTGAAGTGAGGATTCCCTTCTGTTGGCCACTGCCAATGGCTGGTTTTCAGCCTAGGGAGGCTTCTCAGATGGCTGTGTGGTGGGGCAGCATTCCCGCAGCCACCACTGACACTCCAAGTAGTTACAGGTGTAAAGAGACCACATTACCTCCAAAACACTTCCAAAGTTATGTAATTGTGCCCTGGATAAGGTCATTCTTGTTTATGGATTTCTCTCAAATTAAATTTCCTCTGCCATTTTCCCAGCTAAATGTTACCACAATAGGAACAAACATGGAAAAAGATGGTCTTCTCTTGTATTCAGAAATCCTGTGTGTTCATGGAAAAAAGTCAAGTCGACCTAGAATTGTGCTTTCTATTTGCCTACACCCAAGATATCCCTGGCTGAAAGACAGGCATGGCTATTTCACAGAGACTTTGTGTTTAAAGAGGTGACATTCCTCTTGGCAGTGAAATGGCACTTCAGGACATGGATGACTTCCACAGAAACCTAGAGAGGAGGAACCTACTGAGAGTAGGCAGAGGACTTCTGGGATAATCAAAAAGATCTCCTTCACTTTGCAGAACTGCCAGAACTGAAACGATTCCTTGGGATAATGCATCTTTTAGTGTGGTGAGTGCCTTCCTCTTCCATGTAGAAACTGGACTGTAGGTGGTGTGTTTTTTCGTGTTCTAGGTATGATAAGTCAGGGATTTTTTGTTTGTTTTTTTGTTTGGTTTTGGGGTTTTTTTGTTTATTTGGTTGGTATTTTGGTTTTGGATTTGTTTGGGGGTTTTGTGGGGGTTTTGGTTCGGTTTGTTTTTTTGTTTGGTTTTGGGGTTTTTTTGTTTATTTGGTTGGTATTTTGGTTTTGGTTTTTGGTTGTTTTGGTTTTTTTTAAGAACTGGCAGAAGCAGGGATGAAGAAGATGGGAAACCCTTTCACTTTTCTCATAGTGTTGGCAAGGAACAGGTAACGTACCCAGGGCCTGGAGATGGAAGTTGTCAGGACTTGCCTGGAAGTTCAGGACATCCTGTAGCTGTGGTAGACACAGCTCAGCAGCACAAGGTATAGAACCAGAAAATCACAGAATCATTAAGGTTGGCAAAGCCCTCCCAGCCCATGGAGCCCACCCTGTGCCTGATGCCCATCTTGTCCCCCAGCCCAGAGCTCTGAGTGCCACGGCCAGTCCTGCCTTGGGCACGTCCAGGGATGGGCACTCCGAACCTCCCTGGGCAGCCCCTTTGAATGCCTGACCACCCTTTCAATGAAGAAAGGATAAAATTATCATGTAGAACTCCCCAAGACATATTGTCACCTGTTGTAAGGGGAAACCTCAAAGCTTTCCACAAATATTTCTGTTTGGTATTTTCTGTCTCTCTCAATAGAAGCCTTTAAAAGCAAGTTGGATCCTGTGGCAATTGGAATGAGACCTAATCTGTGTTTTGTGCTCCTGTGACAGGAGCACTATAACCCTTGCAAATGCTCTGCTATTAAATTCATAGGAATTTTGGATTCTGTTGCTTTGTGCCCACCCCTTACCTGCCTTCAGTCCTCCATGTCTCCATCAGTGCTGGAAGGTGAATAACATGGAAACAGAACCATGCTGTGAGGAAAACAAACGTTGCCTGAAACTCATGGAAGAGATGCATTGATTTGTAGCAAACTCAAGGACCCAAGAACATGACAATCCCACCCTGAGTCAGTCCAAGGGTCTACCTAGTTCCTATCTCTAACAGAGGGGGAGTTTTTGATGAGGAGGAGTATTTGAAGTTCATTTCTTTTCACAAATAGGTCATTCAGCCAACACATTTTTTTTTAATTCTTGAAGAATGCTCCTAAACCGTCATCCAATGCCAAAGAAAGCAGAGCAGTGTTTTCCATCAATCTGCAGGATGTCTGATTGAGTTCAGTGGTGCTATCTACCTGTCCAAACTAACAGGCATAACAGTTTCCACTACTGGAGCCTCCAGAAAAATTCATGCTCCACCACTACAGAGATATATGATGGTGGGAAGGGAATTTTGACTTCTTTACTGTTACTATTTTGGGACTATCTGTAGAATATATTTCATAAATGTCTCAAAACTTGCCTTTTACACCGGCAAAGGGTACTTGAATTCCCAAGTTTGAAGCCCTGCTCTAATTTTACCAACTCTACAGTGAGGTGAAGTTACTGCTTTCAGGAGTGTGTCCTCTTCTGGATGGGCAAGATCAGCAAGGCAGTGGGGGACACATCAGATAACTTATTTACAGAAGATTGTCTTCTGCTGTAGAATCTTATGCCTCAGGCTTAAAAATGGACTCTCTCAATTGGCAGAGAGAGTGGAGGGTTAAGTTTACACATGCTGGGAGACATGGGAGCACCACATGATGAAAATTCAAGTAACTACTTGAGGTCTCCAAGTAGAGCACTGAAGGAACCTGGATGAGAGCAGTGGTTGGTCCTTCTGCCTGTGTGTTCTGGAGTATCTACTTAATAACTTAATGACTTATTCAAGGACATTCATGGCACCAGGAACTAAACTACTTCTAGGTGAACTTCCCTGGTTCTCCAACTCCAGCAAATTACTTTTAAATCTTACATCTTTGGGCATCCTGAAACAACATTAGACATATCCAGAGAGTCTTTTGGCCCTTCAGGCCTCCTAGACAGCTCAGTGAGGGACAGCAGAGGTCCTACTTTTTGGAGGGATGACTCACATGAATGGCATGGGCAAAGAAGCAACTATTCCATTGACTAAGATCCCCTGTAACCTGTCCAAGCAAAAAAAAATTGGCTTTAGCTATAAAGGTAGCTGGTAGGCTGCCCTTCTCTTGGAGGTAAGAGGAGTTGGAGAGCTGCCACTGTGGGAGTGTGCTTCAAAAACAGGGACAGAAATGAGGGAAATGTTGAAGCAAAGAGTAAATGCCAGTTAAAGAGGCTGATATAAACACCTCTGAAGGCTCAGTGCTAACTCTGCCCAGCAGATCACAAGGCTAGCTAACAAAAGGCTTGGCAGCCAGCTCTGGAAAAAAGTTTATTAAGCAACATGCTTCTTACCATTCAATTACATGAGATTGTTTCCAAAACAGGGAAGTTTATCTCTGGGTTTAACAAGCTATTTAATAACATGGCTGTATCCACAGTTTGGCTTCTGAGGAAACTGGGAATTTCTTCCTCTGCCTAATACCAGAGTTTGCTTGTTTTCATGCAGCTTCCTGAAGTGCTGTGAGCCTCCAGTCACTGTGGAATTACATCTGCTTCTTACAGAAGACTAATCAGGAGGTCCCACAGCATTGTCGTGAGGACAGTGTCTCCTGCTGAGCTTCCCCAGGCAAAGCCCTGAGGCACAGCAGGACTGTGGGAGAGCAGGTGAAAGGGTCTCCAGCATCAGGTCCTTGGAAACTGAGGGGCTGGCCATGATTTTTCATTACAGTTTCCAAGGCTGTACCTGCTCTGCACGCCCTGAACACAGAGTCATAGAGAGGCAAATGTTGGATCATTCCCAAGACCTACACATTGGCTCCCCCTTAAGAAATTGTTCCCTGTGAGGCCCTGGCACAGGTTGGACAGAGAAGCTGTGGCTGCCCCATCCCTGGGAGTGTCCAAGGCCAGGCTGGACAGGGCTTGGAGCAACCTTGGCCGGTGGAAGGTGCCCCTGCCCATAGCAGGGGGTGGGATGAGATGGTCTTTAAGGTTCTTTCCAACCCAAACCAGTCTGTGATTCGATGACCCTACCAGCAGCACAGGTACAGGTAGCTCTGCCTCCAGCAAAGCATTTTGACACTGATTTAATAGGAAACACGTCACTGGTGGGATTCCCCTGAACTGTGTATTTGTGATGTGGGACTTGCATGGACCAGACCTGCTGCTGTTGGCTGTGGGCAGTGCCTGACTTGGAGGAACTTGGTTCATTCCTCCAAACAACACCTTTCTGAAAAGCACCATACCTGTCCCTGCAGGTAAAAATAGAATTGTGGGTTGTTTCCATCATAATTTCCTTCTGGAACCAATTATCGTAGAAATGCTCTTCTTAAAAGTCGTTCTAAGTTTCTGCCTTTTCTTTACACACAGTTGTGTTCAAGCCTTGAGGTTTTTCTCAGTTTTTAGTCATTTTTGTAGCTTTAACCTTCCACCTGCCTGGCTTACTTCAAGGCATGCCTCAAATGTCCCAGTCATAATGACTTTAACAGGATGTCCCTCCTGTAAGTAGCACTCTGCAGCACTAAGACACACAGAGACCAGGTTTTAATCAGCCTTGACAGAAGACTAAAAATGATTCACTCCTGTCAGCTCTGGGCAACACAACAAACAGCTCTCCAGCAAATCACTTAAGCAGAAATATGTTGGCATGTTTCTATAGCAACTAAGGAAAAATATTTCACACAAAAGTCCATCTGCTGCAACAGAGAGGGAGATCTGGCCAAGGATCCCGTTAGAAATTAATCTTAATTTGCAAATTTTATTTTTGAAAACCTCACACAGCCACTTGCATAAAAAGGCAGAATTGTGAGTGAGAGGAGAGAGAATTGATTGTTTTGAGAGAGGCTGTCTATTAATCAACAAGCTGATCTTTAATTTGGGAAGAAGTGATTGTCTGGGGATGAAAAAGCCCAGTGCTTTGAGGGGTATTCATCTCCAGGGCTGTTTACCAATCAGGCTGCATCACACCATCTTGTACGCAGCGTATTTGGAAACACACTTTATTTTTTCAAAAGAGCTTAGTAGCAAGCATCCAACATTTTTTTTTTAAAATCATTTTGGTTTGATTTACTTGTAAAGAGTTACTCAAATTTATTCAACCATATAAAATGCTTTGTAGAAGCCATCAAAGTGAGGAGAGGGGGAAAAACCAATACGATAATTTGGACAGCAATGCATTTTGTTTTATGTGATGTCAACACTTCAAAGCCTATTGGGACTGTGCTCAGGAGATCTGAAACATTTTACAGGGTGCTTGGTGTCTGTGCTACAAACCACCTCCAACTATAGATTCTCTTGCACAATATTCACATGCTGCTGCCAGCACTTTTCCTTATTAGCTGCTTTCTCTGTCTCCTCTGGCAGCTCAACAGAGCCCCAAAAATATTTTTAAAAGAAAATAAAAATAAAAGAAAAAAGAAGAAGTTTCTTCCAGCTAGGGAGTGTGCTATTCAGGGCCTGAGAAGGCCAGGTCTCCAAGGACTGTGTTCAGGAGAAGGGAAGTCCAGAACTAGTAGGCTCTGTCACCTGCAGCTTTGTATGGAAGACTAGATATGAGGAGACTTCAGGAAGAGGTGACATTTGTGTGCCTTATGACTTTTCTACTAAGTCATTAGAGAGCAGGCAAAGGAGGGCAATGAAGATGGTTCAGGGCCTGCAGGGGCAGCGTGTGAGGACACTGAGGGCACTTGGTGTGTTCAGCTGGAGAAGAGGAGACTGAGGGGAGACCTTATTGCAGGTACAACTTCCTTGGGAGGGGCAGAGGAGGGGCAGGCACTGAGCTCTGCTCTGTGGGGACCAGGAACAGCACCCAGGGAATGGCTGGAGCTGTGTCAGGGCAGGGTCAGGCTGGATCTCAGGGAAAGCCTCTTCCCCCAGAGGGTGGTGGGCACTGACCAGGCTCCCCAGGGCAGTGGGCACAGCCCCAAGGCTGCCAGAGCTCTGGGAGTGTTTGGATGATGCTCTGGGGCACAGGGTGTGACTCCTGGGGATGGTCCTGTGCAGGGCCAGGAGTTGGACTGGGTGGTCCTTGTGGGTCCCTTCCAACTCAGCATGTTCTATGATTCTTTGATTCCTTCTTTTGGGAAACCTCTTAGTAACATTACTTGGTGACTTGGTTGCTGCACCTCAGATCAGAGGGCTGGCAGGTGAATGACTTTGCCTCTGCACAGCTCAGCTTCCTTAAGCAGCCAAGAAAGCAGCCTAAGAACACAAGAATGTATTCTTTCTGCTCATTCCCCATCAGACCAGAGGCACTTTTTCCAAAGCTGAACTTTAGGAAGGTCTGAAGAGACGTATCAAGACATGTCACTTCTTCCTGTTCTCTTGCACCTCCATCTGCAGCCTCTTCCTGGACTGCAGTGCGTGTGCTCCTGCTCTCCACGGGGTTTTTTTCTGTAAAGATGCTCAGTCTCCCCTTGAAAGGCTAACTTTTACCACCCTTCTCTTCTGAAGGTCTCTGAGAGAGAAGGGAGACATCAGCTACCCAGAAATCTCTGTTACCTCACAGGAGACACAATCAAATCTGAGAAAGTGAGGGCACTGATGATGAAGGGCAGGCTGTAGAGATCTCAAGGCTGGTGAAAGAGTAATGGGCATGAGAAGAGGCTGACAAAAATGCTTGTGGGATCTGTGTAGGAAGCTGCTAAATGTCCAAAGAAAATAGAAAGTTATGTAAATAAAATAAAGGTTAGTTTCTGTCAGTTATGGGAACCAAGTCTTGTGGGGTTCAGTAAGTCCTACCAAATGCCTGATGCATTTAACCCACTGAGCAGGAGAGAAGGTAACACCAACCCATCTAATCCAGAGCTGGCATCACCAGCATGACAAACAAATTGCATTTTGATGTTTGTGTGCCTCACAGATCTCATAAGATCAGTTCTAGCCTTGTGTGACTGTTGAAGACCGGGGCATGGAGTTCATGGGTTCATGCTCAGGCTTAAATGGAGTCAGTGAGGGCAAGCAGACCTCGAATTCCAGCCTCAGCTTTCCTCACCATCTTCTAAGGACATTTCCTTTGTTCAGGTTTGGTGCCAGTGGCTCAAACAGTGCTGTTTGGATACAGCTCTGATTCCTCTGCCTTACCACTGGCTAATGCAGTTTTGCTGTTCCCCGCTCTCCTGCCCTCACAGAGGTTTCAAAGGCAGTGGGTTGTGATTGTTGCACCTCTCATTTCCTGCCACCCCTTTGCCCAGCACGGTCATGTGTCACCTCTGCCATAGTCCAAGTGCTGGGTGGAAACCTTGAGTGGGCAACTGCTCAAAAGCCTTCCTGCCCCGAGGGGTTTTGGCAAAGCACATGCAAATTTGGAAGATGGATTATACCATGGGATTACTATTTGTACATATAACATGTTTGTGATTTTAGTCTCTTCTTAGTCATGCTTTTGGCTTGTCTAATATAATTTTTATTGGATGGATACCCGAGCTGCCATTGAAGGATAGTTCTGGTTCTTTGGTTTAACTCTTGGGAGCAGCTGTAGGATTTCTTTATTATAACTACAGCTTTCTCAAAGCATTATAGGATTAACATTTTCCATGATCATTCTATGATAAATTCAACACCAAAACAAACAAACAAAACCTCAGAAAATCTGTCTCTATCTTTCATTTTTGAATGGTCTGGGCTAAATCCTCCTTTAGTAAAAATTGGCATTGTTCCTTTTAGGTGGAAAACCAGCCAGAATGGCTCTCAAGAAACTGAGAGCTCCAGTAACCTGTTTGGTGTGTTCCCAGTGGAAGGGCGGCATTAGCCTGGCTCAGGGATTGCTCAGCCAACTCTGTTCAACTTTGCTGGGTGTTGTACCTCTCAGTGGAAACTAGAAAACAGGGAAGAAAAGGAATTTTTTCTCTAGATCTGAATTATGAGCCCTCAAAATTTTTTTCTCTGGCATGTTTATCAGTTGACTTCCCTTTGG
This sequence comes from Sakesphorus luctuosus, assembly GCA_013396695.1. Classification (NCBI taxonomy): domain Eukaryota; kingdom Metazoa; phylum Chordata; class Aves; order Passeriformes; family Thamnophilidae; genus Sakesphorus; species Sakesphorus luctuosus. Next base: position 62,236 of record VWZD01004558.1, on the reverse strand, counting down.
TTTCTTTGCTTCCTCAGCGTCTAAGAATGCTGGGGATGGAGAGGCAGAGTGAATTTGGTACTTGGTTTATCACATCGTTGTAAATTGACTCTGAGTGCTGTGAGACGCACATAATCTTCACACAGAGGATTGGACTGGAGAGACTGTAAAATTTTCCAAATATTTTTGTGCATCTACCACATCTTTGCCAATTTCTGTGCCCTGAGTGTGTCGTGTCATAGAAGCACTCCAGCTATTTCTGCCTGCCCTTAATATTTTGTGCTGCCTGAACCCTTATTAATTAGGATATTCATTTCCATATGTAACTTTGGAACAATGCCATGCTGCAAAGTAGCTTTTCACACATGCTATTATTCTGGATTTGTTCACTGAACCCTCCCCCAATGTCGTTTCTTACAGTGCATGTCAGGTAGAGCTTGGGAAATTAAAATGTGGGTGGAGAGAACAGGAGTTTGGGGAGGTTTTACATAGTGTCAGGCTATTTCTTAAAATGCTATAGATCCATATTTATAATTTTTGGTTACCGGGTAGCAAATGATTCCTGAAGAGCTTTTTGTTTTTACTGCTGGGATTATATTTTTCAAGAGAGTGCGTGCAAAGGCACCTCCTGCTCACAGTGGTTCATTAGGGGGGAACTCTGTCATGTGTTACTTATTATCTCTTGCATATGGCTGATTTCTTGAACAGTACTGGATTCATTTCTTCTACCTGATAAGATAAATGAACTCCTTCAATACTAGAATAATAAAAAGCAATCAAAATACAACCACCTAGTTTATGCAGAGACAATGATCAAATCCATAAGGAGATGGAGAGAGAATATTTACAAGAGGATGTAGTGCCAGGACAAGGGGCAATGGCTTCACTCTGACAGAGGGCAGGGATAGACTAGATATTGGGAAGAAATTTCTCCCTGTGAGGGTGGGCAGGCCCTGGCACAGGGTGCCCAGAGACGCTGTGGCTGCTCCATTCCTGGAAGTGTCCAAGGCCAGGTTGGACAGGGCTTGGAGCAACCTGGGCTGGTGGAAGGTGTCCCTGTGCATGGCAGGGGTTGGAATGAAATGATCTTTAAGGTGACTTTCAACCCAAATCTTTCTGTGATTTGTGATTCTGTGTCCTTAGATGTCTGTGCTCNCATTCTATGATAAATTCAACACCAAAACAAACAAACAAAACCTCAGAAAATCTGTCTCTATCTTTCATTTTTGAATGGTCTGGGCTAAATCCTCCTTTAGTAAAAATTGGCATTGTTCCTTTTAGGTGGAAAACCAGCCAGAATGGCTCTCAAGAAACTGAGAGCTCCAGTAACCTGTTTGGTGTGTTCCCAGTGGAAGGGCGGCATTAGCCTGGCTCAGGGATTGCTCAGCCAACTCTGTTCAACTTTGCTGGGTGTTGTACCTCTCAGTGGAAACTAGAAAACAGGGAAGAAAAGGAATTTTTTCTCTAGATCTGAATTATGAGCCCTCAAAATTTTTTTCTCTGGCATGTTTATCAGTTGACTTCCCTTTGGTTTCTTTGCTTCCTCAGCGTCTAAGAATGCTGGGGATGGAGAGGCAGAGTGAATTTGGTACTTGGTTTATCACATCGTTGTAAATTGACTCTGAGTGCTGTGAGACGCACATAATCTTCACACAGAGGATTGGACTGGAGAGACTGTAAAATTTTCCAAATATTTTTGTGCATCTACCACATCTTTGCCAATTTCTGTGCCCTGAGTGTGTCGTGTCATAGAAGCACTCCAGCTATTTCTGCCTGCCCTTAATATTTTGTGCTGCCTGAACCCTTATTAATTAGGATATTCATTTCCATATGTAACTTTGGAACAATGCCATGCTGCAAAGTAGCTTTTCACACATGCTATTATTCTGGATTTGTTCACTGAACCCTCCCCCAATGTCGTTTCTTACAGTGCATGTCAGGTAGAGCTTGGGAAATTAAAATGTGGGTGGAGAGAACAGGAGTTTGGGGAGGTTTTACATAGTGTCAGGCTATTTCTTAAAATGCTATAGATCCATATTTATAATTTTTGGTTACCGGGTAGCAAATGATTCCTGAAGAGCTTTTTGTTTTTACTGCTGGGATTATATTTTTCAAGAGAGTGCGTGCAAAGGCACCTCCTGCTCACAGTGGTTCATTAGGGGGGAACTCTGTCATGTGTTACTTATTATCTCTTGCATATGGCTGATTTCTTGAACAGTACTGGATTCATTTCTTCTACCTGATAAGATAAATGAACTCCTTCAATACTAGAATAATAAAAAGCAATCAAAATACAACCACCTAGTTTATGCAGAGACAATGATCAAATCCATAAGGAGATGGAGAGAGAATATTTACAAGAGGATGTAGTGCCAGGACAAGGGGCAATGGCTTCACTCTGACAGAGGGCAGGGATAGACTAGATATTGGGAAGAAATTTCTCCCTGTGAGGGTGGGCAGGCCCTGGCACAGGGTGCCCAGAGACGCTGTGGCTGCTCCATTCCTGGAAGTGTCCAAGGCCAGGTTGGACAGGGCTTGGAGCAACCTGGGCTGGTGGAAGGTGTCCCTGTGCATGGCAGGGGTTGGAATGAAATGATCTTTAAGGTGACTTTCAACCCAAATCTTTCTGTGATTTGTGATTCTGTGTCCTTAGATGTCTGTGCTCACCAGTACCTGACGCCTTTTCACAAAGATGTCCAGAAAGAACACAGATTATGTCGTGAAAATCCCTGCTAACTGCAGATTCCAGGCATCATTTGAAAGCAAAATCCTCTTCTACATTGCATGTTTACATGCAGAAGTTACCTGCCATCCATACCCCAGGGAACAGGTGGGGTGTGCTACACAATTTCAGGAGTGAAAGTTGTCCCACACCTCCTGTGTTGACATAAAGAGCATTTTGGTTCCTCGGGTAAACAAAGGGTGTCTTGGCAATCAGTGGGGTCAAAGTGGAGCAGCTACAACCAGCCTTATTGGGGTGAATTTTAAACTCAGTTTGGCGCATTGGAAAGAGAATTAGGTGCCTCTTTGACTGTTAAATGATCTGAAGAGGAATGTACTTGATACAAGTGGTAAGAATTATTCTTGCAGTTCTCAGATATTCCAGGCACACATCTATTTTCATTCTTCACAAGTGTATCCCTGATGAGAGGGGTGGGGACACCAATTATAAGGAATGCCATTTTCCACAGTAGCAAAGGATTTGAAATGAGCCTTCTGCAGATTAAGCAGAACAATCTCCAGAGGTTTTGCCAAAAAAATTTTTCAGATTGCTTCAGAATTCTAGTCATGGCCTGTGATCTGAAACATTTGCCAAGAATTCAGCAGGAAGAGAGAAGTTCCCCCAACCCTGAAGGTTTGAACAGGGAGGTAGTTTGTGGCTTTCATGGGATTGCATCAGAAGTCTGATCTTCCCAGCAAAATATATTCTTTTTGCAAACAATGAATCCCCTAAAACCACAAGTGCCATGAAGTTAAGCAGCATGTGGCTTGGATAGGAGAGGACCAATTTGTCAACTCGGTCTCATTCAAGGAGAAGGAAATAATGAGTGGAAAAACATTGAGATAAGAAAGAGAAACCTCAGGATACTTGGTGCAGACTGATCCTCCCAGAGCAGAATATAACCCCATTTTACTGAATGGAACTCCCCTGTATTTGTACTTAAACAGCATAACTGGACGATCTGAATAATACATAGTTATAATATATGGTTATTTTTTGCCTGGCACAGGGAATGTTATTCTAGGTAACACAGTACTTTGTGGGAATTTCAATTTTGTTTTAGAATCCAGTCTAAATATTGTGATGAATTTCTAGCAGATAGTCTCAGTAGACAAATACTCTTTACGAGGTGAAACTACCGCTGTGGATCTGGGAGTGACTGTGCTCAGCTCCTGCTGTTTGGATCCCACAGGCAAGGCTGTGGGAACATCTATCCTCATCTCACCATGTCATGCAAATTGGTCACAGTATAAAAAATTATTCTCTGAAACAGAGATTTGTTTCTTTACCTATGTACTGGTTTAAAGGTAAACTAGCAGGAGAAACAAACCCAACACAAAAGAGATTAGAAGTCAGAGTTACAATTTAATAAAAATATTACAATACATGAAATGGCACAAAGAGAAAATGGTTTTAATCCACAAACCCCAGCAGTGTAACCCAGCCCCCTGGGCACAAACACAGTGGGGTTTGTTGGCCCCTGTGCTGAGCTCCATGTGGTTCCCCCGAGTCCAAAGGAAAAGGAAGGGAAAAACCTGTTGGTGCAGATGATGTCACAGTCTGGTGGAGAGTGATGGTCTCCTCCTGTTGAGGTTCTGGTCCTCCTCTGGATCCAATGAGTTGTCCCAGAAGCCCCCAAAGCCCCAAGATTCTCTCCCCTCAGGTCCAGGTGGGAGCCCCCAGTGGGTCCCCCAGGGCAGGGAGTTCCAGACTGGGGGATGTGACTCTGGGAGTCAGGGGGGATTTTGGAATGGTTGCTGGCCCCTGAGCAGAGCTGAGCCCTCAGGTGGGTGTGGAGGTGCCAAGGAGTCCCTGGAGGGGAGTTCTCCCAGCTCCTCTGCCAGGTTTCTTTCCCAGCCAGCTCCCAGGCTGAGGGCTCAGCTGTGCCCTGGGCAGCTGCTGCCAATGGGCCATTGGGAACAGTTCCTGTGCAATGAATAGAGGGTGTAGAATGCCCAGCTTTGGTCACACCCACACAGGGATAAACTGGTCCCACCTGCTGAATTAGAACAACCTACTATTACTAAACATGCCCAACAACCTCCATTTCTAAACAGCAATATTAAAAGCATTTGAAACAGTATTCACTAGTTTTACTTATTTAATTTTGGGCTGCTTTGTTCTTCAGAACATTGAAGATGGGACTTTCAAAAATACTACAGTCTACAGAGAAGAGCACTGCCTCACCTAGGCAGTACTTTCTGCAGTACTTTTGGGTGAAATTTTGGCATCTTCAAGTTATGGAAGTAACAAGAATATTTAGGTATTGCCATAAAGATTTGGTGAAAGGTGTCCTCCATAAGAAAACAGAATTTCTCAGTGGCTTCGCTAAGATGGAAAGAGGAAAACAGATTTTTATTCTAAAAATAAACTGAGTAATGCAAGTCACGTTATTCTGCATGTGCAGGGATGGTTGTTTCAGTCTGAAAGTTCTTTTTTCTGTCTCTGAAACTTAGATCTTGAAAGTCCCTCTTGCTGAAAAGTTTAATTTTCATAAAGCATTGAAAGGTGAGCATAACACTGCAGTTTCTGCTCCCAGTTGCTTTAACTCGGAAAATTCCTTTTTCTTGTCTTTCAGTCTTCACTCGTGTTGCCAGTTTGGTTTCAAAATGTTTGAGTATTGGTATAAGGATCAGGGAATTTCTGCCCACAGCTTCATCATTATCTTTAAGGAATTTCACAGAACTTGTAGCAACAGAAATCAGCAGAGAACTTAATTAACATCAGAGGAGAGAATTGGAATAGATTTTAAGGATTTTAAGCAATCATCATTTCGTGTAGGGTTTGCTCACACTGACCCTCTTCTTAGTTCACATTGACTCCACTTCAAATAAACACAGAATCACAATCACAGCATATGCTGAGCTGGAAGGGACTCACAAGGATCATGGAGTCCAACTCCTGGCCCAGAACAGAACCATTCCCAAGAGTCACACCATGTGCCTGAGGGCCAGCAGTGGTTCCCTTGTGGTCCCAGGTCCCAGCTCAGCATTGGAGGCTCTGACCAAGTGCCAGGTCACCTTTGAAAGACACAGCCTTGGTTAGAATCATCGCTCACAGCCCTTGTTGGAGACATCACTTTAGCCCCAGCTTTGGCAACAACAAACCAAAATAGAAACTCCTTCTCTAACAAGCCAAAGGTATTAGGAAATGGTCCCTGGATTTAAACTTCCCTAGAAAGACCCAAAATAGACGTGTCAGCTTATAAGCAAAGGTAGATATGTAAATCATTCTCCTTCACTGCTTCAAGATAGCAACAGCATGGAAAAAGGGACTGATGGCAAGAGAATGGTGAGTATCACTGAATGATACCAAATTGAACCCAAAATCTTTTTCCTCTTTAATAACTAAAGAAAACAAATATGGAATCCATTAAGCAGAGGGCTGGATAGTGACTTTCATGCCAGCATTGGCTTGTTCCCACTGGGTTACTCTGAACATCTGAGGCTCCCACGTTTTGAATTCTGTACAAACTCCCACACAGGTTGGCTCTTTGATTCACTGAGGAGCAGACCTGGGAAGTTAGAGATGAAAAGTTATGTTCTAAGCAACAGGCTGTAACAGATCTGTGCACTTGATGTACTGGCCATGGAGAACGTGCAACCATTGGTCCTGGGTCTTATAAAGCAAGGACAGAATTCCTGCTGGCTATAAAGTTAACTCTTGAACTCCTGTGAAAATCCAGTAAAGAAGCAGAAATGGTTGTAGCCCAATTTCTCTATACATAATATTTATGTTTAGTTCCAACTTAAACAGAATCCCACCCGCTTTCTGAACAGCCCAGAGAATGTGGGGATGACTCAGTGGAGGGTAACCAGAGGTCATCAGTAGCAGCATGGAGATCAACAATGTGGAAAGTAGAGTGGAAAGCCAAATGTGGAAAGTAGAGTGGTTTATACACAAATTTGAATGTAGGCCAAAGGTACAGGAGGAAAGTGCTTTCAAAGTCACATTGTCTTTGGGTTGCCCCATTAAATGTTTACATGGAGTAAAGGTGCAGGCAGCAGAATGATGACAGAGAGCAGGAGTTTCCTCATCATCTAAGGTGGGTTTGTGTCATGCTTTTCCTCTTGGGGAGGTTCTTGACAAAAGTGGGCATTTGCCCCTTTTCCTTTTACCCCCTCAGATGCAATAAAACTACAAAATCAAGAAAGTCCTCCCCTCTGTGCAACACCAGAACCTCTACCTGAGGATACAGGTAAGGCTTACATGGGCATAGAGGAGAAAAACAAACAAAAAAAACCAAACAAAAGTTTGTCTACATCATTATCAACTGGACAATTTGGTCTGCAGCAGTTGAGACAATAACAGATCAAAACCATTTTATGCTGCTGGTTCTCCTGGAGAGGAGTCACTCAACAGTCACCACCCCCCATTTGGCTGGTGTTGAAAAAAGGCAGGTGGTGAGTTTGTTCAGGTAACTCTGATCCTAACAAAATGGCCAAATATGCCCATGTTACTGAAATTGTGGGTTACCTACTGCATCAAGTTTCTTTTTTAGGCAGTGCGTGTCCACCCTTTCTGTGTGCTGTGATTCACAGAGGCTGAACTTCTGCCTTGAATCCTCCCCTCTTTCCCTCCTTCCAATGCCTTGTTTAACTCTTCCTTCCCACACCTCTTTCCAGCACCAGGCTCTATCCCAGAAGAGCCAGAGGAATCCGGTTTACTAAAATTCAGGTTATGAGCAAGCTCCAATGGAACAGACAGGATCCATCCTTTTTTCCACAGGGCGTAAGCCATGTCTAGTAGGGAAGGAAAGTCGAAGCTAGAGTTTGTTCAAAAGATAAAAGGGATGGGCCCAGCCCACTTAAACATGAGATGGCTCAAGAAGTGCCTGACAATATCCCTGTAAATCATGTGGTATGATAAGTCGGCACAGCGCATAGTATCCTTCATTCAGGCACCTGTAAGTGCTTTGTTTGGAGTCGAGTGATCCCGAATGTTGATCTCAGATAGCTGCATTTCATCCCTTGTCTCTTTTTCAGAGGGAAATTTGGATTGGCTCACTCTTTAATTTAAACCATTTGCCCATTACAATTACCTTTACTGGCATAAATCTCTGGTTTCACAAGACTTTTAAAATCCCAGTTCCTGGGGTAACTACACATGCAGCAGACACATGGGCCATCCCTGCTTGGGGTACTTCTATGGCTCAACCAGCTGTCTCAGGTCCAGGACTGTCAGGTGTCTCATCCTTACTCTTCTCACACTGTTCTGACTTGTTTTTGCTCAGAATTTCTCTTCAGAAACCGAGTAAAGAAGCTTGAGACAACAAAGGTCTTAACAAAATCTGAATTATAAGCTGCAAATGACATTGTGGACTTTAAAGAGCTGCATGAGGGTTCCTGTACAGCTCACACATGGAGGGGAGTGGTGGAATAGTGACAGAGTTCTTCTCTTTGCCTTTTGCCAGTTGTTTGTGAACTGCTGATTCAGGACAAGATCTGACTGTCATTTTTCACTAAGCACCTTTGGTTTCTCATCTTTTCCGTGCTTTTGATTCCTGCAGTCATTAAATAATTTTCTTAAGCGTAGGGGTTTTTGCAGTAAGACTCACCAACTCCAAGGTGTCACACATAACCTACCAGTGAAGACCTTATACTAAAATAGACAGGAAAAATCTCTTTATTCCATTTACACAGTGTTTAGGCACCATAAGAGTGCAGTTTGTTGAAAGGAGGCATTGGCAGAGCCAGCAACCAAACCCAGGCATTGTGCCTTCCAAGTCAGACCTTCACTCACACCCCTCCTGCCAAAGCGTGTTTTATTTGTACCCCTTTCCAGGCTTTGGTGCAGAAAGACAAAAATGGTGGAATCACCTCCCCTCACTTTAGAAATCTGAAAGTTAAGAAACTAGTCTGAACTAATAGTTTGGGTTCCCTCCAGAGCTGGTACCCCCAGAGGTGATTCAGCTTCTCTCAGGGTGTGGGGGTTAAAGTGTCTTTTGCAAGGCACTTGCTGCTCTCTGTGACCACCAACAGCACTAAAGGGGCTGGAGAAAACTGCGAGTGTGTCTCCTATATCCTGAGGCCAATGATGCCACCACCATGGCCAAGAAAGGTATGTGGGAATTCTCCATTCCTGCTGGCCTCTGATTCGATGGTGCTCTCCAGAAGGGTTCCAGATGGGCCAGTGGGCTCTGCTTGATGCCCAAGGACCATCCAAACATTGCACTGACTGCCATTTCATCAGGAGAAATGTTTCATCTGGTACCTTGTCCTCACTTGGTTTATGAGGGAAGGGAGTTTTGGATGTTTTATGTGCCCATTCACAGCTCCAGAATTCAGAGCCCAGCACTTTTCATGGTCATTAAAATTCAGATGGGGAAGTTTGTAGTGTTTGAGAAGAGAGCAAAAATTAACATAGAAACTTAGCTACATCCATAGCTATTTTATAGCAAAGGGATGGATGCCACCAAGTTTGGTTGGATTTTTGGTTTGGGACTTTTTTCCATGTAAGAGAAGGGTTCCAGTCCCTTCATCACCTTACTCATCAGAAATTGTAATAGTTTTGATAGAACTTCCAGTGCTGCTACAAGTAGGTCCCACTGGCTCTCAGGTTATTTCATTTCCTCATTTCTAAGGTAGTTCAAGAGACTAATTGTAGCAATAAGAGACAGTCCAGCCCTGGCAGGCCCTCCCACACTGTGGTGAAAGACAACATTGATCTCTTCTCATTTAGGTAATTAGTTGGTCTAGTGAAGCATGTTGGATGAGTTCTTTGGAGAGAGGCCCCACACAGAGGCCACCACCCAGACTGTGCAGGGGACAGTGGATTCTATTAGGAAAGGGTTGGATTTGGCAGAAGAGTCACACCTTGTGTCCAACAGGAGAGCTCAGCTATGACCCTTTGATGGAGTTTCACCAGAGAAGAGAGAATGGGCTTAGGCATAGAAATGTGGTTGAGGATGTGAGTGGGAGACAGGAATAGGAAGGGAAGGAGCTAAAGAAGCAGACACAGCAGCTTGTATTCTGGGAAAGGCAACAGTTTACAGCCATTGGGTCAGTTCCTGACAGGAGAGTGGAGTGACTGAAGAAATGCGGTGAGCTTGTTGGCAAACATGCAACAAAGTACAAGAGAGAGAGATATAAAAATGTGAGAGTGGACAGGTTATGCAAGGCCACTGAAGAAGAGGAAGATGGGCAATCAGGAGCTCCAAAGTGACAGCGGAATCCCCAGCATTTACAGGTGAAAAGCACCCGATTTACAAATTGCATCCATTTAGATGCTTGCGTATTATTAGTCCCAGTCAAGCTTAAGGCCAAGTAGCTCACCTTTAAATTGTTTGCTGTTCTCTAGGATTCATATTTTCCTACCTCATTTCCCTTTCAGGTGGTACACATTCTACATCAGCCACGTAATTCATGTTGCAAATTCTCTAAAGGAGCTATTGCCAGTTTGTGGAAGTTGCAAGAAAAGATTCAAGCATTCCAATCCTGACTTTCCTCTGATTCATCTCTGACTTCAGTGCATGGAGTTGCTCTAGTTTCTAGAGTTGAAATATCAAAAGATAAATTATTTGGAAATATTATAAAGGGAATAAAAATCCCTCTTGTAATTTATTTATATACATACAGGAGACTGCAGTCATGCAGTGAGGAATTCTCATGGGAAAAACTTTCTTTTTCTGGGGTATTCACATCTTTGTTGGGAATAAAGTAACTTGGAGATGGACAAAAACTGTTTAAGAAAAACTTATTTGCTAAGTGGTGTGAATTTGAATACCTCACACACATAGTCAGATCTTCTTATGATTTTACACCCTGTGGGAGGAGATTATAAAGACTAAGAAAAAACCCAGGTGATCTCACTGCAATCAAAGGCATAATTTCTCTGTAATCAGGATTTTACCCTTTGTGTATTGACAACAAAAGATTAGTTAATGGCAGTATTTAATGCCAAGAAGATGCTAATAAAAATGATCCAGCCCCTTTCTTTTCTCACTCTGAAAAATAAACTAGAAAAGGAACAGAAAAAAAGACGAGTTTTCAGCATATCTGTGAAGATTTATCAAAGTGATGCAGTCAGATGAAGACTTAGGAGGAAGTAAAGGCTAAGGATTTGAAAATTAATTTTCTAAAAATTATATTCATGATCATCTGCTGGATGGTGAGGTTTGTGTCATAAGTATTTTTTAAAATATTGGTCACAGGAGGAAAAAAACTTCACAGCAGCCAAAATTATTTCACATCCTTTTGTCTGGTTGATTCAACAATGAGTAAAGAAATGAGAGGATCTGGTGTCAGATAAGCAGTGCAGACCTTTGCATCTGATTTAAATACCCATGAAAGTGTTCTGGAGATGCTTCTGTTACCTCATAAAGAGATTCAGCTCACAGTCAACAACAGCACTTTTATTTCATTATGACATATCTCCTCTCAGTTACAATTTCAGTGTTTCTATTAACAGTTGCAGTAAGTCGACAATTGCTAAATATTTTCTGTCTCCTCTTCCTCCAGAACACCTTGTTTTACTTTCATGTCCAAAGCTAATGAGATGCTCTGAGCTCAGTAGTAAAATTATAAAAAGAAGGATGTTTGATCCACCTCCCATTCACCAATAACTGTTTTTTCCCCCTTTGCTGTTTTCCCACTAGAATACAAAGAGATGATTATTTTTACATTTTATATCTATATGTTTGGAATATGGCTGCTGGTGTCTTGTTCTAAGTATTTGTGCTTGGTGAGAGAGTTACAGACAGGATGGGAAACCAATTATATTGTCCAGCTGCCAAAGCCATCAGATTTGGATAAAACCAAACCCTTGCTCAGCACAGAGCTGGGGCTTAGTTCTACAATCAAGAGAAGCTGCAGATGCTGCACATCTTTCAAATTGTTGCCTGAAGATGCGACAAGGGAGATTTCGTTTCAAGAGTGCCTTATATTTTGGATCTCAAGATCAATGGATGCGGCTTTGCACGGGCATAGTCTCTCCTGCTCCGAGCTGTGCAGATCACTCATCAGAAGTTGAGATGTTTTCTGGCAAATTTGAGCCCAGAAAGGATATTGAAAAGGTTGGATTGTAGTGATCCTTGGAAAAGTCTTTGCATATCTTTGTAATTTTGTTTTATTGACATTTCTATGATTTTTGTCGGAAGGAGGGTATCAGGAATGTGCAGTCCTGTTATAGGTTTAGCCAGGTGGGTCTAAATTTAGGTTCTAAAGTTCAGACTAGGCCTGGAATTTTCAGCTGACTTAAGCTGAGCTGGGCTAGCTAACAGCTGACTACTTCTAGCCAATGGTGTTGTATTCCATACCATGTTACGACATCATCTCAGAAGGGGTAGGAGCCAGTGTGGGAGTGGCTTGGGGAGTTGCTTCGTAGCTGTTGCCCCAGCAGGACACACCGTGCCGTCCCGTGAGGGATGGGGAGGCCCAAGCCCACAGCACCGGCTCACCATCATGTTATCTTAGGGAAGTAAAATGTTTGTTCTTAGCTCTTCTCTTTGCTTAAGTCTGTCTTTGGGGAACTGACTTCTTTAGAGTGATTTGTAGTTAGAATGGTAAAATCTGTGCTTACTGGGGAGTGGGAAGTTATTTCTTGTTATATATAACTTGTGTAAGTGTGTGTTATATTGTAGTTTTCTCTTAATTTTCTCTTTTCTGTATAAATATATATAGTTAGTTTCAGCATAACCCTAGTTTGGAAGGGTTTTTTCCCTCTCCTTCTTCTTTTTCTCTTGGCTGGTTGGGGGGGAGGAACACTTTTTCTCTGTACTNCAACAAACCCCACTGTGTTTGTGCCCCAGGGGGCTGGGTTATAATTCTGGGTTTTGTGGGTTAAAACCGTTTTCTCTTTGTGCCATTGTATTTATTGTAATATTATTATTAAATTGTTACTCTGATTTATAATCGCTTTCATGTTGGGTTCATTTCTCCTGCTGGTTTATCTTTAAACCAACATAAAGGATCATCAAGTTCAGCTCCTGGCCCTGCATGGGACCATCCCCAAAATGCTGACAGATGCTTCCAGCCAGATATGCTGTTAGACACTGTTAGGTCTGATTTTCTTCAGTATCAGCTGAAGCTCTGATTATTTTCTTGTCCCAAGCAAAGGCCAATGGAAAGCAGGCAGTCATTCATATTAATACAACTGCAATATTTCATTGTTGTCACGGTTTTGTGTGTGTAAATGAAGATAAAGCAACCAGTCACACTGAGAAAAGCAGTTAATCACTAGACAGGAGGCAGGCACCACTCAAAAGTTTCCCTGGTGTAGGTAGTGTTTCTTACTTAAAAGCAAGTTTTATTTGGCTTGTGTGCAGAGCTCTGTCTTTATAAACATTTAATCTTGGGGCTGTCAAACCTTCCTTGACCTGGAATTTTACAGTAAATAAAGACAAAAAAAAAAAAAAAGAAAGGGAAAAGTATGTTCTTTTGCAGAGAAACAAGGTGAAAATCTTGCAGTGTCATTGACAGAAATTGAAAGTTGAAACTTTTCTGGACCATTCCTAAATCTCTATAGCCAAAGACTTGAGAAGATAATCAACTAGTGCAAATTCAGGACCTTCCAGGGAACTCCTGAGATGGCCCCTGTAGTGCAGCATGAAAGGACAAGACACCCAAAGAGGGGCTGTGCCAGTGCCCTCAGACCTTACCCCACAGATCAGCAGGTCCTGTCACATTCCACACTAAATAGTTTGTCAGCTAAATTAGTTCATTGCAACGTTTTTTTTCTTGATGTCTTCTCATACTTTGCACATGATTGTGGTGTAAGATGGTGGGGACACGGACTTGTCTTGGTCTTCCAGCCTTGTCCCACAACTTCATCCCTGGGCTCTCTGCCTGCAGGGGTTTGCTGTGCTGCTCCCAGACTCATGGCTGGGTCTCAGGCCCCTTGAGCTCCATCCACCACCTCAGTGTTCCTTTCTGCTCATTCCAAATAAGGGGTTTTTGTAACATTAACAGTAGCCTTGCATGTGCTCAGCATTAGGCCTTACTGGCCATCCTCATTCCTGCTGAGAAGCAAGAGAAACCTCAGTGGTGTTTTGCTCCTGTCTGTGACCACCCTCAAGCAGTTAGCTCCAGGCTTCTTTTAACTGTACATGAATGCAGCTCTATGATATACGTAAATAATTTTCTATATTGCACATTTGGAGTGATTGGAGGAGTGCAGATGTCAGGTGGGGTGAGAGTGGAGGCATCAGCAGAGTGTTGGAAGGTTTTGACGGTGCTTTGTCTTTTCTTCTGAGAATGAAACCCAAGGTACTCACAGTCCTTGCAGGCCTTAGACTCTGTCTGTGGTTCAGGTGATGGGTGGCCTTTGCATTTTAAGGGTTCATTTTGAATGAGTGAGTGAGAAGTGAATAATTGTCAGTGGAGGCAGAAATAACCAATGGCAACAATGTTTGCCAGGAGTACAGGACTGATCATTCTCCCAGGATTACAGAGGTTGGGATTCAAGGTTTAAGGGCTGGGAAATTTTTTCTGTGAAATGCGAGATGCCTAAGGCATCACTTTTAATATTAATTTAAGCCAAGATATGGATATAGCAGTGTTAGCTGCACTGCCTAGTGTGCGTGAAGCCTTAATCCTTGGAACTGTCACTATGTCCTTTCTGAACCTATTGAGGTTTTTGGCCTCCATACAGCTCTCTGGAAGGTCCAAAATTTAATCACATTTGCAGGCAGACAAACAAACAAACATATCTTCCTTTTGTGTCTTTTAAACAAGTCAGCTTATGCAGTGTCATCTGACAGTGAGAATCATCTTGCATGCACCCTCAGCTCACACAGGTAGCTAAAATTCCTGCAGACACCAGCAGTTGCTTGCCAGTGAGACCCATTAGCAGAAGCTTTTTAAAAGAATGAATAAACCCAAATAACAAACCTCTCATCTGCTTATTTTGATTTCTAAGACTCAGAGGGTGGCTTTTCACTTGGGAGAACACCCAGTGATACTTCTCTTGATGAGCCTTCTGCTTTTGACTCCTGCCCCAGAGCAGATGGTAAAAATCAACACAGTAAATGCTAAGGACAGTTCCTAAAACAGGGATCAATCCATGAAATTCTTTGAGTGGTTATCAGGGAACTCCTGGTGTGGACCATGGGGACATACCAGCAGGTCCCAGAGGAGAGGGGGCCATGTGCAGCACCAGCTGTGTGCTCTCTATTTAGAGAACATGATCACTTATTTCTGTTCATGAAATGTTTGCAGATAGCTTTTGACTTCCATAACCTATTCAGCAGATACATTCCTAAATTAATCCAAGTGGATTATTCATTAATATCTTTGTTATGTTGTTTTGTGGTGACTGGTCATGTTAGTCACAAGATGTTCTTGGTTAAAGGAGCAAACTCCAGCTTACAAGATGTATCTGGTGTATGAAATTTAAAATCCATTTTCCATGGATGTTCCTGTTATGATTTTGAAATAAAATTTTATATGCTTTTTTTTCCCCAGTAAAACTCCCTCACTTTAATGTTGACAGAAAACAAATGCAGAAAGGTTGACAGATTTGTTTGCCATGTAAAGTCACTATTTGTAGATATCTACATTATTAGCCCAACTTTCCTTAAGCCTTTTCTTCATCCTGAACAATACACAGGGTTCAGACATGTCATCGTGATCAGGTTTTCCAGAGTTTCTTTCCATTATAGACAAAACATGGACAATATCTACATTTTGGCAAGACATTCTACTACTGCCATTACCTTTATACAGATGACACCACCATGGTGTCAACACCACCACAGACAGACTGATGGACAGAGATATGGACAGAATGAGAAAGAGCTCATTTGCCTGGCAAGAAGCCACCAAGAAGAGTCAGAGAAACACAGAATCCCAGAATGGTTCAGTTTGGAAGGGACCACAGAGGCTCCTCTTGTCCCCCCTCCCTGCTCCAGCAGAGCCATCCCAGAGCACATGGCACAGGGTTGTGTCCAGACAGTTCTGGAATATCCCCAGGGAGGAGACTCCACACCCTCTCTGGGCTCTGCTCAGTGCTCAGTCTCTGCACAGCAAAGAAGTTCTTCCTCCTGTCCAGCTGCAACTTCCTGGCCATCAGTTCCTGCCCGTTCCTCTTGTGCCATTGCTGGGCCCCCCGAGCAGAGCCTGGTCCGTGCTCTGCCCTCTCCCTGCAGGCACTGCCAGCCATGGGGAGGTCCCTCTCAGGGGCTGCTCTGGAGGCTGCCCAGCCCCAGCTCCCTCAGCCTTTGCTGCTGCCACAGCTGCTCCAGACCCTTCAGCATCTGCACAGCCTGCGCTGGCCCCGCTGCAGGAGCTCCCTGGCCCTGCTGTGCTGAGGAGCCAGAGCTGGGCACAGCCCTGCAGATGTGCCTGCCAGGGCTGGGCACAGGGGCAGGATCCCCTCCCTGCCCTGCTGCCAGTGCTCTCCCTGATGCCCCCAGGACACCATTGGCCTCCTTGGCCACAAGGGCACAAAGCACTTCACTGCTCAGCACACACTCCAGGGATAGGCAGGAAGGGGTTTATGGCTCCAGCACCACTTAGATGTTACTGAAAATGCACTTTGCCACTTCCTACCTGGAATATAACATTTCCTAGCTGCAATGATCCCCAGGCCAAATCCAGGCACTTTAGATAAAAATTAAGATGAGAAAAATGTATTTATGTAAAGCTTTAAATTAAGAAAGTGATAAGGGTACAACTATTCTTTTTAGGTAGGACGTACTCATTATTATGTATTTTCATAGCAGAGCTCCCAGTTCTTAAGTGTGTAATATTCTCCTGGATTTATATTTAGTAATTGAGAGTCAGACTATGTTTTATCTTTTTCTCTTGAGTGCCTGTGAGAAATACATTGAGTGCACCTTTACCAGCTCTGCCTGGTCTCAAGTAAAAAATTCAGAGTGAGGTATATTTATGAATTTTATATTTATATATTTAGCTTTAACCATGAGTGAGTATACTGAGTAGACAGAGATATGAAGTGTGCTAAGGGGAAGAGTAGATTCCATTGTGGGAAACACAGGGTCACCGCCCCATGCATTTGGAGCTGGCAGGAGCACAGATAACCAGCATTTGGACAGTTTTGAACACTCATTCCAGCGTATTTCAGGGCAGAGACCATAAAACAAACAAAAGGAGCAGGAAAGGACAACAAACAAGAGGATTTAGGCAAAGTGCTTCTATCAGCTCTCTTGTCTAGATGAATAATATGTTCCATGGTGTCCCTGGGCTGTGCCAAAGGCAAACTGGAGATCGTGGGTTAGAGAACATGTGCAGAGAGGAGTTGGGTGTTATTGCTCCCTACAACTCCCTGACAGGAGGGGGGACCTGGGGGGTGGGGTTCAGGCTCTGCTTCCAGGGAACAAGGGACAGGATGAGAGGGAATGGCCTCAAGCTGTGCCAGGGGAGGGTCAGGTTGGACATCAGGAGGAATGTCTTGATGGAAAGAATGGTCAGGCACTGGAAGAAGCTGCCAAAGGAGGTGGTGGAGTCCCCATCCCTGAAAAGACTGTGGCACTCAGTGCTCTGGGGTGGTTGACAAGGTGGTGACTGACCAAAGATTGGATTTGATGATCTTGGAGGTCTTTTGCAACCTCAACGATTCTGTGATTCTGTGACTCCTATAGTAAGGATAAAAGATCTTTAAAGTCTTAAAAATGCTGTATTGAAATAGATGGTTTAATCTACAAGGGACAAGCTACAAATATGAACTCATGGTGAGTCCAGAGAAAAGGAAGGAGAAGGCGCATGCATGGCATCATTGAGTCAAGAGAGGAGAGGAGAGAAGAGGAGAGGACAGGACAGGACAGGAGAGAGGAGAAAAGTGTTGAATGAAGTATGGAAGAAGGAGCTCAGAAATGCTCTGTATGAGGTGTGAGGGTCAATGATGAGAAAAGTCAGATGGGAATGTTTCTGAAGATCAAGCCCAGAGTCAGGATGCCAGAAGAAGGGGACTTTACCCTTGGCTTCAGTGACCAAGTGAGACTTGAACCTTGGCTTCAGTGACCAACTGATATCTAAAACTTCCCAAGTGATTGTGAGAAAAGAAGTTCAGTGCAACCATTCAGGCAGTGTTAGTTTGTTATTCTCGGCTTTTTTAGAGCTACTTCCTTGTTTCTGGCCAAGAATGGACTCTGCCCTTGCTCAGATAAACTCTTCTGTCAAAGTTTAGTATGTGAATGATTCTTGGTTGAACCTGTCTGGGTGATACTGGAACAACTACCTGAACCCTGCTACTTGTTTTCCCTAAAAGCACAGAACAAAGAAAAGGTTGGAGCTCCCAGGCAGGACTTGTGCTGAATTTCTGTCAAAGCTGGAACTGCTTGTTTGAAGGGTGGCATCCCATGACCTGGATCTTTTAGTCAGGGATGAAGTGTCAGTGAGGCCACAGTTTCACTATCCCAAATCACAGAATCAGAAAACATGCTGAGTTGGAAGGGACCCACAAGGATCTTCGAGTCCAGCCCTTAGCCCTGCACAGGACGACACCCAAGAATCACCCCCTGTGCCTGAGAGGATCATCCTAACACTTCATGAGCTCTGGCAGCCTTGGGGCTGTGCCCACTGCCCTGGGGAGCCTGTTTGGTGCCCACCACCCTCTGGGGGAAGAACTTCTTTCGTGATATCCAACTTAACCCTGCCCTGACACAACTTCAGGCCATTCCCTGGGTGTTGTCCCTGGTCACCTTGTTTGAGGATGGAGCTTGAATTGCTCACAGGTTGTGGAAATCTGGCTGCAAGTAGCCCCTTCCCATTTTCTTCATTCCTCTTTATATTTCCCTGTGTCACCTGTTTGCCGTGGCTGTCCTGGAGCAGGAGAGATGGGAGGTGTGAGAGAGGGCAAAGCTGGCTTCCCAGGGGAGCACAGTCCATGCCAAATTCAGGGATAATGAATAAGATGATTCCTAGGGAGATCAGACTCCCTTTGAATCCCCAAAGAGGATTCACAGGGCATTTTAACATAGAACTATAGAGAGCTATACTCTCTTTTTTTTTTCTTTCTGAAAAAGAAAAACAAACAAAAAAAGAGATTTTGACAAGCTGGTGGCAGATCTCAAGTTTCCTACTCAGGAATAAATTGAGGCAACTCCTTTTTAGTATGCCATATTTCCAGTTATTAAACTGTGTGTGGTCTGTCCCAGTCCTCACCACCAGAGAGCCCTTCATTTTGGTCTCAGTGCTGGGCTGGGGCACCTGCAGTGTGTGCTGCTCCCAGGGGAGCTGCTGAGGCCTCAAGGAAGCCTTTGAGAGGCCGGGTGGGATCCTCCCAGGCTCTGTGAGCCGAGTCCTCTGGGCTGGTTCACAGGCACGAGGGATGGGCCGGGTCTGCTTGGAAGTTCAAGCTCAATGAACTGAGACTTTGGAGAACAATTCGTCGGGCTGCCACCGCTGTCCTGGGAAGCCCTCTGAACTCTGTCCTTCCGAAGAAACCCCCCAGCCTCTCCCCAGCCGCCCTCCCTTTATACCTTCACAAGTTTTCCTGACAAAAGAGCAATTACAACCTGACAGACACAACTCACAAAGAGAATGGGGATGACCCCTAGGAGAGGTTTATGCGACTCAACACATGGCCAGTTACCAACAAAGCCAGCCCTGCTCCCATTTGATCCCAGAAGAGCCTCCCAGACTCGCATGCTTGACCAAAAACTGGCTGGGTGACTCATTCGTCTGGCGGCTCTGTGATTCATGAGCCTCCAGGAGGAAGGGAGGAGGGAGGCAAAGGCTTTTCAAATCAGAGCTTAAATGCAAGAGAAACACATTCCCCAAAACTCAGACACTCAACTGTGTCCAATTGGTGCCTGAATAGGCACACAAAGCCAGGGCAGGAGCGCTGCGTGACGCAGGGTGAGGCTCCCAAGTGCAGCCACACCACGGGCTGCACCTTTCCCAGCTCTGTGGTTTGGAAGGTCTCGAATGTATAAACAGGAATCGCTCCTTACGTCTTAACCTCGTGTGCTCCATTCCTTCTGGCCCTGGGGTTTCCCAAGGAATGTCCCACTTGTGAGTGCTTTGGAGATGGTATCAAGGGCTTTGACCTAACATTCAGGTCAAAAACCTCAAGTGACTTTGGCTGGCTGAAATTTCAGTTTCTGATTGACACTAATAATTTTGGCTCCCTCTCTTATCCATGAAGCAATTGCATCTATAGGCAGGTGTCGCATCCTCAGAGGTGTTCACAGTAGGTAGGATGAGCCGTCCACTGTAATCACATTTCTCTCCATGACCCATGGAATAGCCTCACCAGCTGGCCTGACTAGCTGCTCACTCCTTGGAGACAAAAGTGAGGAGAGGCCAGCCCTGGGCATCAGGGAGGACCTTCCCCTTGGTGCTGCCTCCACCCTACCAGGAGCTGGGGGTGGTGCAGAGTGCTCACTGGAATGCTTGTGCTTCCTCCCACCATACTCCTCCCAGTCAATCATTTTATTTGATGCTATTTATTGCTTCAGATAAATGGGTCAAAATGCTAAATTATTCAGTCACTGTTGCCAGATGGATTTTAAAACAATTAACAAGTGCTAGAAATGGGCAGCGCTCTCTCTCTCTTGGATTTTGCCAATAAAAGTGATTGTTTGTGGTTTATTTGCCAGCAGCTTGTGCCTCCTACTCTCTGTGGCCATGTCTGGCCTCACAGCATGTTCCTCCCTCAGTGAGTGCCAGTTTGATTTAGGGCCCAGCTGGCCTGGGCAGGGGCTGAAACATCCCAAGGTTATTTGTTTTTCTCATTTCTGGTGGTGTTATTGTGAACCTGGGTGACAGACAGGCTGTATCCACCCCTGCTATGGCTGGATACCCTCGTCCCACATCCATGTGGGGTGAGAGACAGGAGGCAGTAAAGCCCTGGCACCAAAGGGCTCGGGGTTTAACTCTCCAGGAACACCAAAATAGCTGTGAATGATCCAGGTCTGAGCTCTTCCTTTCTGTGTTGTGGCATGTGGGAAGACATCATCTGGGATGGGGAGACCTGCATCCAGAGATGTCTAGTTCCCACAAGGTGGCCACAGCCCTCGGGGGCCAGGAGGTGTTGCCACTCTTTTTGAGAGACTCCAAAATGAAAATTATCTCCAAGCACAAAGGCTGGGAATGAAGTTCAAAACATACAATAAATTGTTATCCTGGGATGTCCTCTGAGGTTTTCCTTCCTAAGAACCCCCCACTCTCTCCCCACCAGCCCTCCTTTTATACCTTCACAAGATTTCCTGACAAAATAATAAAATAAATTTTTAAAAAATAAGATCCAAGGGAGCACAAATAAATCCAAGGTGCTGTGCAACATGTTGATGAGGCCCTTCCCTCTCAGTGATTTTGTGGTTTGCTCCAACCAGCAATCCAGGTCCTCTCCAGTCAGGCAGTGGAGGACAGGTAAGTCAGTGCTACCTGAGGGTCACAGCTCAGTGTGAGCAAGGCAAGAGCATCCTTTGGCAACATTTTGAAGCTCCACCATCACATATCAGCTCACGGGCCAGACTGGCCACCAAGCATTTGTTTATCTCCCACAGCACAGGATGTGCTTTGTTAGAGTCCTGGTGTTTCTCCTCGGAGTTTGTGATCATCCATAAAATCAGGTACTTTGCATTTAGCCACAGGTTTATGAGCCCCCGCTGCCAGCCCAGCTCTCATGCATGCCTTGGTAGGGCTTGAAGCCCTCTGCCAGCTCTAGGGAATGGGGCAGATGATGGAACACATTTAGCTGAGTTTCTGGTTCTAAAAAGTGTTACACTAGGCAAAGGATTTGGACCTGAATGAAAGTGGTGGATCTAATTTTAGACAGTACCTATGAATGAAACTTGAAACGAGCTGTACAGGAAATACCTTCCTCTGCAGCACTGCCAGGGAGAGTATGGGATTTAATGCTAAATTAGCCCATGCCTAGGAACATGTTACAGTGAGAATACTTTTTCCTACTTCCAGCTAAATTATTTTTTAAAAAGAAATCTGAATTTCTACATAGTTGTCCATGTCCTTCTTCAAAAGCTGCAGACCTTCCATCTCTGCACCAACTCTGTGTGTTCCCTTTTGCTGCATGTTCATCACTGTAGCCCCACTCTGCAGAGCTGCTTGTTCCCACAGGGTGTCTGGGGATGGCCCACAAGTGACTGGCATGTAGAAGAAGATTTTGAGCAAACTGAAAGCCTGTCCTGTGGCTCTTGCCCAGATGACAAGGCATGCTGGCTTTCAAGGAACCAGACATCTTTCAGTTATGCTTTGTTATGTATTGTCCAAACGTTCCACTTTATAACAAAGAGTGAAGAGAAAATTACCCCTCCAGATACCAAGCAAACATCCTATTGCTGTCTCTCTCATCTTTTATCACACAGCTTTTCATGTCCATGTTTTAGGACTCTGCACACCTGATGGTTAACTGAGATATAAATCAACACAATGGCTCCATACCTTCCTGCACTGACTTTGCAGATGATGTATAAGCACTTTTCTTAACAAATGGACTGGGCATGGGGATAGATGCAGCAAAACCAGGACGAAGTAACTGATAATAACAGGGTATCTGGAGGTCTGAACCACCCCACTTTATCAAAGAATAATTTATAGGTATTGTAAGCCAACTGCTTCTCTCTAACCATTAAGAAATATTCTCAACCACCAGCAAGAGAAGCTTTAGTTAGTAAAATACAAACCCATTTTTAATACTTTTTTCTTTGTCTGAATAATCTCTATCTCACTGCTCTGGTCCTGGGGCCATTTACCTCTCTCAGTTCAATGATATGAACTTCAGTTGTCAGATGGTTCCCACAAAAGGTGAGATTTGTACTTTAAGAAATCTCTACTGAGATGTTCATTGCCTGTAACAGATCAGATAAAAGACACTTTTATTTAATGGAAAGATAGCAGGGTGCCTCTGAACTTCTTCATTACCTTTGTGGAAACTCAGTGATCTATTGAAACTGATTCCAATAGGATATATTTTTTCCCCTTTGGTTTAAATGTAGATTTTACTCAAAAGATTCTAATGTAAGGACTTTTTGGAGGCTATTTTGCTGTCACTCTGTTTCCCCATTCAAAGCACACTAAGATGGTTCTTAGAGTCACGACTAAGTGGTAGACCTGGCAGTGCTGGGTTTATGATTGGACTAGATGATCTTAAATGTCTTTTCCAACCTAAATGATTTCATTATTCTATGATCTCTTGATTTCCAAGGGTGCCAGGACAGGCAGCCCAGACTGAGGGGAGAAATAGCGTGAGATGTGTGGAATGGGAGACTTTCAGGCAGGCCTATAAGAGGTATCTTTTTCCTCATATCTCATGACAGCATGAAAGTCCCAGGCAGGAGACATCAAATCTCTTGTTAATTGGCTGCTCCACAGCACCAGGTGTCTCCCAGGGACCAGAAACATGACTTTAGGTTCCCTGTTTTCACACTGCCTGGCTGAATCAAGCAGGCAGTGTTGTGTGGTAAGCTCACTGTTTTCTGCAGCACTCCTGGGATGATGCTCCAAGTTCATCAGTGTGTGGGATGCACACCCCAAACTGAGAGGCAGGTGCTGACAGCCTCACACCTCCCCTCCCCGGGATGCCATCACCCAAGCTTTGCTGCCAGAAAGTATTCCTGATAACCAGGGGTATCCTGGTGATATTTGCGAATATCGAAAAATACTTGTCTCAGCCTACTTGGTGGCACAGGCCCTGGGTGTGCTGTGACAGTGGCTGGACATGAGCCCAGGTGTGCCCAGGTGGGTAAGAGGTCAATGGCCCCTGGGCTGTGCCAGTAGGACCAGGGCAGTGACCACCCCACCTCAAGTTCTGTGTTCACCTCTGGGCCACTCACAAGAAGAAAGACATTGAGGGGTTGGAATGTGTCCAGAGATGGGAACAGAGCTAGGAAGGGGCTGGAGAGTCAGTCATGTGAGGAGCAGTTGCTGGGACTCAGCCTGGAGAAAGGGAGGCTCAGGTGGGACCTTCTTGCTCTCCCCAACTCCCTGACAGGAGCGGGGAGCCAGGTAGGGGTTGGGCTCTGCTCCAGGGAACAGGGACGGGATGACAGGAAACAGACTGCAGTTGCACCA
The DNA here is from genome assembly GCA_013396695.1 of Sakesphorus luctuosus. Lineage (NCBI taxonomy): Eukaryota > Metazoa > Chordata > Aves > Passeriformes > Thamnophilidae > Sakesphorus > Sakesphorus luctuosus. The sequence goes on along the minus strand of VWZD01004558.1, from coordinate 38,602 downwards.
GGGAAAAATTAGATTGGATATTAAGGAAAATTTCTTCACTGAGAGGCTGCTCAGGCATTGGAACATGTTGCCTGGAAAAGTGTTGGAGTCACCATGCACTTAGGAATTTGACAGACATGTAGATGTGGCTCTTGAGGGTCATGGTAGGGGCAGTCCCGTGGCGTAGTGGAGAGCACTCCGGTCTCCGAATCCCAAGATCGCGAGTTTGAGTCTCAGTGTACGGACCGTCCCTGGCAGTTCAATGCCTCCCTGCCATCCGATCCTGTCAGATCTCGGATGCTCAGCAGAGTCAGCCCCGGTTAGTACCGGGTGCTGTAGATAGTCCCAAGGACTTCACTGTCACTGTCCAAGCTTGCTCGGCTCTGGCAAACGAACTTTAGGACTTAAACGGTGGGGCCAGTTCTGCGCACGCTGTGCCTCACCTAAAAAATCCACTACGCAGGCTCAAAGGGCACACCCATGTGGGGGTGAGCCCTTCCCAAATCTTCGTTCGCGAAGATTGGCCATGATGAGGGTCATGGTTTAGTCTAATATGGCAGTGCTGGTTTAATAGTTGGACTTAAAAGGATCTTAGAGGCCTTTCTCAGCACTAATGATTCTAAGTTTCTATACTACTGAGCTTTCTGAGCCACAGTTGCAGTTACCTGGCAGGTCAGGCAGGGCTGCCTGTCCTGGGCACCTGCTTGGCAGATGACTTTGCTGCTGGGAGAGGCTCTGGAGGGGAATCACAGCCACTCTTTGCTGTGCTGTTGGGACAGACATGGTCATGCCAGGTTCAGCTACATGAATGTTTTCAGTTGTGGTGAACACAGTCATGGGTACTCCTGTCTCTGGAAGTGGGACAGAGCCAACACCGAGGATGGCTGGAGAAGACAAAAACGGAGCTGAGTCAGTAGGAATTCCATAAAGCCATGTTGATTTATACCATGAGGGGATCTAATGTAATCAGAGACGATCAAATGAGAAACACAATATAAAAATTGTATGTGTTGATGGTGATTACATTTCCCAAGAGCTCTGTCTGCTTGTACCCTTTTTGTATTCCAGAATCCTTTTGGTTTTCTGGCTCATCCTTCAGAGAGGAACGATTGGATACCTCAGTCAATCTCCATAGCAAAGCTGTAATACCACCTCATTACCCACAGCTACAGGAAGGAAATAGGGAGATCAGGTGCATTGCTTGTATTTGTATATAGTAAATGCCCACCTAACCCTAACCCTGTCCCACACTTGTGCTTGATTTATTGCTCTAAGCCTTTCCTGCAAAGCTGCATTGCCAGAATAATTCAGACCCACTTAAAAAGATGATGAGATTCTTAGAAAGACTTTTCCCTAAATTTGCAAGGAATTGATGGTGACCTGAAGCACTGACTGAGTGGCAGAGTGACCCTGTCTGGCTGAGTGAGGGAAGTTCAACCTTGATTCTGTGGCAGTTGCATGAAGGGAACTGGGAACTCAGGCCCTTTCCAAGGTTAGAAAATAGAGATATTTGCACAAAACCTTGGTTCTATTGGAAGCACAGGAGGTTATTTATTAAAGTCAGTGGAGTGAAGATTTCACTTCAGTTCTTTCCCTTTCTCCTGCCCAGACCAGATCCATATTGCAAAAGCCATTTCTTGTCCAAACACCTGATCCTGTGAGTGGTCAGGCAGCTCTTGAGAAGAGCTGACCTTTCCTCTCTCTCAAATGAAACAAAAAGGCAGTTGAAAGTGTCCAGCCTTTTCTAGCTCTTAGCAGAGGTATCAGATTGGACCCAGTTGCTCCACTGAAGACATTTCAAATGCTGAGATTTAAACTGGGATTTCCAAAAGACCTTTGGAGACACATGCATCTGAAATGTTTGGACTTGATGGAAATTACATGCACCCCTGGGTTCCTTTCAGAACCTCATCCTGGCACTTTTCTGTTGTTAAGTAAAACCAAACTGTACATCTTGGGATTTTGCTAATAATGTGCTAATAATTACTGGATATCTATAAAATCCACAACTGCCATGAGCTGTTACTTCTCCATAATAAAATTCTGGGAAGTAACACCTTATAGCAACAAGCAAATCTGCCTTAATAAGGCAAAAGTCTTGTGCTAGGAGTCCAACTTTCCGCTGGCAACACTTCTGGTTAATACTGGAAATTCTAAATATCTGATTAAACATTTCTGGAATTTCTGGGAATACACTGAGATTCTGCGTGGACTAGTTCCTCATAAAGGTTTTCAGCAAAATAGCTTCTGTTGGGTCTTAAAGGAACCCCTCCAAATAATCCATCTCCCTAATTTCTTAATGTGGTTCCGTGCATTTCCTAAGCTGGCTCCTCAAATGACTTATGTCCTCCTTTGCAGAATGCATAGACACAAATAAACCGCATATGTGAGGAAGGAATGTTCCTCTATGCCACAAAACAAATGAAACACATTGATCCAAAATCACCCCTGGAGTAACTCCTGTGAATTCAGACAAAACGCATGGATTGAGTTTATTGAAGCAGCATTTCTGATATGGGCTGGAAATAGCAGTCCAGTGAGGTTTTGCAATAGTAAAATGGTTGTTTATTAGTGATGAGTGAATCACAAAATGTCTGGCATGTATGTTGATCTTAGAAAAAGAACTGAAAACGTTTGAAACCTGATCAGGTCTCTCTGAATCTGTATGTCAGCAAAACTGCCTGGAAGTAAGTCTGAGTCAGGGTTCTTCACTCAGAAATACTCCTGAAATGTGCAGGTTTATACAGTTGGATACAGTCACATCTCAGCAAGTGCTAAGAAATTAGGGATGGTGAATTTAATGGGTAAATAAACAAGAACAAACTCGTTCCTTAATTTTACATGATTGTGATCTTTTGGAGATAGCTACTTAAATCTCTCAGCCATACCAAAGCTGCAGAAGGGAATATAAAGGCAGGGGAAACAAAATTAATTCCCAATTCAGACTTCATAAATAAACAAGGCAAGTCTTGTCCAAACTTTTGTTTTGTTTTCTTCTAAAATGCTGTCAAACCACAAGAAGCTTTTCAAATGTCTCTGTATAGAAATCAGCTTCAGGGTTGGAGCAGCATGGGTTTATTTTGGTTTTGTGGAAACTATTGGGGGTAGAAACACTCATCATATCCTGGACTGTGGTGTTGCCCTTGAGGACCACGAAGCCAGGGATACTCCTGATATGATCCTTGACCAGACATTGCTGTCATGGCCTTGACCTCTTAATTTCAGCTTCTCAGTTGACCTGAATGTTAAAGGACTGACAGAGAGCCCTCAGAGAGGAGATCTGTAGGTGGCTTTCCCCCTGCCTAGCCATGTGCTTCCAGGGAAGCACAGACAGGAGAGGAAGCCCAGGAGAGGAATAGTTAAGTTACTACATGGTGGGATCCTGGACAGAGTGGGCTGGTTACTTGGAGGCTGCTACATCCTTGGCAGAGAATTGTGGGAAGAGAGGCCCCTTCTTTCAAGCACACAAGTGCCCACTCTTGGTAGACACCACTGAAACTGTAGGGCCCCTTGCTGGGCCTGCCCATGGGTCACCACCTGCCCACCTTGCACAGGGCACAGGGTGGTGGGAGCCTCTGACTCGCTGTGCTGTGCCTCAGCACCTTGTTAATGGCAGCAGGTTTGTAAGGTGACTTACACAAGGAATCAAAGCCTAAATATTGCATAATCTGGCAAATCATTCATTCCAGCAGCGAGAGCTGTGTCCACTGTGGCTGAATCTTGTTACAAAACTAGGTCTTTGGGACACTCCACAATGCCCTGCAGTACCAATCCCGTGCACATCTGGGCATCCACTTGGTTCCTGGAGGAGAATAGACTGTTGTACAGCAGTCAGTTTTTATCTCTGTTGCCTGTGATTCTGTGGTTTAAGAGTGGCTGTGGCTCAGTGTTTCTGTGTCCAGTAGGATCCATCTTGCTACTGCTTTCAGCAAGTTCTTGAAGCAATTTTTTTCCAATATTTTTAAGGCTACGAAATCTTGAAATGGTCACTCATCTTTACTCAGGATTTTCTCCAGCAGACACCGATGTGGTTGCTGTGCAGCTTTGTTGAATAGAAGCTCATCCAACCTTGCAGTGGGAATAGGAGGGAGAGAGAAGCCCTCAATGGAGGGGTGCTGTGTGTGCTACAGGTGTGCAGAAGGCATGGTTCAGTGGTAAATGCCCTCACTGAAGCATCACAGGACCTGTCATGAGTCTTTTTGCTGCCAGAGATACCCTGTGAAAACTAAATAAACTGTGCTGCCTTTTCACATCTCCTGATTGTTCCTCCCAAAGGTGCTGTAAGGGGAAATGCAGGGAGGGCTTTGGGTACTCTTGGATGTTTGGTGGTTCTGGCCCTTACTCCTCATGAAGCTCTAGGAGAGATTGTGAGTCTGGGAAGTGTAACTGTGGTCCTCTAACACACTCCCTTAAGGGGAGAATTTCTGGGGGACCTTCAGCTATCAGGAATGATGCTTTAAACTTAAAACCAAATTTCTCTTAGGTACACTAAAATATACTTTTCTAAAGATGTCAGGTACTTCATTAGAACTTGGACAAGTCATAACACTAAGGTAAAATGTCTAAATTACAACTTTCAGTTGCATTTCAACAATATGCAGCTCTGTCCAATCCTAGAAGCCTAGAGTTGGTCACAGAGCATTGCTACTTCTCAGATCTGAAGTCTTGAGTCATCAACCCAGACACATCAGGTCCTGTGAGAGCAGGACTCACCAGGTCATTCTGTAGTTTTGCCCAAGACCTGCCATAGTAAACTGCAGTTATTATCATCATCATCATCTGTTTAGAACAGAACCTCACCCTTCCTTTCTGGGCCAACTTGCACCTTTCTGAAAAGGTGTCAGCATGTTCTGTTAGTGCTCAGGCCATCAGAGGCTCTTACCTGGCCACACAGGGAGACACTTTTGTTCCCAGAACTCAGCAAGGACAGCTTAGCAATCTTCTGGAATGTGTTAAATGTAGTACCTCAACAAAAAACTGGTCTTTTTAATCAAAACCATCTTGAGTCACAGACAGAACTCTAGGCTTTCCATTCAGGGCCTTTCTGGTTCAAAAAGAAACCCTTAACAACTATATAATACAATAAAATCTTGAACCTATGGAAGAAAAGTGCATATCTAAAGAAATATGTCCCCTGTAATAGTGGTTTCCTGCTATGGGAACAAGAGGGCAAAGTCTTGCACTTAAATCACGGTCCAGAGAGCTGTACAAGCACCCTGTTGGGTTTTTGAGTGGATGAAACTGAAAGAGAAATTCAGATTTAACAGGGGATTACATAGCTAAGCAGAGATTTCTTTTTTCGTATGTATCCTTCTCCATAAACAGGAATTATGCATTTGCATTGTAGGAAATAAATGCATTCTTTACTTCTACCTATTTTACTATCTATCCTGATCATTAAAGGGAGTCAAGTTCAAAGCTTTCCCCTGCCAGGTTGTAAAGCAGAAGTGGCAGATCCCTCCTGGTGTGCCTTCAATGCAACAAAAAATTTAAGGTACTCAGGAGGCAGAAAGGGGCTTCTCAAGTGAGCTGCATGAGTCAGTTTGCAGGCTGGAATCTTGGTCTTCCCGTGACAAGAATTAGTCAGAGAGTTCCTGGCATGTGGTAGGACAGTGGAGAAAGTGCCTGGAGCTGGAGGGTCTCTTGTGGGTTCGGCGGCTCCCGCGATCCCTTCACGAGGTGGCTGCAGTTCAGGCCCTGCAAACCGATCCCTGCAGAGGTCACGGAGCCGCTTTTGTGTCCTGAGCAGGGGCTGGGGCTGCTGGGCCGAAACCTCTCCACAAACATCCCTTATTATCCTTGACTACAGAAACTATATATAGATCCTGTCAGGAAAGACAGAGTTTCGTTACCAGCCGTACAACAGAAAGGACAGATTTATCAAAATGAAATGGAAGTCAAGAGAACATACTGTCTAAGGCAACAAGGCGGTTCAGACAGCTCCGCAGCAGCCTAAACACATGACAGACTCAAGCAGCTCCCAGCACTGCCAACACAACTGCTCACAGGGTCTGCCAAGAAGCCAGATGCTGCTGCTGGAAAAAATATCTTCCAGAGTTTGGCATCAGGATCTTGTGATTACCATCCAAATGGGAGGAGATGGAGTGGTAGAATGTGAGTTTAGTATTTAGCACCCCAGAACTGTGCAGCAGCCTTTGAAGGCAGAGGAAAAAAGTTCAAGCAAAATATTTTTGCTAAAAATATGTTCGGAGAAATGGACTTTTTTTTTAAATAGCAGAAAACCAAACTATTATTAAAACAGCACAAAATATTTTATGTCCGTATCAATTAAATGAGCAAAACCAAAGAGGATTGTGGATTCTTTACTTGAGCAAATTTTGTTAAGGAATAGTTTTATAAAGGTCAGAACATGAGCTCTTTGTCTCTTGTGTTGTTGCTAGTGGAAAGTTCCACTGCAGATAGCATCACCGAACTCCCCTACCCAAGACAAATAGAGATGGGTCAGAGCATTCCCACATAAGTTTGGGAAGGGTTGAATTTAGGTCCAAAGTCTGCAGCTAACCCTCCTCCTCAACCAACGGAGGCCAAATCCTTAAATCCCAACTGACTGAGGTTTGGGAGGAAAGCTGAGCCCCAAACCACCTGAGCCTGTTCCAAATCTTACAGTTTAAACCCACGTTTGGAGGTAAAGCAATAGAGGGATGGGACATTTCTTAAAGATGCCCTGAGCCTTTTAACAAATGTGGCTGACACTTTCATAATCTGTAACTATAAGAGGATTTTTCCTTCCTGTTCAGAGAGGTCTCTCACTACCTTGCTGAGTGTCCCCAGTGGACATGGTGGTTATGAGTGCTCAGCATGTTGAAAAAAGCAGGCAAGGCAACATCTGCACCCCTGGCTGTCTGCACTCACCTCTGCTCTCCAGTCTTGCACTTCTGTACGAGTGCTGGTTCCACTCCATGACTGGGAATCCTATTATTATTGTAATAGTAGTAATGATAATAATAACAACCCAAGTGGGAACTCAGAAACTTACATCTGGAAAGTTAAGACATGAAGACTGTTTTGTTTTACTTGTATTTTTGGTTGCTTATTTTTATGACAGATCTGTATTTCAACAAATGTTATCTCCTTGCCTGTTCATGTATCAGGAAAGAGTAAACAAAGCTATTAATCATCATCTCCCATCCTCTGCTTTCTGGGCATGTCACATTGCTTTGGAGGGGAGGTGGGCAGAGAAGTAGAAAGCATCTGTTCCTTCACTTGTGAGCTCCCCCAGGGATGCTGCTGATTGGTGACTTTTCCTTCAGGGAGGTTTGTTAAAGGCAGGGCGACTCTGTGGCAAAGCAATATTTGTCCTAGAGGGCTCAAGTTGCGTCATTCCTGGATGGTTCTGTGCCTTTCCTGAACATGGCCTGAATCCCAGCTGGCCTGGCTGGTGATGGTTGTCTCCCTGAAGACCACAAAGATCCCAGGTAACTGCTTACCAAATGTCATTTTCCAGTAGCTTCTCACACATCTGACCACGGGAACTGATAAATTCAGCTGTTAATTCTACAGCAACGGAACAAGATAATCCAGAACCTCATCCTTTAAGGTCACTAATTACTCAGGGAAACAGGGTGGGATGAGTCACAGAACTGGAGGGCTGCAATGTATGGCTGTAGGCTCAGGGGGAAGTCCTAGCCAGATGAGGGTTGGGTTCTTATAGGACAAGAGGAAATGGCCTCAAGTTGCACCAAGAGAGGTTTAGATTGGCTATTAGGGACAAAGTCTTCCCCTAAAGAGTTGTCAAGCCCTGGCACAGACTGCTCAGAGAAGTGGTGGAGTCACATCCCTGGCAGGATTTAAAAGCTGTGTAAATGTGGCACTTGGGGTCGTAGTTTAGTGGTGGGTTTGGCAGTGCTGAGTTAACAGCTGGACTCAGTGATCTTGGAGATCTTTTCCAACCCAAGTGATTTTATTCACCCACATGGGTCTGATGTTTTGGTCCTCCCCACTATCACTTTTTCATAAGTCTGTTTGACTTGGGAAGGGGGAAAGATGAGGGGTGTTTTTCAGATGAAGCAGAATGCTGACACACAGCTGTGGTGTCCCATAGTACATCCTGGAGACCAGGACAGGTCTTCTTCCCCAGATCTTGGCCAGGCCAGGAGTTTTGATGGGAATGAGCTCTGAGAGCTTTGTCAGTGTCAGGTGGTAGAGATTTCAGCTTTTAAAAAGCTGGAGACTGTGGGTGGCATCTTCACTCACAGCCTTCCCTCCACTTGCTGTAGTTGGGGTGTGGGGTTGGGTCTGACAGCGCTGACAGTCCCTGATGAAAGGGAAAGAAATGTTATCTGCCCCAGTTAACAGACAGCATTTGTTTTGTCCCTGAGACATAGCATTACAAACTATAATTTATTACCTCTCTCTGCATTATCACTTTTCTATATTTCCCCTGTCACTGGAGTGCTTGTGTTCGGAGGTGTGTGTGCCCTCCCAAGCTCATGCTCAGGTTTCTGCTTTAACTCCTGCCTTCTGTAAATGTTATTTCAGCATCATCAGTAGTTGCTCTGTTTCTCCTATTACAGAATCCATAATGAATTAAAATAATTTGTTCTTCAGATCATCTCTAAGTCCTTGATGGTGATGCTTTTCAACTGATCAGCTTAACAGATGCTCCTGGAGCTTCCTGTGTTATGAAGCCTCTTCTCCGTCACTGATTTTGATCCTGGGTTGAAGTATAATGCTACAATGGCTGCCCTTGCATCCAGTTTATGTGCTAGCCACTGGAAATGTGACTTAGTTGAGATTTATGAGGAAAGCTTGACCTGCTAGGATGCTTTAAAGAAATGGCCAGGTTTTCTAGTATTTTGAATAGGTTTTCAGTTGAACTTTGAGAAAGAAAAGATGAGGGAGTGAGTCTTTGCAACAATGAAGTGGCCACCTGTCTCTGAGGACTGTCCTCCATGGTGACTCCTGCAGACTCCTGTGTTCTCTATGCCTTTTCCAGCCATGCGGGACATCTGGATACCGTATGTGAGACTTTCTGTTGGTGCCTGCAGATGGTGACGAATCTGAGCTGTTACTGTATTTGTCTGCAGTCCCTCGCATTAAGAAGCAAGATGGCTCTTGAAATCAAGTTCTGAAATGAAGATGTTGTAAAATTTAGGTAGTTTATGTATCAGCACAGTTTGGCCCCTTTGAAGACATCTCATAGCCAAACTCTTTCCTGGTTGGTGTTTTAACATCAGTTCATACATACTGAGTGTCTTAGAGAACAAGGATTTGGGCTGTCCTTGCACACTCACATCCTCAAGTGTTACCTTCTAGCAGAGACTCTGAACCTGTGGCTGAGTTCCTGTGAGATTAACTTAGGCGTTCACCATTCCCAGCTACGCCCATGATTGCTGTTCCTATGGAGCTTTTGTTCTCTGAGTAACAGACAGCTGTGAGGTATTGCAAACTGAATTTACACAACAGTTTAAATGATATTTATCTCACTGTAATTTCCTATGTACTCACATCCCTTGCAAGATTTCATACCTGGATAGATCCACCAGACTCTACAGAGGTCATGAAGGAAAATCTCTGTCTGATTCTTTTATCCTCAGAATTGGCCAATTTAACCTGTTCCCATCAATTAATCAATTGGAGCAACTAACCTATTGCACAATAAGCCACAGAAGCATGAGTTTGAAAACTTGTGAGACCTAGGATACTTAGGACTGGGAACCACAGGTTTATATCATGTATCTCACCTTCAGACAGCATTCAGCAAGATTGTCTTTCTGCACAGAAGGGTCATATAACATGTAACTGAAAAAAAATTACCAAAAAACAAAACAAGAAACAGTTGGAGCTAACCCAGACACTCTGTCAGGTGAGGAAAATCCCTTTTGTGAGGGACACTGCTGAGGTGGTGGGTGGCTGCTGCCTCATCTGGGGGAAGGAAAGGACCTCGACTTAGGGGGTGGCTGGCCCCTGGGGAGGATAACTGCATGCAACCTTCCCTCACCCCCAAGGATGACTCAGGCATGACGCCCTCCCACAGCCTGTGCTGGCCTTTGAAAACTTGTGTGGTTGCATTTCTGACTCTTAAATAGTTTGATTCGTACTCAAATAACCCACTCATTGAAACCATGGTCTATTATATCTCATGTTACAGACAAGAACTGATCTGAGGAACTGTGTTAGTATGGAGGCATTTGGTTGTCTTCAGAAATACCTGAAATTCACCTTCCTGGTGAGACCTATTTCTCTTCTCTCCGTCTGAGGAAAATACCTTTATTTTCTCTGTATGTGGAACTGACTAGGTTGGTTTCTGAGGTTCATACAGAGAGATAATTTGCTTGGACTGTGAATTATAAGCCTTTAAAGTACACATACCAAGCACTTAAGGCAGTTATAGTGTCCTTGTTTCCTGGGAAGCACAACTCTACTCATTAGGTGCAAGTCACCTGGACTGAAAAGCCGCTGGTCATTCCCTCAGGTCATCGACTGCACTCCAGCAGCTCCAATTACCTTTGCAGAATAGGATCACCCATAACAACCTAAGTAAATCAGGAAGTCACCAAACAAGGGAAGTAATTACAGCTTCTTTCAATACTGAAAAAGCAACCTGTTCTTTTACGACCCATCAAAACCATGTGTTTGCCTTTAGTGGATAAAATAAAGGGTGTGCAATTTGGGAATAATCCAGCTATGAAGTTTCCTTAGTAATTGGCAAGTCCTGAAAGTTTTTCACTTCTGCAATTTAAAGGTGGTGAGCATGAAATTAATTTAATTTTGTTTTAGATTAGTCTTTAAGGGACACTACAAAACCAAAGAATGACATTGTCAAATGGTGAACCCACATTTTACCCATCTGACATACAGATTAATTTGTTAACTCCCTTTCAATTTCATTTATAATGTGTTTTAGTCTTGTAGTTAACCAGAATGTTGATCACTGCAGCTGTATCAAACGCTCAGAATTCCAAAAATATTTACCACTTTCAGAGAAAGTCTTGCACGTTACTCAGCCCTAACAGTAATTTTGTATTATCAGTTTACGCAACACGCTCTTGTTTTTCAGTCTTTGTTTCAACACACCCATTCATTTGATTCAGATTCAACTGGTTGTAGGCAAAAAAAAAATTGTTTCTACTAAGTCCCCATGATTTTTTATACTGCACTTGTCACACACCCAGAGTACAGGTTTGTGCCATTGGTTTAATGGATGGATCTTCCAGAAATCTGAGCATGAACCAGCTCTGCTTTTTTGGAAATAAAAGCTCTGGTGGCACATGGCACTTATCGCTGGGCTTAGGCTGAGCATATGACTAATCCGGCTGAAATCAGTGGGATGACTCAAAATCCTTAAAACATTGTGCATCCCTGCCCCAGGGCCAAGATACAGGATGTTTAGTGCTAGGGCAACATTTTCCACCTAAATTATACTCACTTCACTCTTTTCTATGAAAGACTCTTTTAAAAAAGAATAACAAATACATTAGAATATTACCCCCAACTTTTATTGAGGAGAGTGTCTAAAGATTACATTTACTATTTTAATTTAAAAATTCAGTAATTAGATCATTGTCTTATATAGTTTTGCATTTATTCAATATTTATGGGCCAAATGTTCAATACTCTTTACATCATATAAGTTACTTGCCCAAGGTGGCCTCTTTTTTCAGTTAATGAACTCCATAAATCTCTGTTTCTCAGGCCTGTTTGTTGCTGGTGAAGCCAATGGTAGTGTCTGTGCTAGGCTGGGACTAAGCAGAGACATGATCCTGAGATGAGGCAGTTGGTGTTTCTGAGGAGGAATTAAACCCTGAGTGGCTGTCTCCATGCTCAGCCCTCTCTGAGGATCTGCACCTTCCCAGCAAATCACCCTTCAGCTTCCAATACACCAACACCTTCCCTCTGCCAGAAAACTTGTGGTGTACTGTGTATTCTTCAGCTGCCACTGAAATATTTTTAGTTTTGTCCTTTAAACTGGTCACAAAGTGTTTCTGAACTAAAAGAAAGGGCAGCATCTGCTCAGTGCAGCAATAGTGGCTGCTAATGAAAATTTGGAGAGAAAAGCAGAAGTGAGAGCACCTTGCATTGCTGAGCTGTTTCCTCTTTGCTCCCCTCACACTCTTTTCTGCTGGGGTATTCCCAGACCCGCTGCATGTTCACTGATTCATCCTCTCCATTGCTGAGACACCTAAACATTTCCAAAGGAAGGCAAGAAACCAGGTCAGCAGAGTCAAAGGAACCAAGGGAAAAAACACATATTCTTGTACTGGGAGAAAAGTCAGGGGAAAGAGAGGACCATAAAGTGGGATTTTAAAAAAAAAGAGGGGAAAAAAAGAAAAAGAAAACATCCACAGAGTGGTTTTGAAAACCAAAGTCTGACAGCTGTAGTATATTTGGTGTCTGACATCCCAATGGCTCAATGAGGAAAGCAAAGCTAATGGCACAGGCTCCGAAAACCCCATGTCTGAGCTGTTTTGGGTTTACTCAACATAACTACTAAATTGCAGCTGCACTCTAATTACCTCTGTCCCTTAAGCTCATGGGGAGAACTCTAACTTGAGACACAAGCAAAGGTACCACAGAAATGATGCCAAAATATTCTCTGGTAGAAAGCAAGTGCATGTCCTCCCTCTTGTATGCTCATCCCTCAACAGCCTGAACAGTGGCCAAACTCCAGCCCTGAGTCCCTGGGATGCTTCTACCCAGAAGAAACCTGCTGAACTGATGAGGAGGAACTTCCTTTCTATTGCTTCCCATTGCAACTTTTACCCTTCCCTGTTCCTTTCCGGATTTTGTTTTTCAAAGTAGCTGGCACAGAGCTATGGCTCACATGCCCACAGTAGTGGGTTCCTGATCCCAAAATGTAGATGTTTCAGGCCAAAAATGAACTCCTCAGGCATTTGTTGGCTCCTTCAGGACCCTGTTCAAGCCTGCTCTGAGGACCCACAGACACAGTGAGCTGAACCTGCCCTCAGAAGCCCATGGGGCCATCACAGCCACCACAAACAAACTGCAGATTGAATTCACTTTCATTTTTGCAGCTTAAGCCAACTGGGAATACAAACCACACTGACCAAGGAAAGTTGGGGAAATTGCCAATGAATGCAGAAGAAAAGAAAAGGAAGGTGAGGAAAGCAGGAGGTAAGAACATGAGCCGTTTGTTTACCACTCAACATGTTGATTTGGGCCAGGCCTTGCAAAGCATTGAAATGTCTGTTAGAGTCACCTTCCCTTTGGTAGAGATTCAGATCTTGGGTCAGACCTTTGGTCTCTGGGTGGGATTAGCTGCATTAGTTGTTTGGCAGAGACACCAGGTGGGTACAAAAATTAAAACTTACCTCCCAGTACCATCTTGGGGGTTGGTTCAACCCACTGTAGTGGAAGGTGCCAGTGAGAAAATCAATTCATGTCTAGATTCAATTGTAGAAGGAACACAAACATCCAAAATGACTCTTCTCCAGATTTTAAATGTTCAGACCCAAGAGTTGATTTTGACTCCATGAAGGTAAAGTTAGTCCTCTAGAGGGCATGGTTACACTGATTATATATTTAATAATTATCTAATATTACCTTGGTTATCATTTTTACTGGTGTAAATCAGGAGTCAATGAACTGACACAGGTGAAGTTTCGTTGTCTTTAAACCTTGCTGTAAGGTTTTCCATAGAAACTGTCTTCTTGAGATCCTGTATGGGCCAGAGTGTGAACATTGGGGAAGTTTTCCAGGAGGTAGTTGGAATTCTTTCCTTTCTACCAAAATCCAGTGTGCAAATCTGTGGATGTCTGTTCCATGTGTCTTTATGCTCCTGCTTTGGTTAATCCCAGCATCCCTTGGCAGCAGCCTGGGCTGGGTCACCTGAACAGTGGCACAATATGGGATTAGTCAGAAAGTGTGGCAGCTCCAGACACTAATGGAAGTTGTTTGTGTTTGGGAGATCTGGTGGTTGAACTTACCCAGCCAAATTTCAAAGTTAACAGCACTGTGCTGATGTAAATATGGCCACCTGCTGTCCCACTGCATGTGTTTCCCTGGTGAGCAAACAGAGCAGAGGTTGGAATCTGGGACTGTACAACACAAAGGAAGATGCTGCCCCAGCTGATCCCAAAATCCACCTCCTCCATCGAGGCAGAACAAACTGTGCAAAGTCCTTTTAATCTCGAAGTCACGTCCTTGTAGAGCTTGCACAAGGTTCACTTGTCTGTAATGGAAACACCTGCATTTTATTCAGTTTTACAATATTTAAATCCCCTTATAAAATAAACGGCTACTTGCTGGAACGTTACCCATGCTGTATGTCCAAGGGCTGATGAATTTGAAAGCTATTTTCTAAGATGCAGTGGAGAAAGTGAAGGGCTGGAAAGAGCCGTCAGCTACTGCTACAAATTGAGAAGTATCAGTCTAGTTTTTGTGGTTTCCTTCAGCTTCTGAGCACATTCCACACGCATAACATGTTAAGATTTCTCCCTTGGGTCATTCATAGTGCCAAACCAACACCCAGTTACTGAAAAGGCTGTTAATCTGCACTAATTTGTTACCATCACCGAGCTGTGCCTCATTGTATCCCTTTACTTCTCTAGTTACAACTGGAAGTCATCCCCAGCCATCGCATCCTCCTCATCCTGGACCATGGTGAGTATGGTTTTATGTTTTCTCAATTCATTTATCTCTTTTTGAGTTCTTTCTCATGACTGGGAAAGGGATGTTCTTAGCTGGTTTAAAATCTGGCCCATGGTGAACCAGGTTCCTTTGAATGAATCTACACTTCCCAATTCCATGTGGATCTTGCAAGGGCTGGGCTGCCCCTGCTCATAAACCTTGAGCAAAGCCAGTATGATTTGTTGCTACACAGAACTCTGTTAGTGGGTTTGCAGTCTAGAAAAGAGTCTTGTCCCAGAAACTTGATGCTGACCTGATAATCTGACCTTTCTCTGAAAATGTATGAAGGTGCTCTGAGTGATATCGTAGGTAGCACTTTTACTGCCAAAAACTCATTCACTCTAGACCTGTTTTGTGAAATTACTAAAATAGAAATTGCTCCTCAAAAATTTAGGCTCAATTTCTATGCATAAGAAAACTCCTTTCCATAGCTTAGCTAATAAACATTAGAATGTACTTGATGCATCCACTGAAACTTTCATTCTCTGCTTTAGGATGGCAACCAGGCAAAACTCTCCTTCAAAACAGAAAAAAAAAATTGTCATTTTCTATTCTCCCCTTTGTCTTCATTTTCAACTAACAATGGGATCTGATAGCAGGAAGGATTTCCTGTGAGAACTGAGCTAGTGCAAATCTTCTGTTGGTCTCTGTGCTCAACCTGCTCCTCTCTCCATATCCACCTGCTGTGTCTGATCATACTTCAGAATTCTGGAGGGCAGATGTTGTTCAGTGTTTAAATCAGCAGGTTCCTGGCCTTAGACACCTCAACTCTGTTACAATGCTAATGCTGCTATCAGCATGAAAATAACATTAGAAAGTGGATATGCAGAGTAAATTTGAGGCCAGAGGTGCCCCGATTAGGTACCTTACAGCTGGTCCAAGTCTGCAGTGTAGACATCCCTTGACATCACTGTGGGCTGGATGTACTTGTGTGATTTTCTGCAGTGCACATGAAAACACAACATGGAGGCCATCAGAGAGACAGGAGGGGATTGGAACAGGGTTGTGTTGGCTTCAACACTGGCCATACCGTCTCTGATCTTTGTTACTGTAACCATCTCATTCTCATTCATCCGGATCAGCCATTTCTAGGGCTTTTCAGCATTTCCCTCTTGCCATCATGCTGAAGAAGGCCTTGGCTGGGCTCCATTATGCTTGGCTGCTGTCAGTGAAGCAGTGAGTGACCCCGTTATCCAAGTCCATCTCTCCACCACAACGCAGACAGCCAAGCACTGTTGGCCCCAGTGGATATTGCTCAGCAGATCTTTGTCAGGCTTATTCAAACAAGATATGTTACCACTGACCTACCAGCTGAAAGTTCATGCCTCTGACTCCAGAATACTTCTTGGTGTCATTTGCTCATAGAAATAATTAGTTATTGTAAGGTTATCACATTAAGAGGGATTTTTTGTTTGTTTGTTTTAAGATGAGTGGCACTCTTCTCACTGTCAGAGGATGGATAGGTAGTTCATTCTTTTACTTTCTATTTCACTGTGGGTTTGAGTTCATTAAACTGAGAGAACCTATGCCTTGAACAGAGATAACCTCTCTACAAACCTTGCCAAACCTTTGCCAGTTTAATTCAGTGCTGGCTAATGCAGCTCAGGCTTCCTTAAGTGAAAGGTGCCAATCATGAAGAATTATGCAGTGGTTTTGCACAAAGCCAACTCACCTGTTTGCTACAGACTTGAGTCAGACCACCAAACACATTTTCACTTACGCCTAGAAATGAGCCAAACCCACAGAATCCCGATCCGAATCTGGCTTCACGCTCTCATGGTCTGAGCCTGACGGTTTCTATGGCTTCTGTACCTAACACACCATGAGGAGTTCAAAAAGTAAATTCAGCTGAGACCTCTGAGGCATGACAGAACACCAGCCCTGGTTCACAGGCTCCAAGGGGTATGGCCTGACCAGCTTTTCACTCTTTAGACAAATGAATTCACAGATTTTTGTTCTGATCTACTTTTGATGACTTCTGGGCTTTTACTTTACATTTCTTCCATTCCCATTTCGTACAAGATCCAAGATCAGTTCAAGTATTGCACATCAAAACTGATGGTGGTCCATATTATTTTGCCAGTGCTTTTTTTACATGTAGAGTAGCATGTATTTTGGATCTGACATCTGAAATAGCTCATTTTCTTCGTATTTCTTGCCTGAATTCAGGAGAGCTGGCTGTGCTGGGACTGCAAGGAGGAAGGTTAAATTTCATCAAGCCTTTCTTGAAAGAACATTTAAGCACTGGTATTTGCTATGGGGGCTGATAAGCAGGCGTGTGCATCTCATTTGCACCCTCTGAATCTCAGGTAGAAATCTAACAGAAGGAACAAAACTCTCCATCTTTACAAGAGGGAGGCGACTTACACTATCCAGTCTACTGATCAAGTTGTTTCATTGGATATCTTGAGAGTCAATGTGTTGTAATCTTAGTAGAAATAGTAGAAGAGAATGTAAAGATTTTCTTACAGGCATTTGCCTTAAAGTCTAAATGTTTGTGTGATCCATCTGAAAGCGTTGGCCACCAAATACCCAGCAGAGTGTTGAGGGACCCACCCTGTAAAAAATTACTTTACAAAGTGGCGTTTGACTTCCTCAAGCTCAGCAGCTCCATGGAGGGGTGTACGTGGAGGTTCCCTGGGAAAGGACTGCAGGCATGTGGCTATAGGTCTGTGGAATTGTAGCATTTCTGAGCTGAAATTATTACTACTGTGTTTTCAAATTTCTTTTCAAGTTCTAATTACCAACAGCCAAACAAAACAAGCTTGAAGACCTAATTCTCTGTCCATCCACAGCTCTACAGCAATTGCCAAGTTGTATTCTGTTACACTACTTAGCACAAAGTATTTTCTATCCCTTCAATGTATTTCTGGTTTTAAATAGTGTTTTTTCTTTTTATTCTGTTTTTACTTCTTTCTGTTTCAGTGACTTTACCTCTGTGGAGTCCCTTGCCAGCACAGATCAAGGGCTAATTTTTTCAGGTCAGTTTGTGGGAATTTAGGTAAATAAGTGGGTATTCCCATAAATCACGTATTTTCAGAGGTCAGTGAAAGTGCATATATTTTCATTGACTCTGGAGAGATTTTTAGCCTTAGCTTCTTGATAAATCAATTAAATTTCTTTTACTGACAAAACTCAGACTAGCACTGTTTGCAAACTTATTGTGTTCACATTCTGTGAGGGACTTTGAAATGTGGCTGTCTTAATTGCTTTCCCCAAAGAGGCCATCCTGAATACCTCCACTTGGCCAAATTCCCCCTGACTTCACTGGCAGGTTGAGTTGTGGAAGGAAAGCCAGTGGGATCCTGGGGGCATCAGAGAGAGCACTGGCAGCAGGGCAGGGAGGGGATGCTGCCCCTGTGCCCAGCCCTGGCAGGCACATCTGCAGGGCTGTGCCCAGCTCTGGCTCCTCAGCACAGCAGGGCCAGGGAGCTCCTGCAGCGGGGCCAGCGCAGGCTGTGCAGATGCTGAAGGGCCTGGAACAGCTGTGGCAGCAGCAAAGGCTGAGGGAGCTGGGGCTGGGCAGCCTCCAGAGCAGCCCCTGAGAGGGACCTCCCCATGGCTGGCAGTGCCTGCAGGGAGAGGGCAGAGCACGGACCAGGCTCTGCTCGGGGGGCCCAGCCATGGCACAAGAGGAACGGGCAGGAACTGATGGCCAGGAAGTTGCAGGTGGACAGGAGGAAGAACTTCTTTGCTGTGCAGTGACTGAGCACTGAGCAGAGCCCAGAGAGGGTGTGGAGTCTCCTCCCTGGGGATATTCCAGAGCTGTCTGGACACAATCCTGTGCCATGTGCTCTGGGATGGCTCTGCTGGAGCAGGGAGGTGGGACCAGATGAGCCACTGTGGTCCCCTGAGCCCAACCCAGTCTGCAACTGTGTGTGATTCTGTGAAAGCAGCAGCGAACCAGCACAAAGGGGGTCGGCAGACTGAGCACACTCAGAGCAGCAGCAGCAGGTTTGGTTCCCAGGGTAAGTATTTTCTGTTGCTCCAGTTCCCCAGTGCTCCCAGTGTTCAGTCTCCACAGCCCTAACGCATGTATGTGGACATTACTACACTCTTAGAAAGACAGTTGACTTTGATGAGAGAAGAAGCTATTTTTGCATGAAATGGAAAGGAACTAAGTACAGAATAAGAGGGAATGGAGCAAGGCTCCAAAATTATTTTAAAAAAATACAGATGTAGAAACAGGTGTTCAGGATATGTCTTCCCCACCTTATATCCCTGTCCAAGCTAATCCACATTTGAGGGCACAAAATACTGTAAGAATTGCTCCTCCTCCCAATACAACTGCTTTCATTCTTCCATCCCACAGCTTTCAGCACCAGGCGTATCCCATCCACACAGAAAATAGCTTGCATACCTCCTCGACCACAAACACACATTCTACTCATGGTCTTCCATGCTTCCAAATGCAGAATGGGTGGAGAATGTTATACTTCACTTAGATATTGGCTGGAGCTTCAAGGTATGTGATCTTCTTCATCTTTGCGTGTTGTCTTCAGTTGCAGAAGTCCAGAATGTACTGAATAGCTTCCTCTTCTTTAAAAATCATCTGTGAAACGATGAGAGAAACAGTGATTAGACACTTGCCTCAGATACATAAAAATGAGTATCAGGTGAAAGGCCCTGGCTGATCACCTCTAAATATAGCCCAGCAGTGATGTTATGACTGAGTTAAGAGTTCTTTTGGGACAAAGGCAAGTCACAGTGTTCCCTGCAGACCATCTGAGATATTTGGGCTTCTGATTCTGATCAGAGTGTTTCAGATGAGAATGCTGAACAATTCAAACTAATAATGGTAAGGCATGACTATGGTTTGGGTGTTTTCTCAGTGCCTGGCAGACAGACCCTCAGGTGTGTGTTGCGTCACAAATACGTGAGACTAATTCTTTGTGTTCTTAATATATTGCAAAGCAGTTGTCAAAAGAACATGAGAGGTAAGGAATTAGCTTTTACAGTGTTGAGAGAGGTAGAAGGCCCACTGGAGTTGTAGGATGATCCCTTTCTTATTAGTATGTGTAGTGAAGTCTCCAGGAAGAGGTCCTGAGGTGTCCAATTCTCCTTAACACCAGAACTCTGCACTGCAGGGGTGCAAATTGCCTCTGACCTTCAGAATGTCTAATGCCTACTCACTCCTGGCTGCTACACTGGTAGGATTTTGTAGCTTTTATGGCTATAGTATATCCCAGAAAAGTCCTCTGTGTGCCTGGGTCCCATGGAAATGCTGTCTGCCAGTTCTGCCAGGATTTTCTGCTTGTTTATGGGATGTAGCATTTGTTGTCAGCCACTTTCAGTTCCTACTTAATCAGCAAAGGAGGAGGAGGACAACATTTCTTCTGCCTCCTCAGGCCTTTCTACCTGTCTCTGCCCATCCAGGTAGGCCTCCTTTAACTCACACCCAAGTCTACAAGTCTGTAACTACCCAAATTCAGCCTGGAGTCCCCCTATTCTGCACTGAGAGATGAGATATTTGCACCTTGCTGGATGGGATAGTGAAGAAAATTGTGTTTCTATTGAGTCACTTCTCTCCAGTTCCATAAGATGCAACAGAAGGCCCTTTCCACAGGGATGGGACAGTTCTGCTGCAGTCCCACCTCTCCCCCATGCCCTCCCTCCAAGGGGCTCCTCTGTACCTCTCATTTCAGCCTTCACCAGTCTGAGGGGGTAGAAAGTGAAAAGGAGGAAAACCAATTTATTTGGTGTCAGTGGAAATACTACTCTGGAGTTTGCCCCAGCTGACAGATGTGGAAGTGGCTGGCAGGGGCAGAAAGGCTGCAAGGTTTGGACTGAAGCAGGTTTTTAATTCTCATCGACTGATATTTCGCAGGAATCTCTGTAGCCATTCACGTACTGTCCAAACCCCCTCACCCATCCTCTTGGCATCCTGCTCAGGGGTCTAAAGCTGGGCTGGAAATCTGCAGCCAGGGAGTCTCACCATTAATTCTGTCATTTCACCCTGCAGATCTGACCTCTTTAAGAGTGATTTGATGTTTCTTTAAGCAACACCCCGTCTCTATGAAGAAATGCCAGCAGAAGAGAAATTTCAAGCTTGCTATTTTTATTTAAACTGTTAGAACACTATGGACATAATGTGAGTAACTGGACAAGCCAAAAGGGTGTCTGTCAGTCCGTGACTCAGTCTTCAGATCAGACAGATGCTAGCCCACATAAACAGGTTCAGCCCAAAAGTCATGATAATAAATAATTTATTTTCATACATATCCAAACACCAGATACCGTAAAGCAAGTGTTTTCTTTGGAAGCAGGCGTTACTGGTTGGTTGGATTTGCTTCCTGCACCAGCAATAACATGTTCTGAATGAGTGGAGGGAGATTCTGACCACCATTCTGCCAGAGCCTACTTGGTTCTTGCTTGAAGACCGCTGAGTCTTAGGAAATTGCTCTGAAATAAATTAATTCACTGTTTCAAGGTACTTGGCATCGCCAGGTTTTCATTCCATCACCTGAGGCAGTAGAGAGACTGAGTCAGCCAGGTGGGCAACTGGAGAAAACACATGTTCAAGGTGGGGGATTTGCTGAGTCACCCACAGCAATGTCCCAGGACATTTAAAGAGGATTTTATGTCATATGAACTGCCATGTAAAACTGGGAAAAGAAATACATGGCAAAACATTCAGGTCAGAGGTAGAAATGTGGAAGCTGAACAGTGAATACTCTAAGGGGCATAAGGTTCATCTAAAGGACTCTGTTGGGTTCTGGTGTCACCCTTCTTGCAAAGGAGATGAAAGAAACTAGCCAGGGGTCACCCTAAACCCCTATTGCCTGCAGTTTGGAAGTGTGATGCTTTGAGAGCTTTTCTGTGTTCTCAGAGGATACCTAGAGGTTTCTAAAGAGATCACACGGGGGTATCAAAGCAGACCTCTTACCCAGGCCTGGATTGGGCAGCTCCCTGGCACAAGCCTTCCCTGAGACCCTGCTCTCCAACCCAGCAGGGATGGTCCAGGCTGCCAAGCTCAGGGCTGCCTTGAGGAATGTGTCAGATGGAAAGTCCTTGAGCAAAGATTTTTAGCCCCAGTCATCTCATTGATCAGGGCTGTGAGGGATGGGCTGGGGAGGACAGCAGCCTGCTCCAAGGAGCCCCTGGGAGCTCCAGGAGCTCTCAGCAGTGCTGCAGGGCCCACCAGGCTGAGAGGAGCCTCACTGACTCTGCAGGTGCATGAGTTTGATGGGAATGGAGCAGACTAATTGGTGATGTTTTAGGGCTCATATCAGGTGGTCATAATGTGTTTGAGATCCCCAGTGCTCTAATCAATCATTTTAATATCTTACTCATTCACAGTCTCTTTGCCTGTGCACTAGGTAAAATCAATATGGAGCAAAAATATATGCACAAATATGCAGTTAAGGTTTCCAAATATTTCAAATGCTCTAAGTTGTGTTTAGAATAGAATTCATCAATAAGGCTGGTATGATCTTACTAGAAGAAAGGAAGGAAGTACAAAGTATGCAGGATCGTAAGCAGCATATTTCAAGTTAAGTGGTCTCTCAGTTTTCCTACCCATGCACCAAACTTTGAGGACAAACACTACGAACAATCATTCAAATCGTCATTCGTGGTCTCTGTTTAATGTGGTCATTTAGGAAGATATACAAATGAATACTTACTTTTAATGTCATCCAGCCATGTAGGTCTTGTATTTGCCTGAATAAGGCAAAAATCCAAACGACTTTTCTCCCTCAGCTCCCAGGGAACTTGGCAGATGTCTGTTGCCTCTTTGGATGTAAACCTGGGGTCACGCCTGTTGGAGATGGTGTATACATGAAAATGGAGGAATGGAAAAAGGAAAGGGACAAAGAAGTGGACTTCCACGTATGGAAGGTCCAAGAGGACCATCCCTAAGCCGGACTGCGACTATCAAGAAGGACTTTACTTGTTGTTACCCTTGTTCTCTGTTCAAAATTGGAATTAAAAGGTTTTCTTCTTTGTTCCTACAGTTAGCATTAGCAGGCGCAGCCTGTCAGTGTGGGTACAGCTACCATTGGTCAGTTCCCCGCAGGTGCAGCCTGTCAGTGTGGGTACAGCTACCATTGGTCAGTTCTCCCTGGGGAGCTGTCCAATCCCGCTTGTCCCTGCTTGCTCCTTCTAAGTTACCACTCATAGAAGTTCTCACCCTATAGTTTGTGGCGGATTTGCATGCTCCGCCTAATCTCCTCCCAATTTCTAGTTAGTTCTATTCCCGAGGGCATAAAAAGCCCTCCACTTTATTAATAAATGAATCGGCTCTGACTTTCAAGGTGTTCACTTCGTCTCTGCGTCTTCATTGCGGGTCACGGGGCGGGTGAACTTAACCTTAAGCCCTTGCAGCTACGGTCCACCTGAGCTCAGCAAGCTGTCAAGAACCCCCATCGCCGGTCTGATCCTCCTCCCGAAGATCAAGACTGCGACACACGCCCACCCTTGTTTCCAGCAGCTCTGGTCACATATTTGTATTTATAAATTGAGACATTGTTCTGTCTCCATTTACAGACCAAATGCAGTCAATGTAATAGTAAGAAGTGAAAAGCTTTTTGTAGCTACTGACTCTGTAAATTCAGTATGGGCTTGGTGAGTCACAGCTGCTCATGAGTCCATCAGTAGCAGCAATAAAGGTCCATGGGGTTGATAAGTGCAGATGTGACTTGACTTCCACTTACTGCCTAGAATAGTTTGAGGAAGTAACCTCAGAGAGCTGATGGGTAAGAAGGAGCACTTTTTAATAGTCATCACTCCCTCGGGCGCTACTGCACTTCCAACACCTGCCTTGGCCAGTGAGCACCTCTGCCAACTAAAACATCTCTCTTCAGAAGGATAACTAATACTTTGGAATAACTATTAAATATCTAATGCTTCTTTGAAAAGTGGAGGATTAGGTTCACATGTCCTGGAATAAAGCACCCAAAATGGCTTTATTTGAGGGTTTTGGAAGAGGTAGAAGGGGAGAGAGTATGGAGGAGCGTCTTTCACTGAAGGTCTTTCATCAACAGGACAGGAGGATGTGTACAGGTCAAGGCACTGAAAAACAAACAGGAAAGCAGGTACAATCACTGACAAATATTCTCTCAAGCCAGGCTCTCAGGCTGAAGGCTCCAAACTATCAAATACTTTGTCAGCCTCAGCAAGCTGGTAAATAAAGGAAAGGTTCTTTCACATAAATCTTCGGAGCTGATCCTCACAAAGAGTGCTTTCAGCCTGAGCTCCTACTTCAATACTCTACAGCTGGGGGAGAGCACAGTGAGTCTTCTTTACACATCTAGCAGCAGTTTATGACAGGCTCCATCTCATCTCAAGGGCCTGACATACATATACATCCTTGTCCAATTCACAAATTCATGCATCTAAAAGTTTAATAGGCTCTTCATTTGATTTCTTAATGTTTTTCACAGAAAGTGAACATTTTTCCTGGCAGAGCAGGGACTATGAGCTCTTTTATCTGCACCCCATAAAGGGCTGGGATGTCTCTTTGAGCTTGGCCAATAATTTGGAAGTAATCCAGATTTTGTTTTTCCTGCAGGTTTAAATGAAAAGTGAATGTTTTAAGTGGAAGAATAAGAGGTACATTGAATTTGGAAATATGACCACAGCAGCAGCAGAGCTGTGGAAAAATTCAAGGAGTTACTAAATCTTTAAAACTCAATAGTTAAGAAATTAGGAACATAGTTTAAAAATGTCATTTTGGCAGAGCTGAGTGAGTTACCCTTCCCATCATATATTTTATTAAACCTTTGCCATATGTCCAGTCTTAACTGGCCAGGAGTGTCCCCTGGTTGCCTCCAAACCCACAAAGTGACCACAGCACAGCCTTTGCTGCCATTGCTCATCAGCCCTTGAGGAAGACTTGGTGCTTGATTCTAAATTCCTGGAAGTAGAGAGGAACTGCTGCCATTTTCATTTGGCAGTAGGTCTGAGTCCTTGGGAAGGGAGGCCACTGGAGAAGACGATCCTTCTCTCCCATGATACTTCAAGTATCATAAGCTAAGCAGCTTTGAGTTTCTTAAGACTGAACTGCTTCTCTCACGCTGTAGGAACAGAACAACATCTGGTCTTAGCTACTGTTTTTCAACTGGATCATCTCGTGCCTCACTAAAATGAATGAGAAACACATGCAAGCTATGTTTTCAAAAAGTTGTATTTCATTGATGCAACTAAAGTAGTGATTTTCACATGCAATTAGATACACAGATGTAGACAAGCAACAATTTACACACACACACTACATTTCCAACGAGGCCTCCATCCATTCCCATATGCTTTGCACATGAGGAATCGGCACATGGTGCCGAGGCATGGGAAAGTATTTACATGTGCAATTGTATCTTCCCACAGCAATGCCTGGGAATTAGAAAGGACTAACTTAGGCAATATTTTGGATGTAAAATCTGATGACACTTTCAATTCTGTTCTACAGGCCCAACTATAAATAATGCTAATTATTAGTTATAATCTGCCTACAACAGGCACTTTGCAATGGGCCAGAGATAAGGAGCTCAAATCACCCTTGTGTTATTCTGCTTTTGAGAAGTGTTCTGGAATAGACATCGGTGTCTAAAGCACTTCAGAAACAGCCTGTGCAAAGATGTCTCCAAGACATTGATGAAGAGTGAAAAACTGAGGAGCAGATGGAGCCCCTCTGCTCTGGAGAGAGGCTGGAAGAGCTAAGGGTGTTCATCCTGGAGAAGAGGATTCTGAGAGACCTGAGAATCCCTTCCAGTGCCTAAAGGTGCTCCAAGAGAGCTGGAGAGGGACTTGGGGCAGTGGCCTGGATGGACAGCACAAGGGGGAATGGTTTTAAGCTGCCAGAGGGCAGAGGTAGATGGGATATTGGGAAGGAATTGTTCCCTGTGAGCATGGGAAGGCCCTGGCACAGGGGCCCCAGAGAAGCTGTGTCTGCCCCATGCCTGGAAGTGTCCAAGGCCAGGTTGGACAGGGCTTGGAGCAACCTGGGCTTATGGAAGGTTTCCCTGCCCATGGCAGAAGGGGTTTAGAACTAGATGTCCTTTAAGGTCCCTTCCAGCCCAAGCCCTTCTGTGTTAGTGTGATTCTATGATAGTTCAACAAAACCAAAATGTTCAGGAGATACAGGTCAAGATCATTAAAAAAAAAAAAGGTGTTTTGTTTTCTTTTTTAATGATATCACATCTGGAGTCTTTTTTGGAAAACCATGGGAATGTTTTCCTTACTAGAAAAGTGCTGTGCTCTGAAAAATGCTACTTCCTAGGAAGAAGAGTGAGAGTTCAGGAAAAGGCAAGAAGCTGGGGAGTTGGCTTGGCCCTTTGCAGTGCATGCTGTCCTGTAAGACCCATCATAGACTATCTGTAGGGTCGCTGAATCTTAAGCATCCAGGTGATAAGACTGGAATATTAACCTTTGCTTCTTTTGACAAGTGAAGGCAGAGGCAGGGTGTGGTGGGCTGAAATAGTGCAGTGATGGGTAACAACGTAAGAGGAGCCATTGATGGAAGAAAGAAAATACTTTTTGTCTTTTCAATGCAGAACCACTGAAAAAAACCCTAAAGTCTAATGAAACTAAAAATACTTGTGGGATTTTTTTCAGAGAGCACAGCATATGCAGTGGAGAAGGTCAAGCTCCTGCAGAGCCACTACCATGAGTTTGCTTGTTCTACCATAAGCCTTCAGAGTTCAGTGGGGTGGGTTGAGGTTCACTGTGGTGACACAGTGTGGTGTCTCAACATGTGTGGAGATCCACAGCAACTGTCACTCTCCAGGGGTTGTTAAGAGAGCTGTTGGGATGCAAAAGCACATACAGCATCAGCCACACAGGGAGATGGTGGGGAGCACCTTGGAGGATGAGGCTGTGGGCAGCAACAAGAGCTAATGATCATCTTCTCAAAACTGGGAGAAGGGAGCAACATAGGTAGGCCTGGAGAGCCAAGAGCCAGCCAAAAGTCTTGAGAGAGGTCAGGCATGGGTGAGAGCAAGCTCAGGGGGGAGAGAAATGGGCAGGCAGGGGCTGGAGGATAAACAGGTCATGAGGGCAGCACCTGTGGGAGGGAGGATCATGAGTCACAGCACCTGAGCTCCCAATAGCTGAATGTCCTTACACATGGAATTACCTGCTGGAGTCCTGGCTGAGAGCTGGCAACAGACGTCTACTCATTTCTCAAAACACATCTTTTATGTGACCCCTTCAGTCCTTGTTTCTATTAAAAAGCCAAGCAAGTTCTAAGTGCCAACATACTGAAGAAGTGGAAAAGTTGGTTTATAGAAGGGAAAAAAGGGGAAGGAAAAGAAAAACAAAAGCCAAGTTATTGCCACAATGTTTGCATTCCCATGTCTTAACCACAGTATTCCCAGCACGTGCATTTTTATGGCACATCTGAAATGCACAATGCAAAAGAAGCTTCACAGATTTTAAGGAAAGCAAAGCTGAGAGGGAGACAAGGGGAGTGATGTCAGGCACTGAGGAGCAGAGTACAGGAGCAGGGCTGGGCTAGGCTGCCTTGTGCGCCTCTTTCCTGCAGTCCCAGCAAGGACCTGGCTCTGCAGCTGACCCAGGACAGCAATACTTGTTAAGGACAGGAAGACAAGTAGAACTTGGTTATTTAAGGGGTTGTAGTTTCCTTTCAGGAGGTTGAAATAGAAAGACATGGCCAAAGTATGTCTAAGAGCAGCTCCTTTGTCATGTAGTTAAAACAAAGCGAATCCTGGTGGTGTGGATGTTACCCAGGTGGGGAGAAGGGAAGATCAGGGATTGAAAAGTGTTCTGTGCTGTACCTGTTGGTGTGTCATAGCTGGAGAGAGGTGAGCAGAGGCACCTGTAGTGTTACAGAGGATGTGAAGTGTGAAGCATTGCTGATGCACTTTACTGGACTAGAGACGATTGAGGGCCTGAAGGCATTAGTGCATTTTGTTGCCAAAAGCCTGTACAGCTACAAACCATAAAGGTTTCACTACTAAGACATCTTCATCCCTCCCACAAAAATCTTCATAACCAGCTCAGGCTGGGGGTCCCTGCTGGAGGGCAACTCCGGGAGAAGGCTCTGGGGGTCCTGGGGGACAACCAGCTGTCCCTGCCCAGTCGTGTGTCCTGGGGGCCAAGGAGGCCAATGGTGTCCTGGGGGCATCAGGGAGAGCACTGGCAGCAGGGCAGGGAGGGGATGCTGCCCCTGTGCCCAGCCCTGGCAGGCACATCTGCAGGGCTGTGCCCAGCTCTGGCTCCTCAGCACAGCAGGGCCAGGGAGCTCCTGCAGCGGGGCCAGCGCAGGCTGTGCAGATGCTGAAGGGCCTGGAGCAGCTGTGGCAGCAGCAAAGGCTGAGGGAGCTGGGGCTGGGCAGCCTCCAGAGCAGCCCCTGAGAGGGACCTCCCCATGGCTGGCAGTGCCTGCAGGGAGGGGGAGAGCATGGACCAGGCTCTGCTGGGGCTGGGCCCAGCTGCCCTAGTTAGAGCAGCCAGGACTAGCTTATTACTGTGTGGGTGTGGCCAAAACTGCATATTCTACATCCTCTATGGCATTTCTCATGAACTGTTAACAATGGACCATTTGCAGCAGCTGCCCAAGGCACACCTGACCCCTTTAGGCTGGTAGCTGGGTGTTAGACAACCCCATGAGATAAGGTCTTCACATCAATGACTCAGGTGTGATAACTCCCCTCCGGGGAGGCATTAACACCTTCACACCCAGCCTGAGGGTGTGTGTCTGCTCATGGGCCATCAACGATTCCAAAATATCCCATGACTCACAGAGTCAGATCACCCATTCTGGACCTTCCTGCCCTGGAGGAGGTACTGGGCATTCCCACTTGAACTTGAGCATAGGTAATCTTGGGGTTTGGAGACTTCTGGTACCACTTGTCAGATCCAGAGTAGGACCAGAACCTTGACATGAGGAGACCACCACTCTCAACCACTGTGACCATCATCTGCATCATTAGCAGATACCTTCAGAAAACCTCCAGCCCATTTGGCTCCGCACATGCTGAACTCTTGGCTGGTTGCAGGAGAATTCAGAAAGGTGTCTGCAGCAGCAGTGAAGTGAATTAGTCTGCCCAGGAGCCATGTGTCTGACTCACTGTTGGGTCTAGAGGAAGAATAATAGAATGTCGTGGGTTGGAATAGAACCACAGGTTTATCAAAGTCCAACCCCTGGTCCAGGACACAACAGTCCCACCATGTCCCTGAAAATGTTGTCCAAGCACTCCTTGAGCTCTGGCAGCCTTGGTGCTGTGACCACTGTCCTCGGGAGCCTGGTCAGTGCCCACCCACCCCCTGGGGGAAGAAACTTTTTGTGATACCCACCCTAACCTTTCCCTGACACAGCTCCAGCCATTCCCTGGGTGCTGTCACTGTTAACAGAGAGCAGAGATTGGAGCTGCCTCTCAGGAGGAGCTGCAGACCCTGGTGAGGTCTGACCTCAGTCTACTTTTCCCCAGCTGAACACAAGTGCCCTCAGCCATTCCTGGTGTGCCCCTCCAGACCCTTCCCCATCCTCGTATCACTCCTTTAGACACTCTCCAACAGCTTTAGATCTTTTTGATGTTGTGCCCCCCCAAACTGCCCCCCCATTGCAGGTGAAGCTGCCCCAGTGCAGAGCAAAGCAGGACAATCCCCTCCCTCTCCCGGCCATGCTGGGCCTGATGCCTTCAGGACAGGGATGTCCCTCCTGGCCCCAGGGCACTGCTGACTCGTGGTGAACTGGTCACTGATCAGGACCTCCAGGACTCTTCCCTTGGCACTGCTTTCCAGCCTCTCATTCTCAGTCTGCCTCTGTCCCCAGTGCAGAATCTGTCACTTGTCTTTGTGAAATTTTATAGGAAGCCACGTGCAATGAAGTATTTTCTAAGCAACTCTCATCTGTACTTAAGAGTCAAGACTTTCTGGAAATAATTCCCAAATCAAATGGAAAACTAACTTCTAACCCACCTAAGCCTGTCTGATTTGACAAATGGTGAGGTGGCTACCTGGACCCATGGCTGCCTGTCCTCTCCCTGCTCAGTGTCTCAGCTCAGCAGCTCTTCTTTGTGCAATGACTGAGGTTGTTTTGTCTGTCTGAGCCACAGACTGGAGGGTGACTCTCAGCTGGCTGGAAACAGCATAATTATATCAAAACCAGTCAAGAAGCAGCAGGGCTGTGAGCCTGGCCCATTGTGTTCTGTTAAGTTTTTCTGTGGCTTTTTTATTGCTTTGCACAGGTTTTCACTTTCTGCTTCCCAAGGCCTCACCTTCATCGTTTGGGATCTTTGCAGAGAGCAGAGTATCTATGTGAGTGGTCAGCACCACAGTCTAACACAAAATCAATTATTATTGTTACATTACTCAGCCTGACTTCTGGAAGGATTGCAGATCTGCTGGCTGAGACATTGTATGTCTCCAGTGTAGGAGAGAGTCACCACCAAAAAGGTAAAGTCCAAACCATTGTCCCAGTCTAAGACAAGAGAACAGAGCCCTAGAAATAGCTGAGGCTTTTCAGAAAGTATGGCTTCTACAGTTCAGGCTAGCTTAGATGTTCTCTGGGCGCTGAATTAATGTAACCAGGATCTCAGAACAGTATCCTGAACCTCCCAGTTCTGAATTGTTTTGGGGTAACCAGGGGGAATTTCACAGGTCCATCCTTTCCACCCAGACCACTGTGACCCTACTAGCACAGGCACTGCATTGCTTCTGCAGACACCCGCATGTCAGGTGGCCTGCTGAAATCCAGAAGGGAACCTGGAGTGTTTTTTTTGGATCTGCAGTGTCACCACGAGCCTGGCTCATGAATTTCCAGGTAAATAGTCTCTGCATGCAGCAGCACTGAGCAGTGCAGTGCCTGCACCATGAGGCTGCTGCACCTCAGAAGTTAAGGACTCCAAGTCTATGTACTACAGCAGATCTGCAGTTTGTGCTCCTGTTTCCACTCCAGGCACATGTGGGTAACTCCCAGTTCCCTCTGAGACTCCCTGTAAACCAGTACCAGCTCTGACCTCCCCTTTCACATCTCACAAAGCTGGAAGCACCCCAGCTTGGCAGCTGCCTCTTCGGGTGAGGGTGTCCTGCCTCTGGCATCACTCCCTCTGGGCAGAAGCATTTTACGACAGTCAGTGTCCTAGCCAGGACCAATTTATATATTCTTGCAGCCTGTTTTCCACCCCAGCATCCTCTCCAGACACAGGGACAGCAGTAGCCACTCAGCTAGTGAAGTGGTGTCCCAAGCAAAGCTCCAAGGAGATGCCAGGAGTCACTTCCCAAGCAGTGAGTCCATTCCTTGCAATGGAACTCCTTTGCTCTCTGAGGGTTTTGCCAACACCTCAGTCTTATTAAAGTGTTGCTTTTAAAGTCAATTTCCTTTTCTTTTCTTTGTAGTTTATAGAGTGTTGCTGAAGACCTTCTCCCAGACTAAAATGAGGATCAGTTCCAGGTTTGCAGTCATATCAACAGTAGGTTTGTGATTTATTTCAGGGGTGCTTCTGTAATTACCTGTACCTCACACATACCTCCCGTTCAAATGGAGTTTCCCTGTAGCTAATGAGTCTTCCTAGAGAGGAAAAGGAGGAGTGGTTGGTTCACTAAACACCACGTAAATGAATCATCTTCTAAAATTAATCCAGTCACTGTAAAGACAGTGTGTCCTGAAGGCTGTCAGGCCTTATTGTAAATGGTAATGGCTCCTGAAACCAAACATTCCAGACAGATTTTGCCAACAGTGTTGTGTTGATGTTCTCTTTTTTCACTATTTCTGTTTGGGTCAAAATGTTGATGGATTTGTTTTGTCATTATAGTTTGTATCATCTATACCAGCATGTTGCCTACACAGGCAGGGTTCAGCCAATGGTGCCCCAAAAGATACTCTTAAATACTTGAGTACGTGAAACCAATATGTGCTTATACTGGGAAATGTTTGGAGCAGTGGTTATGTTTGAGAATTATGAAATGCTGCCTTTGGTACCAAGTGGAAGTTTATTGTGTTTGGCACACAGTGATGGGATGAGCTTTGCCAACCCAACCCTGTGCTGGGATAGCTTTGCAAGACTTTGGTTTTTGCACCCTGCATTAATCTGGGCATATCCAGACATTATAGAGAAGGGATGCAAAACACACCTTTACCAGGTGTCCTGGGTTTAAGTAGGTGTAGGCCTAAATTTAGGCTTTAGTTTCAGAGTAAGCCATAGATTATCAGCTGACTCAAGCCTAGGTTAGGCCAGCTGACAGCTGACTTCTGTGGGCTGATGGTATTCCACACCATATTCTGACGTCACCTCAAGTGTAAATACAGTAGAGTAGGAGGAGTTCTCTCAGTTCCCATCATGGCTGAGACAGAGACAGGAGACGTTGCTGCTGTCCTGCTGAGGTGTGCCGTGCTGCTGCCCTGCCACTACTTTGCATGTTGATTTAGTTCAGGAAAGTAAACATCTTAGTATTGTTTTTATTCTCCTCTCTTGCTGGGTGTCTTTTGGGGTACTCTATGGATCCTGAGTGATGGGATCTGTCTTCGGTGGGAGGTAGAGGATTGTTCTTATATCTAACTTGTGTAGGTGTGTGTTATATTGTAGTCTACTTTTAATTTTCCCTTTTTGGTGTAAATATATAACTAGTTAAGTTCAAGTTTAAGTTTCCAGGGTTTTTTTCTCCTCTGTCTTGGTAGGGGGAGGAGAACTCTCTCTCTCTGTGTTAGGCAGTTAGCATTTGACCTGCTCAGCCTAACACACCAGGGGACCTGGAGGAGGTGTGATGGACCTTTTGGCAGTCCATTAAAGTGGCCAGGTGCTTGCCAGCCCTGTTTGTATGAGGGAGCCCTGGGGCTAGAAGGCAAATGTGGTGAGTGGATGGTGCCAGCTGCTGGCCTGGGTGCCAGCCCACGTGTGGAGCAGCTCGGGGCGGCCTTTGAACTCTGTCTGAGAGCTGTGCACTGGCCCCCAGCGTAAATGAGAGCAGCCTGGAGACTGTTCTAAATTACAGGACTGCTCCAGCCCCAGGGGCAGGAACTCATCTGGCTGGGCTCCCATCAGGGAAGCAGGGTTGGAGGTCTTGCTCTGCCTCTGGCTCACAGTCAGACTTCCCTTTACTGGGGTGATCTCATGGCTGCTTGTACTGGATTTGGGCTGTCAGATCTGGGAAACCATCTTTATCTTTCCTTTGCTGCTCCTGAGGTAAAATGTTGTCAACCTCTGTGCCTGAGTTCACTGACCAGCCTGCCTCAGGTAGGGTCATCCTGTCTCCCTGTAACGAGCAGCTCTTTTCAAGATTCCTTGGCAAGGACCTGCCCCAATGCAGCCTCTTTTTCTGCCCATGGTGTGGAGGAAAACCAGCAAAACCAGCTCCAGATGCCACTTGAGGTCAGACAACCTCTGCTGACCTTGTCCAACTCTTGTGGTGGATGCTGGGCTGATCTTAGCAAAGAGGCTCAAAGCAGGTGAAGGTCACCCAGACTGACACCTCGTCACAAACTCTCGCCCTCCCTGCATGG
>VWZD01004557.1:69164-86743 GCA_013396695.1 Sakesphorus luctuosus | reverse complement strand
TGTAAGTTTAATACTTGAAAATCAGACCATTAGGAATTTAATAATATTTTCTGTTTGAATACCTGCCCAAGTAAGGACCAGCTTTGTTGTTTTCTGAGAGATCTACCCTTTATTTAAGAAACAAAACCACTGAAAAACAACCAAAGCCAAACCCTGCAAAGATAGAGATTCCATGATCAATATGTGCAATCTATTCTCTTAGTTGCTTGGTCTCTTCTTTAAAAATATTTCCCTGATGCCTAACCTAAGATGAGGTATTTTCTCTTGCTCTCTAATCTGAACATTGACATTGCTTTCTCCTAGTAGGTTTCTCTGTATTTGAAGTCTCTTGTGTGGTCCCATGTCAGACTTCCTTTTAATTCTAAGCTGTCCTTACTGGTACTCTCATTTTAGTGCCTGTCCTCATAGACGAGTCAGTTCTTGATTCCTGTGAGCTATAACAGTGTACAGAAGGAACACTCAATACACGATTGTTCCAGAATCCTGGATTCCTAATGCCCTGCTAGGTAGCTTCTGAGCTAAATATATTAGTTCTGCTGTTAGTTTTAAAGAGCAGTGGAATGAAAAATGAAGATGGCTCTTGCTTTCCCTCATAAATATCAACTTATTTTATTCCCTGTGTTTATTGAACCAAAAAGTTTGCACAGAAGTTCTGAGTTAGATACAAGCTGATGACAAGCTGTTATATGTTATTTCTACAGTGTGATTCTCAGATTATTACCTAGAGACATTTTGAAAATCCTCTGTGGTCCTGCCTAAAGATGGGGGAAAAAAAAAAATCTTCAATTTCCTGACATAAATCAATCTGATGGGAATGTTATCACAAATAACCATATCATAACAGAACATGTGTTGATGTTTCTACAGAATTCGTAGCTTTCCATCAAGCACATACTTCATAGTCTTTTGCAAGATAAAAAGGATATGAACACCCTTATGTGTCCTGCTCTGAGTCTGGCAATAGTAATATTTGCAAATTTGCCCTAGGAGGGAATGTACCAATTTCATGGAAATATATTTTGATCATGGTGGAAGGAGTTCTTTTTAAGGGAAAAGGATAAAGAAAAATAACTATAGAATTTTCTGTGCTGTCATACTAAAAGGCTTTTCTCTGAATTTTTTTATCTTTTCTTTTTTTGTTTTTTTTTGTAATTATTTTGCAGTGCTTCAATACAATTGTAAGGCTCCTTTTTCTGACATGGGTAGAAACTTTGTTCTGGAAATCTAATTCTGTGTGCATTTGTAATTTGACTTAGTACTTTTTTGAAAAGGCCAAAGAACCAGTACATCAGTTTGATTTCTGTGGGTGATTACAAAAAAAACCCCAAAAACATGCAAACAAGTAGAAAAGATGAGCTTGTGTTTGATCAGGTAATTTTGTTTCATGCTAACTATCTAAAAGCATACTGATAACTTCTGCACAACTGCCTAGCGAAGAAGAACAAAGAAGAAAAATTGATGTTACTTTTTTCAGAATGGATGATATATCTCTTCTAATATCTGTCTGACTTCTTAGGAGTTCTCAAAACACATATTTGTAGGAAAAACCAAGGTGTCTTCTTCATGAGAAGCAATTTCCTTAGTGGCTTTTTCTCCTGGGTTTTTGTTGTGCTCTTTGGTATGACATTAAGCTTCATTATTCTGATTGCTTCTGTCTTCTTATTTACTTAATTTCAAATAAAAATTGTACTGCTACCACAATAGTGAAAAGTAAAAAAAGATACTTTAGGGCAAGTGACAGTCAAGCACCATTTGCAATTTATTGCTTCCAGTCACCTGGCTACTTATTTTCTGTTTCCTAAACTGCGTTTTCTGTGTTGCATCCTCTCAGCTCTGCGATGTTAATATGTTGGGGTGCTGAGAAGAGCCATACATTAGCAAAACAATGATCAGAAAAAAAAGGAAAGTAATGCTTTGATGGAGTTCTTGAAAATAGGCTTGGAGTACTTTGAAAATAGGCTTGTGCCCTATTATCCCACTGTGGTAGGTTGACCCTGGCTGGATGCCAGGTACCCACCAAGCCACTCTGAGTCCTCTTCTTAGCTGGACAGGGAGAGAAAATAGAACAAAAGAGAAATGACAATAAGGGTTGCAGTCAATTGTTTCTGTTGCTACTTCCTCTGCGAGGGAAGTCTTCCTCCTCTCTTCTCTGGCAGGTTGGTTTTTTTTTTTCCCATTATTAAATGTTATCTCAGAAGCACTACTCCTGTTGCTGCTGTGTTTGGCCTTGTCCAGTGCCAGGTCCGTCCTGAAGCTGGCTGGTGTTGGCTCTGTTGGGCTTAGAGGAAGCTTCTCACAGGAGCCACTCCTGTAGTCTGGTCCACTCCAGCCCCTAGAATGTTGTCGCACAATGCCAATACACATGTTCCTGGGCTCTCCATGGCCTTTGCAGCTGTGAGACTGGAGGAGGGTTAGCTGGCTGCCTGGAGTGTCAGCTGTGCTAATGCCAAAACAGAATCAAATGCTATTATCTCCTTCTATGTTGTTACCCATGAGCATTGGTACAGCCCCAGAGCTTTTTCAAATGAAATTGAGTAGAAGCTTCTTGTTTGGGAGCTATGATATTTCTTCCATTTCCATGAAACACATTTCCCTTTTGACTGGAACAAATTATGTAGTTCTCACAGCAAAGAGAAATGAAAGAAATGTCAGGGCTATCATCCAAGGTGGAATTCAATTCTTACCTTTTCTATTACAGAAATGTGAAGCAGAACTATTATGTCTTCGATGGAGGCTCTGCTGACTGAACATAAAGTAATACAGTTCAAGTGAAATTGCTAATGATTTTATATAGAAGTACTGGTAGGGAAAATAACCTTTTTGGGAAAATATGACTTACTAAAAGATGATTCTCACCTTTAGACAGAAGTAGTTACTGTTACTCCATACTGAAATAAATACCTTTATATCCCTTATCCTTGGAGTATTCAGTTTTAAACCCAATTTTCACATTATTTAGGAGATCTGTATCTTTCCTGAAGACTGTTTCTTGAAAACCCAATGCCTCATATATGTATATGAGGCTTGTTCTAGCACAGAGGCTTTCTAGAGGGAAATCTTAGGTAGTTAAACGTATTTCATGTTATTTGGATTTACTGAATTGAACGAGAGCAGTGTAACTGTTTTATACTTTAAAACATTAGCTATATGCACCTAAATATAATCAAGCCGGGAAAAGCCCCCAACTAAACCTGTGCCAGGGAGTATCTCCCCATTTGACTTGTTAGGCATCATGTGCAATTTCAGGAAAGTTTCCATGAATTTCAAATGCTCACACCGTTTTTGTTCTCATGGGAGTAGGTGTAGGGTGTAGAGATAACTTATAACAATGAACTGTTTTCCAGTATTTTCTCTGTATCCTGGCATAATGTTTGTGTTGAGCCAGCAGGATCCTTCTGTTCTGAACTTGACTGGCAGGTTATTTTGTTTAATCAATTTTCACAAGTTAGGCATTTGATTTTCTGTAAACCTGAGTCATTTTCACATCTGTCAATAAGCTCCTGTCATCCTTTACATATCTATTTATCTATATCATATCTCTCTCTCTATATATTTTTTTTTTCTCTGAGAAGGTTAAAAAGCACAGTAATACAAAAAGTGAAGGGTATCAATTAATCCTGGAAGGGGAAGGAATTAGTTTAGTTTGGGCAGATCCTTGTGATGGAAAGCAATTGAGAGAAGAAATTTATGTTCCCCTCATGACACTACCTCTTCTGTTGAGTACATTACTTGTAAACACCGGATTATCATTAGTCATCCTGTACACATAAATAATCAGGAAACCATGCATTTTGTTCACAGCCTAAACCACATTAACAGTAAATATGTCAGTGCACAAACAGCTTGGAAGGTTAGGTAGCACTGAAGTAGCTCGGATTTTGCTTTATCCTTTTCCAAATCCACTCATCAATCAATTCACATCCATGTATGGTCCTCCAATCTGACTTGAAGCCAAAGCTCTGGGTGAGTGCACCTTAAAAAATCACTACTCACTTCTTTCGGAAGCCAACTAGAGGAACAAAGATTTGGGGTTTGGGTTTTTTGGGTTTTTGTTTTTGCTTTTCTGTGTAATGAAAAGTGAGAATCTGATTCTTCCTTTGAGGTGATAGCACTGACAGCCAATATTTTCTTTTCAGAATAGGAACTGATTTTAAGAAAATGAAAGCATATACTTAAATGTGTGCTTCAAAAGATGTCTAATAATGATGAGAGGAATAGGCTTCATTGTAGTAGTCAATACTTTTTGAATGAATAAACTCCTGCAGTTATTTCCCTTTGAAACTGAAGTATATCTGAACTTTTTGAGGAGCGAAGGAAGTTTAAACAAAA
Organism: Sakesphorus luctuosus; assembly: GCA_013396695.1. Taxonomy (NCBI): domain Eukaryota; kingdom Metazoa; phylum Chordata; class Aves; order Passeriformes; family Thamnophilidae; genus Sakesphorus; species Sakesphorus luctuosus. The sequence continues at coordinate 82,414 of VWZD01004557.1, read as the reverse complement.
TCGTGGGTATGTGATGAACACTGTGGATTTCTCACATCTCCTTTTTTATTAGCATGAGTAGCTCCTTTCTTCTAATAACTTTGATTCTATTCATTTAGGAAATTTTCACTACCTCAAAGCAAACTTAATTTCTTTTCAAACTGCTTTTCTTTAAAGAAAAAACAACCCAAAACATCAAACTGGTATCTCCCTAATTTTGTTGGTTTCCCTTTGAAAAGATTATTTTTTCTTAAATGTTATATACATAATAAAATGCACAGAGGTCTACGCTTCTCCCACTTATGCTATTTCTCCCTGTTTTTTTATAAAGCCATGCGTGATGTTACAGTTTTCAAAAGTACAGCACCTTGGAGATACAGCACTGTTATAGACTGAAAGGGAGACAGGGGCAGAAAAACATGTAACAGTGTCTGACCATCAACATAAAAGCACAGCCTGTGATCACAGATAGATATATAAACTCACTTCCAGTGCTAAAAGGACTGTGATGGGTTGACCTTGGATGCCACATCCCTCCCAAGATGCTCTATTGTTCCCCTTCCTAGCTGGACAGAGGAGAGAAAATAAGATGGAAAACAACTCATTGGTTGAAATTAAGGCAGTTTACTTAAAGCAAAAGTCAAAGTTTCTCTGCACACAAGCAAAGAGGTAAAAAATAAGTTCATTCTCTACTTCCCATCAGCAAGTGATGTTCAGCTACTTCCTGGGAAGCAGAGCTTCAGCATGTGTAGTAATTGCTCTGGAAAACAAACAATGTAAATAAGGAATGCCCTTCCCTCCTCCACCTTTCCTTAACTTTTATATCTGAGCTGATACCATGTGGTATGGAATATCCTTTTGGTTAGTTTGGGTCATCTGGTCCAATTGTGTTTCATCCCAGTGGGTTTCCTCAAACCCTTTGTTTGATTGGTCTGTCAATGCCACAAGAAAGCTGAAACCCTTGTGCCTGACCAGTCTGTTGGTGTCCTGTTTTGGAGACTTCCGTGAATAGTATGTTGTATCAGAGAGTGCTTCAACTAACTTGTTCAAGGATATGTGCCAACAGCCTTTTGGAGTGGAGTCTTTTGTTGCAGTTTAGAAGGAGACACCCTCCTGACTCTCCCTGCTCTTAGGCAAGTGTGTTACCTCCTGTCAGTCACTACTAGAACCCTGAAGGACTCATGGTAAAGAATTTTATGGAGCAAGTTTACAGAATAATGCACATTATTAATAAACATATGATAATAGAAAATTGTGACAGGTTAAGTTTTGAAGATTGCTATTGATAGTAACTGTCTGCAAAAACAAATTTGAAGCAATATACAGACAAGCTCTAATCACCAATGAAAACTATGTAGAAATAATAATTTAGTGTGCATAGAGTAAGATTCCTGTGGGGAATAAGAGAGGTTCATCCTGTTAACTGATACCAGAAGTTATGGGTCTTCCCTAACTTCTTCCCATTCCTAACTTACTTTTATACTATTTCTTTACATTTAGGTGGAGGTTGAGTGACTCTTGTCATACATACTTTTGCTACATTTAGGTGTAAAATTTTCTCTTGTTTCACTCTTAAAGATACAGTCAATAATATAGAGTGTGCGCCCTCAGTGAGAGGTGGTCATACCTTGGAGGCAGGTAACTTTGGGATGGAGATGTGAATTAGTATTACAATTAGGATGAACTAAGTTTATCTCAGGAGAGTGATTTGTCTTGCAGTTGTAATGTATTAGCTGCATGATACTGTAACACTCCTATCCATGTAAGGATTAAAACTCAGCTGGCAACAGTGTCCGCTCTTCTGCACCCTCTGATCCTGTTAGCATATGCTTAAGGTTGCAGGCTGTGTATGTGAGGAATCATCATGGAACAGACTTTGTGTATGCCACAACTGTTTTTACTGTTGTTCTGAGAATGTAATGACTGGCATCTCTAAGCTGCTTCTAATGCATATGATCTACTGTGATGATTACCTATGGAAAGAATGTATGAGCATTAGATGGTCATTTTACCTATGCATAGTGTTGTAACAATGACTTGGGTGTCTGCTAGTGGAGAGAAAAGGATTATAGGAACATGAGAACAAATATAGACAGAATCACTGAAAAAATCCTTTTCAGTAATTTGCTCAAACTTCTTTTATTCTCTCATTGCCTATGTGGAGCCAGAGATGATTTTTTGCCATCTTAATTTATACTTTGCTTTAATCTTGAGTGGCAAAGCCATGTGCTTCCATTTATCTGCAGCAGTATAACATTTTAGTGTTATCCTGTATCTTTGTTGTGCATGTAACAGAAAAACTTGATTAAAAAACATCTGGCTTTAGGTGGTCACACAGACTACAGCTAAGAGGTTTGGCATTTCAGCTTAATGTGTGCACATACAGATTTCTTCCTTATATTGGTAAGATACAAGGTAGCATGCCTTTGAGAGCCATCTACCATGAAAAATGCGTGCTAATTAGTGTCCTTGTTTGTTAAGTAAGTAGGCCATTCATGAGGGTTGTGCATCAAATAATTACAGCTTGAGTAATTAAGTCAAGTTTGGAATTTCTGAGCTCTATTTGCAGTGTGAGAATTCTTTCAAGTACATGACAAATGCTGTTCTGTAAAGTACTGTCCTAGGAATTGACACCTTATGTAATTCTAGACAAACAGTTGAGAGAGGTGTAAATCTAATCAGCATGTCTGCTGCAAGAATATTATCTTGTTAGCTGTACACAACATCATTCTAGCTGTATGTTCATACAGGAAAATGGATATATAAAGAAATTTCTGTATATGTTCAGAAAATCTGGTAGCATTGGTAAAATGGCAAAGCTCTGAAATTATACTGTATTTTTAAAAAATATAATACTTAAATGTGAAAGTCAATTATGGCATTACTCATTGCTTTTCTACTTAAATAACATGATCTGCGAACAAAACAGATTCTGCTTTGTATCTAAACCTTCATGGTGCACTGATTTCTTGTGTAGGATTCTGATTTTGCAAAAGTATAAAACCCCCCAAAAACAAAACAAAAAACCCCCCAACATATTCTGACAAGCTTGCTTGACTTATTGTTTTTATGAAAAAAAAAGGTTTTTGTAAATGAGATATTGCTGGGTTCGTGAACAACCACACAGTCTCTTTAGGTAGATAGAAGGGGATTACAGTCTAGACAGTCACATCCTAGAGGAACTCCTTACCACTTGATTCTCTTCTTTTCCTTCAATGTTTACTTTTGGTTTTAATTTCTTCTAAGCAAACCTAGGCAGAGTTGATATTGATTCCTTTTCACGTGAGTCAGAAGGTTACTACTGCATGTTTTAAATACAAGATTTGTCTAGGTTGTTCACATCACTTCTCTTAAGAGTTTGACATTTCCTGTGCTTTCTGCCACCATTTAATTTCAAGTGGCATTACATTTAATTCTTCCTCTGAATTAAATTGTTTGCTACTATATTACATGTAGGAGGAAGCAAGAAGAAAAGAAATTTTCATCAGCAAGTGCATAGGAAGACTACAGAAACACAAAACATACACTGTTATTTTTATTTTCTTCCTTTCAGTTTAAAACATCTGTGTTCGGCTGTCCACATAAAGAGGAGCTCACATGTATGATGAGATCACAGATGTTTTCTCTTTTCAAAATTTTAGTACCTCTCAAGTATTTTTAATCTGTTTTCACCTAGTTTTTCAAAATGTGACCTAGGTAGCTCAGGTAACCCGGAGTCCTACCATTTGACAGACACTACTCCCTTACAGTCTATGGGTCCAACCAGCAAAGAGAACTCAGAGGCCTTGCACAGAAATGTTTTAAGAAGCCAATTAATTCTGACTATGTGATGCAGAATGTTTTGGGGTTTTCCTGAATGTGCAGTATACAAACATTGTGTTTGTTTATGTTTGCAGCTCCCCAAGGGGACTGTGATAAAAGCAAATGATCTGCTTAGATTAATTTCAATACAATATTTCATTTCCAATTTGTGTGTCTCTAACCAAACCAATCAAAATGCTAAATTCAAACACTGCTGTAAAAATGTGATTTACAATGCATTTCTTAGCAGATATTCCACTGATCAGTCTAGTAAAAATCTGGATGAGACCTGGGGTGGTTTTCTTCTCTTTTGGACGAGCTTCTTTCTCTTAACCCCTAACAGTGTTTTAACCAGCTAGGAATATGGACTACCTGCAAGGACATGTTAAAAAAAACAAACAAGCAAACAAACAAACAAAAAACCACAAAAAAACCCCAACCCCCAAACTAAGTCACAAAGCAACAACCGAAACCCATACACACACAAAAAAACCCAACCCAACAACCCAAAAAAAGCTCCCTTGTTTGACAGTTTTCAGATACGTAATTCTGAGTGATCAACTATGTCCTCTTAATTTTTAAATCTTGTTGTTGTTTGGGGTTTTTTTTTACTCTTTTCTCTTTGAAATACATGAGCAGAGGATGAAAGAGATAATTTCTGTAGTATCCCCTAGAGTCCTTGCCAAAATGTTTATGTAAGAACTGGAAGGCTTAAGCTCAAGCCCTCCTTCCTTGTTTCAGAACAAGGATGTCAGCCAGGTTTCCTCTTACTAAGGGGTTAACTGCTGGATAAAGGACAGTGAGAACATTGGCCTTATTGTTGCAACTAGCATTCCAGAAACTTTCTCCAAGTTAATAAGTGCCAATCAATTCCAGGCATATTTTAGGATAAGAAGGAAATAGACATTTTTTCTTTGTTTCATGGATGAAGGTAATAGCCTTACAGAGTGTCATAAAGTTAATTTTAGACTCTTCACAAGAATAAAAGATTTTTTTAAAATTTCTGAATTGGATCTTGATAACTCTTCTTATTTCTGAACCATTTTCTTACTAAGAGGTATCCATGCCATTATTGACCTTTTAGTCTGAAGAACATGTTCTTTATATGAACAACATTATGATCTGCTCTGCCCATATAAAACATTTTCTCTTATAATACTATTAGACTTGGACACAATTTTGCAGAAGTAAAGCTATTGTGGTGCACAAAAAATGCTTCTGAAGAATTAAAAGGCATAGAATGTGACCGTGGGGGAAAAAAAATCATCTTTCATATGCTCACTGTTTAACATTTGAAGTAAGATAATGCAGAAAAAAATCCAAACAATCTGGAGCCAAAGATATTGTCAGAATTGAGTAAAAATAAATGACCAGCAGTAACGGGGAAAATGTATGCAAGGGAAGGCTATGATCATGCATTTATATTCAAGTTTCCATGTGCACATTTTTGGCTCTAAGAAAAAAATACTGGATTGTGCTGAAAGTAAAAAGAAAGTTTGACGTAATCCATCTTTAAAATTGCCATGGTGTTTCAAGAACCCTTGAAATCAAATTCTTCACTTATCAATATCTTTAGTTTGAGAAGCAGACTGCTCAATATATGCTACAGAAGAATTTGAAACAATAAATTGTTCATGTCTTGAAAATGGCAATATCTCATTGTTCATTTTAGTATCATAAAAGTTGTGCTATCTCAGTTTCATACGCTTCTGCAACAAGGATATGCAGTAAGAAGATCCTAATAAATTGCCTTGTAGAGAGTTTGAATTAATTTGAATGTCCAAATTTAAAAGAATTTTGATTTGCTTTGAGTTTTTTATGTATACTGTATTCAAAATTTAAATACATCAAAAATTACCATTAAAGGATATCCTATTCTTACTTCTATAAAAGTAATGTGATTTTTTTAGAGTCCAGTTTTCTATTCCAAATCATAATCCATCATATAGAAAAAGCACTATAAATATACATGCACATAGATCATTTCATACAAATGGTACTGGATACCTCTGTGTTATCTATCTTTAGTAGGCAGACTTGTAGGTGTTTTCATAATCTATTTCCTAAATACTCAACTTCTGTTATGCCTGTATATTGACTCTTATAAAAAAAGATTTTTTTTTACTACTTTTTTCATATTATTGTTGTGTGATGAGAATGAAATTGTCCTGAATAAGGTGAAATACAGAATTTACTTTGCATTTGTGTACTTTTTCATTTTATTCTACTTGAATGTAAAAATTGCAGCTTTGCAATGCAAGATCGGCTTAGTCTAGAAAACATGCATTAATGAAACATTCAAGCTTTATTAATATCATTTACTGTTTTAGTTAGTACAAAGCCACATTTTAAGCAAGAAATTATTTTAAAATATTCATAAATTAGTAAAAATTAAAACTAAAACTTTTGCAACTCTTAGCTGATTAACACACCACACTTCAGTGGAAAGCTAGTAGTTAAATAACAAATAATATTAGCTTGGATGTTTACTCTTATTGTATCAAATTAGGCCAAGAACTGATGTGAGCGTAGCTTGTGCTTTCATCATGGTCATCAACTTTTCATTAAAAATTGGTGCTTTTAATTATGGGGGGGTTTTCGTTGTTTCTGTGGGTTTGGTTTGGGTGGGGGTTTTTTGTTTGTTTTTAGTTTGGTTTGAAGGGAGATTATTGCCGTTTTGATCTATGAGGTTATTCTAAAGCCACTTCTCTACATTAATATTAATAACTTGTCTCGTACTGTCTTAAGTATAATATAGTGCTCCAGATCTTTCATCAGAGTTTATTTAATCTTTCCCTGAATTATACTCTCTTGAAGAGTATTTCCTTTCTTACTGAATGCATACAATCATAATTTCATTATTGATCTGTCCTTTGGAGAAATAAATTCTACTAAGTGAAAGAGAAAGATATTGGGGATGGAAAATTAAGAATATGAACATGAACACTTGATATTGCTATTTAATGCAATTTTTATCCATAAATGAAATTGACTTACTCATATAAGGATATGAAAAAGTCCACAGGCACTTCTCTGAAACCTTTCTGTTATAAGATAATATATATTTAGTGAAGTACAGAATGGATTTACAGAACCAAGTGAATCTTGGCATTCAGTAAAACAGTAACACAGGGCAACAGGGATACTGCTTTTAGCCTGTCTTCACAGCTGGGGGTGCAGAGCTATGCATGTAAGCATTTGTATAGAACTAATTAAAAATTCCACAGAAAACTCTCATCTCAGTAACTAAAAATTAACTTGAAAGTTTGAAGGGCCAGGCTACATGCTACAAACGAAGTTTGGTGTTTTCACACAAAACAACCTATCAATCACCTTTTAGAAAGCTCAGTCATATTGTTATCTCTCATTTTTACCAAGTTGTTCTGTGTAGCACTTTTGTTAGATACATCAGACAACTGCATGAACATGTTCTATGTCCAAGCACAGAAATCTGAAGCGCTCTTTCTCTCTATTATAATTCTTGTCCTGTGCCGTGGATTTATAGGTAATGAAACAATTAGTGTTCATGACCTTTTCATGACCTACAGCCTTGAGAGATCAGAGGTGTTAGGGGAGAGGCTATTCCAGAGAGCAGCGAAAATAAGGAGAACCCGGTTCCCCTGTTCCCTAAACCAGTGAGCTAACAGCTAGGTTGCATTCACTTTCCTCTCTTGTTTAGAGACGGGATAGCTTCTCCTTTTCCTCAAAGTAGCCTACAGGCCTGTTGTCCCAAAAATGGCTTCTTTCACCTGGTGAGCAAGAACCTGAGCCACTTAATGAGTAGAGATACTTATAATTTCATGTCTGTGCAGAGATGGGTGCTAGGTGGTAAATGCACAAAGCTACCACACCTGGTTACAGCCAAGCAGCATATTTATAGTTTCAAAATACATCAGTACATGCTTATCTAATTTCTAAATACGTGCCTACTTAATAGCTATTGCATAGTCTTTTGCACTCTTTAATGTAAAGGTATAGTGCGTTTTAAATTCAGTGCACATGTTCAGTGGGTAGGTTTGCTTATTTGGAGGTGGGTAGCCCTAATCTTTAAAGATAAGTTCATCTAAAGGACATGTTATTAGCTGGTTTAGCCAACCTGAATAAAGCTTATGGTACATTGCAAACACAGTGTCTAGTGTCTAATTTAAGTTCCCTCTGTTCATGTTGTCTCTACTTTTTTCAGAACTGTTCTTCAAGACCTTGCCATTTCCCACTTAACTGAGTCTCTATAGTATTTATTGTTCTCTGATTGACTCTGCAAAATCTGTTCTTAAGCCACTCATCTTTCATCCCTAGGATCAGGGTTGTTACAGGTAAAGGAAAGATAGTGATGTTTCTTCTGAAGAGCAGGACAAACTGGCCTCCTACTTACTGAGTATTGGAACCCCTTGGTTTCAAAGCAAAAGGTAACAGTGACCTCTTCATTTGCCCTGTATCTTCAAACGCAGCAGTTGGTTTTTCTGCAGTTAAGACAGACATCTGTGATAAAATGAATTAATCATCTATAATGTCTAACTAACTTTTGAGTCAGGTGCTGGAGCTGGGTGGAGAGAATTTCAGAAACAGCTGTGGTTGTTCCAAAATTGTAGGTGTAGGTTGTGTTTCCTGTGATGCTTTCCCTTAGAGGCATATATTTGGCCATTCAATAACAATGAAATGGAGGACTTGACTTGGAATTTAGTTAACTCCAGCAGACAACTTCCAGGCAGTTCAATACTCTTTTTGTCAGCAGCCATGTACTTTTTTGAAACAGAGATCATTACTGCCAGTGAAATATTTAACATTGTATAACTCAGCAGAAATGTAAGTTATATGCTACAAAAGTTATCATGATGTAAATTCTAAATGTCCAGTTCTATATTCATTAACAGCTTGTATTTGGACACAACTGCTCAGTGAATGGACATTTTGCCTTGAGAAAGGTGCCCCTAATTGCAGTCACACAAGAATGTTGGTACTAGAATACTTCTATCATATTTATATGTTTGTGGTTTTTTTGGATGATGCTCATTATATATATTATTTATTTGGTAATATATAAATTAATGTTGTATTTCTTCTTGGTAGATGGTTATCTGTATCTCTCTCCTTCCTCTGTCCTCCATGAAGACAGTGTGAGATCATACACTGAATCTTATTTGAGTTGTTGCATTGAGAGTAATGTAGCAAAGGTTTGCCTTCAGTAAATATCATACTTCCACCTGAAAGAAAAATAGCTAGATTTTATAGGGAAAGTTAAAATATCTCGTAACGAAATGTAAAAAAGTCCTACTCTTTAAAAAACCAGAATGGTAGATTTTGAGTTTCTAGCATATTTTTGAAGTTTTTCTGCGTCTTACTCTGTTTCAATGCTTGCTGTTACTTCAGTAGGTTTTTTTTTTAAAGGTTTTGAGCACTCAGTAGCATTTTAATTTTTTTTTCCCCTACAAATGCTCTGTTACTGTGATTTTTTTCCACATCTGGTAATTGTCCAGCACATGAAATTGATACAAACGGATATATCCCTATTATACTTTCAACCTGACTGCATGCATTTCTACATTTCAGTTTGCTACTACCCCTGAGAAGTTGGCCTCCTTGTCATGTATATCAAGAATTTTTTAATTTGGCAGTGACTCTCACAGCCTCTTTATCTGATAAATTTCATATTTGGTGTTATATTACTATTTGTATATTTATATAAATGTTACTTTTCTGAGCTCAAAAAGCTGAGAAAAGTTCCTGAGCTGATGCCTCAGGAGCCCTTTGTGAGAATGCCACTACAACCTTAACCATACATTTCCTTTTAGTACTTCTGATAGCTTTTCAGCACTAGGTAGTTTTTCTGCGTGGATAAAAAGACTCTTAGTTACCAGGTTTATCTTAAGACACCAATAGATAACTTTCCTCTGAAAGTTTATTTTAATCTCAGCCATGATTAGAAAATGCTTGTACTCATAGGAGGAAGAGAATTGTGTACTTGTAGAAAACAGTGGTTATTAAATATCAGAAAAAGGTGGTTATTCCCTAGTTCGGCCATATCAATCTGAAATCTTACAATGTAGACCCTCATTTATAAAATAAGCAAAACACCCATAAAAAAAACTCATCTGCATTTATTCAGTATTTCCATCAATATTTTTAGAGCAGATGCTTAACAGAGTATGGTAGTTGCTCTCTAGTTATAGCTCTTGTTTTTGTTTTTTTTAAAGGATATGTAAGCCAGTATCTTTTGTCTTAGAACACAAAAATTGCTGACATATTTTGCTATTTTAATCTAATGTTATTAGAAATGCCCTAACTTTATAGCTCAGTTTAATCTTTGTGTTACTATACTGGATGCTGGAAAATAGAGAAGTTGCTTTACTAGAAATATGCAAATGTAAGATTGTACCTTATTAATTTTTAAACATACACTGAGATGACTGACCAAAATGTGGATTTTTGTCTATTAACTTTATTACAGCAGCAGGCAATGCCTATATATTTGAAACAGACAACTGCACTATATCCCTTGTTGGTCGCTTTTAGTAACTAAGGAAGGCTCTGAGACACAAGAGTAATTTGAATTTGCACCTTGGATGCCTATTAGAAAAGGATACAAGCCCTTTACCACTGACTGGAATTACTCTGAGTGTTTCTGCAGATTTATCTTTTTTTACTTACCAGTGGAGCAGAGATAACCTTAAAGATGCAGCACTGTCATATTAAAATCCATTTATGATAGATGATGATGCATTAGACCAATTCTCAAAAGGGCAAAGTAAACTGTCTGGGTGACTAGAATTTGCTTAATCTTTTATACTGTACCTTTTCGTGACTGTCTGTGCACAGCAATCAGGATAGAAGAAAGTTGCAAAGTCACTTGCTCCTCAGATCAGAAGGTGATTGTGGCTTTGAGTAGATATTAAGCAGCCACAGCACTGCCTGGTCAGAAAGAGCAAGTGTACTAGCCTTTTACATCTTGAAGATCTTGGTCCTCATCAAATGCTAATGTTTGAGACCTGGAAGAGAACATGGTTGCTTCTCTGTGGACACCACGTCATAAACTGCCTTGTCGCAAAACCTGGTGTCATTTATCATAACCTGTCTTCAGGAGAACCTCAGAGCGGAGTATCGACAGTACAGGTGAGTGATCGTGCCAGCTGCCATGGTGGTTGGCATTTCTTGTACTTTGCCCTATGACAGAAAATTACTTTATATTTTGAAGTTATACCTCTAATCACTTTTGCAATTAAAACCAAAGACATGCTCAATCGCGAATACTGTAATGAAAACTTTCTTCCGAAATGTGAACAGATGAAGTTTTTATGGATCTGAAACCTATTTAACTTCTCACAGAAATAAAGAACTATGTGGATACTAAGAATGAACACAGTGCTTTGGAAGAGCAATACTATAGTCTCTGTGGAATAAAAACACGTACTATGTTTGCTTCAGACTATAATTAGATCCTTAAGATCAATGTGATTCTATTGCATCAATGTACTCTTGTTCTTCAAGAATATCTGAGGGTAGCAAGACTGTAAAATGAATAGATTCATAAAATCATGACATTATATGGCCTGCCTAGGCCATAAGGCTATTGTCTGGATCATCAGCCCTCAACTGTTCAGGAAAGGTAGTCTTAATTAAGTATCTCACTAAATACTGGAACTGCCTAGTCCATTGATTCACTTTCTTTTGTGAGCAGAATTGTCACTCAGCAATGAAGTGGCAGTGAAGCAGCATCCTTTATAAAGGAAGCAAGTCATAATATGTGCTGCAATTATATAGTGACATTCTGGATATTTCAATATGAGTTTCTTGCCCAGTTAGAAACTTTATTCTGCTATAATTCTAAAATCTATGCAGTTGTTGGTTACTGCAAGTTAAGTTTACAAAAGACAGTCACTAACACTAAACAGAAAGGGTGACAGCAAGTATTAGGCCTTGGAGCTGCTGTCTGTGATACAAACCAGCCATAATACACAGCCTGGACTGGACATAATTCTACTTTCTTAGTGTTAAATGCCTTGCCACTTCTTCCATCCAAACTGTCCTCAGATCTATGCTGTTAAACTCTATTATACTTGTATAATGTCTTTGTATACTTGTAGGGCTTTATTTCTTTTTTTTTTTTTTGCTAAAATAGCTATCTTACTGAAATCTTTCCAAAATTAATTCTTAAGCGTATAGCATAATCCAGCTAAATTTATTTCACTGAAACATTTCTAGACTCTGGCATAGCTCATATTTAATGTTTTAAGTGATTCTATAATGTCCTCCTTCCTTCTCTTCAGTTATTAAATAGCAGTGATTTTGAAGCCTGACATGTGTGGGCTCCTTTGCTTTCTTTCTCTCTTCCCTGACTGCAGCCCCTGTCCTCTCCACCTTTTCTATCTGCTTGAATGAGCTCAAGAGACCAAGAACTGTGTGAGAAATATGTTAATCTGAAGGGAAAGTCTGCTCTTCAAAGTTATTTCTTTGGAAATGTGGCACATATTGTGATATAAGTGTTTAAAATGAGAAATAGTTGCATGCTTTTAAATAGCTTATAGTGGTAGTTCTCTTCTAGGCCATAAAGACGTTTATCTAATGTTTCAAATTTCCTGAGTTAAGACATAATAAAAAAGGAATGAAAAATCTTAAAATAAGGTATCTGATCTCACCTACTTAACAATATTTCTAAAGAAAAATCCAGATCAGAAGTTTATACATAAATCATAAAGCAAAATCTTTTATATCTGAAATGAAAGGTGTTCAACAAATCCTATTTCTGTAATGTGAATTCTATGATGATTAACTACCTTGGCAAGTATATGATTTTTTTCACTAGTGTGTATGTTGACTTAATTTTGTACAGAACACATTGAATTAAAAGGAAATTACAAAGATGAGTTTGGGCCTTGCAAACCTTGCCGAGATTTCAGTTCATCGGTAACACTGTAGATATGTTCAAATACTTACCTATTTTAATTGATGAAACTCCATTTCCCAGTATTGTGATGTTCAGACATTCTGGAAAAAAATGGAGCTTCCTCTGAAAAAATAAACTGCAAAATGGGGTATTGGAGATCCCACTGTGGTTAATATATTCATTCTTCTCTGCATGAGTGGTCTGATGCCCAGTAACTGTTGTCTACACTTGAGATATTCCTTCTGTGGGGACAATAAAAGGGCGTCCGTAATTGGTCTTACTACTGTTGTAATGAAATAGGTGAAACTTAATTGAGTTTCTTACTAATGTCAGATTTGTAGCTGGACAATGACTCTAAAAATGCTTGAAAGCAGCTGAAGTACACCTAGGGAAAGGTCTTGGCCTATCATTTCTTTAGGAAAGCAAGAAACATCTTTGTTGGTTCTAGAGATAAGCAGTAGCAAGCTACAGAAAAAAAGGGAAACAAAGTTTTTAATCAGAAATTCCTATGTGGTATTTCTTGGAGAAAATGCAGCATATCTATGCAGCAATAGACATATCAGGAAGAGAATTATTTTCCATTAACTGTAAG
>VWZD01004557.1:42915-66648 GCA_013396695.1 Sakesphorus luctuosus | reverse complement strand
ATCAACTCCCCTGTTCCTGTTATCACAAGAGTTGTGCTACTTCATAGGTTCATTATTAGCAGTTATAATTAGCTATTTAGGTAAAGACATAATAAAGTCTTCATTTCACAGTTTAAAAAGTAAAACAGATAAAATTGTTTCTTTGCTATACAGCTTTGGAGAACTGAAAAATTATATCTGAACTTCAGTAATGTACTCAGACATTTAACCACTTATGCTCATGTTGCCTATTTTATTATCTTCATAATTCATCTCTTTTGTCTGGAATACTTCTAATTTGCTCTAGAATTCCAAGTTATTTCAAAGACACTCATGTTTTACTAGTCTATGCACCCCTATGGGATACATTGATACTTGACAATGAATATTTTTCTATTAAAAGAAAGGGTTTAATTCCAGCTGTAAATGAAATTTGTGTGCTTGTTGGTCTTATGCATCCTAATCTATAATTTGCAGGCTTTTATTTTGGGATACTTTTTGGTTAGTGTGGTTCACTTTGTAATTAATTTCATTAATTTCTTTACTAACTGTTTTTATCATTTGTTTTGATTGCTTGCATTGTGTGCAGCCATGTGCAATACTGGTTTTCACACTGTCTTGATGAATCATATTGTTTGTATCTGAAGCTGTTGGGAATCATGGGAGTGTCTATCTTGTACTCTTAATTAAATATGAAGTAGTAGTCTTATGGAAAGTATTCATGGTAGTTCTATACTTAAGATGAGCCTATTTTCTAGTTTTAGCACATCATTGTGGGACTTCAAGATGGATAAAGAATGCTGAGTTGTTTTAGTTTAATGGTAAAAGCTACTGCTTAATTAAAGCGTTGAATCCATGAATTCTGAGTTTCTGCTTTTTCTGCAGAGTTTCTGAGTTTCCTGCTTTTATGCTAATCACTCATACCAATGCTAATTAATTGCATGCTACTTTGTCAAGCCTTTATTTACATCTTAGATATCAGTTCCTCTACATGCAGTCACAAAGCTGAATTTTATAACTTCAAAATATGTTTCATATTTTAATAATATCAGAATTCTGAAATGGCTGAAAGCCTGGAAGTAACTTGATTATTAAACAATTATTTGAGACAGTTGTCTCATTTCTCTTGCAATTTAGGTTTGGTTAGGCTTTTATTTGAATAAACTGTAGTACATTTAACCTGTTAATATGGGATCCAAGCCTCTAAAATATCAAATGGAAGTATGGTATGTAACTATCAATCACTGCCTGTTCTTTCTGTTAATGTGGTATTAAATAAGGCAAGATGTGAGCCTATTGTGTACATTGTGTTTGAGGATTGCTATTGCATGAGCTAACAGTGCTTTGTGATGAGAAATGTTGAGGCTGCCCTTTCCATTTGCATTTCCGCTGCCAAATTTAAAACTATTTTTGTCATATATTAACAAACAATTTTTTCACAAAATTTTCAATTTTAATTATTTTTCATTCCAAAGCAGTCTTCCTTTTGCTCAGAGTTTTCTTGCTCTGTCCCATCCCTCTAGGGAAATACCGTTATACTTGGGCCTGCCTGTCAATTCTTGCCAGCCTTAAATAAAATAACATTGGCAATTCCATAGGCTGTAGCTCTCTTTGAGGCTTCCCTGCTGTGAGCTTGCCTTTTTTGGGTTTTGGGGGTTTTTTCTTTGCTTTTTTCTTTTTTTGTTTGTTTGTTTTTTTCTTCTAATAGAATGTAGTGGATTTGTCTATAGCTGCTTTTTTCATTATAAAAGCAATCTCATCCATGGAGTATCTTTCAATTTAAATAATATTTTTTTAAATTTCTTTGTCTATGATCCATTTAAAAATCAGTCTTTGCTAATGGATCTGTAGCCTCTGAAAATATTTTCTAGCCTCTCTCTGATAGTATTCTCTGATCCCATTCTGCTTTTGGGCTGGATAAAAGGAGTAAATTATATAACCAGAATTAGTGGGACTGGAACAAAATGTTGAGATTTCTGTGATGATGAGAACTTTGGGACCATTCTCCAAAGGCTGCTCTCTTCTGGGAGTTTTTTATTTGCATAAAGAGACACCATTACTTCTCATCTACACTTTCAAAAAACTTACCTGTTCTTTATTGTACTTTTAGGGGAAAAGCCATTAAGAGCAGAGACTGCTAGCTGAGAGTATGTCAGGCTTCTCCAAGCACACCAGTGCATCCCGCCTAGTCAAGCATGTGACTAATGAGGTGGTCTGAAGACTTTGTAATATATGCTTAATGGTATGACTAGTGGAAGGTTTGCTTGTTTTGTGTTTCATCCTTTTCCTTAAAAAGAGAATGATGTGCATAGCGACGTATGTGCTTTTGTCTGCGTTGTTATTTTTCTAACATTTTGCTTTGCCTTCATCTTCTCTTTTCTCAACAAAAATGAAACAAAACAAAAAATCACTTAAGCAAATTGGGAGATTTGTGACACTCGGTGAGAACTTTAACACTGTTGAATCAAACTTCTTCCCACCAAACGTTTAACAGAGTAGTTAAAAATTTCTAATGTAATCTCTATGTTACATTAATGACTGTTTGAAAGGAAGAACTGCTAGGAAGAGGCAGAGTGTTACATTAAATGCATTTCGGTTTTACTCTGACTATTGTACATATTTTGAAGGCTTGCTACAACATAGAGAGTAATATGGGTTAGTCCGTGGTTCTCAAGTGCAGATCACAATGATTTCTCTTCACCTTCATGAAAGGATGCAGAATATCCAAAAGATGTGTGAAAGATGGCAGTCTGACAGGATTGTGATGTATCTCGGAGGGGGACACATGTCTGACCTTACACTGCTGCAGTTACACGATGCACTAAATCTTTCACTGTCACCAGCAAACAGCTGTCTTGCAGAATGGGAACAATGGGAAAAGTGGCAGGCTTGCATTGCTCTGTTTATTCACGAGGGAGAGCAAGGAGATTGCCTATGACGTCTCTGCCTTTTTGTGTAACCAGCCCTGTGCATACATAAATTTTCCTCTGAGTCCTACAAAGCTGCAGTGATGCCGAGGCAGTCCAACAGTCAGAAATACGTTTTCTCTACATTTCTTCCCATTTCAGCTGTAGAGGGTGAACTTATCCTCTAAACTTGGTGTTATCCAGGGAATATGATGCAGGGCAGGACTCAGTAGAAAAAGGCTCATACTTTGTCATTCAAACTGAGTTTGTATTCATGCTGGGTAGTATCTGTAAAGTGAGGTAACAGCCTACAGCAATAAAAAGCAAGCTTTCTAATCCGCCAGCTCCCAACACTTTCAGCTGACCCATCTGCTATGAAAACAGTACTATTTGCCACAAATATTTGCACATATTTGATACTACAAAATTACATGGGGCTGAAAGACTATTGATTTTCTTTTTTCTTTGCTTGTTTTGATTCCCTAGAACAATACATTGTACATAATGTTTTGGGGTTTGTCCCTTCTGGGAGTCCATGCTTTTTCAGATCAGACAGAGTAATTTTAAAAGTTGCAGCAGCTTTATCGATTTTCTGCCCAAATCCATTTTGCTAAGTAAACTGATAGAGGAAGTAGGGCTTGTGATCATCTTGCAGGCACAATAGCCAAGCCCTACCCCTTTCTATAACACCAAAGCTTTATAATTTTTAAATCTGACTTTTATTAGCTCTAGGTGACCTGTAAAATGGGAAAACCTCAGATCTGCTGGGTAAGATGGAATAAAAATAAACAAGTTTGCAACCCCATTTTCCCTTGCTCACTGCGTCCTTGCAGGAGCGGGTCCTTTTGGTGCTCCTATGTCAACTCAGACACTCACCAACCACAAAATTCCTTCAGTTGCCTCATGCTTCTTGGAAAAAGGCCTTTACCTCAATTCCCAGAGGGACCCAGCCTACCCACACCTCTTCCTGCAGAAGGCAAGCCAGCCCACTGCCCACTCCTTGGGGACCTGCTGCTGCTCTGGCTCTTGAAGGTTGTACCTCCCTCACGGCAGGCATGCGGCTGATACAGCTTGCCCTCCTCTCCCACCAAATTGGCTTCATTAAAACCCTTCCTATCTACTGCTCTGGCTGCTCTCCCTCACTCTCCAAGGGCAGGAGATCTGCACGGCAGAATGGTGGTTCAGGGAAGCCGGGTGGGGAAGCTGTACTTTTCACAGTCACTGAGTTAGCACAGTCCAGTGACTGGTCTTTTTAATGGCTGCCAGGGCATGCCAGGGCACACCAGGCACCTGTTCTCCAAGACCTGTTTATATTCCTGAATTTTTCCTGCTGCTACACTTCCTACCCTGCCTACTGGCAGAGCACTGATGGCTCTGCAGTGCATGGGTGGAAAGGGCATACTAGACTGCACAGCCCTCTGCAAGGCATCCATGTAAGCAGGGCAGCAGCTGAGCCCAAGGCTCAGTAAGTGGTAGGGTTTAGGTGCTTTTTTTTCTTATGTGCATATATTTTATTTATTTTAATGATAGTGTGAGAAAGAGCAATTATCAAGCAATTTGCAGTACCTAAGGTCCCACTGTTCTTTAGACTGATGTCCCCAATTTCTGTGCCTTTCAGGACAGAAGCATCTTGCAGGGTTTGGTGCTTTCTCACATGGCTGTTCTAGGGCCTGCCCCATTTTAGCACCTTCAGAGATAAGTAATGCTCTCTTACGAGGTTATTGCATAAGTTGATTGAGCCTCTTTTTCTGCTTATGAGGAACAGTTAAGAAACAAATCATTCATAGAGTCTGGGGGGGATATATGTATCCTCCCTTTGAAATGTATTTAGCTCAAATGAGGTTGTATTGTTTATTTGCTAAGGTTTACAAGGGTATGCAGTATTGCATTTATTGTTTGTATGATGCCAGGTGCAAATTCAACACTTGAAATGCACCGGCTCATTTTAATGATAAACTTTGCAAAACTTCTGTGTGACTGTTTTGCAATAATGCTGGGTATTGAATTCTACATTTTACATGCTCAGTATAAACAGCCACTTATGTTGGAATACCAAAAATATCCCACCCTACTGACGAATACTGTCTTGCATAGTTATGATATTTTCCTGGCTCACTTGATGGATCATAGGCTCAAAATTCTGAGATGTTAATTTGCATCCTGTGAAGAGTTGGTTATGAATTTCATGGTTACCTACAAGGAGGTTCAATAAGTTTGGTGAGCCTTCACTCAATTCACATCACCTGGATGTGGGCAATACACTTTCTTTGCCTCTCTTCAACACAGATAACTGACCAGGGGGTCCTGGTGTCCTGAGCTGCCATGACTGCAAGAATTTTGACCCTGAAACTGTGTGGGATCTGCTGCTCCAGCTGTATCCCTAAAAGTTTATGGAGTCTGATGGAGTTCTTCCAAGAATCTTCAAATTGCTGGCTGATGTTATTGCAAAACCCATCTCCATGATTTCTGAGCGGTCTTGAGAATCCAGAGAGGTCCCAGCTGACTGGAAGCTGGCAAACATTGTCCTGATATTGAAGAAGGGTGGGAAGGAGGACCCCGGAAACTACAGGCCTGACAGTCTCACTTCAGTGCCTGGTGAAGTTATGCAGATTATTATTCTGGGAAGTATTGAGAAACACCTGGAAGACAACGCTGTCATTGTCCATAGCCAGCAAGGCTTCATGAGAGTAAAGTCCTGCTTATACAACCTGATTTCCTTCTATGACAAGATAACCCACTTGGTTGATCAAGGGAAGCCAGTTGATGTAATCTTTTTGGATTTTAGTTAAGTTTTTTATACTGTCTCTCATGGAATTCTTCTGAACAAAATGTACATCTCACAACTGGATAAACATGTCATGTGGTGGCTCACATGGTTCACAGGTTGAGCACAGAGGGTGACAGTGAATGGGGTAACATCAGACCTGTAACCTGTCACTAGTGGGGTTCCACAGGGTCTTAGGCCCTGTGCTCTTCAACATCTTCATAAATTACTTGGACACAGGAATGGAAGGGATACTAATCAAGTTTGCAGAAGACACAGAACTGGGAGGAGCTGTTGGATCTCTCAAAGGCAGGGAGGCCCTGCAGAAAGACCTCGACAGTCACCAACCATATGAAGTTCACCAAGGGAAGTGCTGGATTCTGCATCTTGAATGGGGCAACCCTGGATGTATGTACAGACTGAGGAATGAGATGCTGGAAACTAGTGCCACAGAAAGGGACCTGGAGGTCCTGGTCAAGAGTGAGTTGAATATAAGTCAGCAGTGCCCTGGCAGCCAGGGCCAACCATGTCTTGGAATGCATCAGGCACAGCATCACCAGCCTGTCGAGAGAGGAGATTGTCCTACTTTGTTCTGCACTGGGGTGGCCCCACCTTCAATACTGTGTGCAGTTTTGGGTGCCACAATGTAAGAAGGTATTAAGCTCTTAGAGAGTATCCCAAGAAGGGCAGTGAAGATGAAGTGCCTTGAGGGGAAGCATGTGAGGAGCAGCTGAGTTCACTTGATCTGTTCAGCCTGGAGAAGGGGAGACTGGTGGGAGACATCACAATCTACAATTTCCTTTGTGAGGTGAAGACGAGGGGCAGGCACTGATCTCTTCTCTGTGGTGTGAACATGAAGTTAGTTCTGGGAAGGTTTAGGTTGGATATTAGAAAGAGGCTCTGCACTCAGAGGATGGTTGAGCACTGGAACAGGCTCCCCAGGGAAGTGGTAATAGCACCAAGCCTGCCAGAGTTCTAGAGCTGTTTGGACAACACTCTCAGGCAAATAGTGTGGCTCTTGTGGATGGTCCTGTGCAGGGCTAGGGGTTGTACTTGGTGATCCATGTGCGTCCCTTCCAACTCAGCGTATTCTGTGATAGTGCTGTTTTAAAATTCAGGTTGTATTGGGACCATTATTAAATTTTATCGTATTTTTTTCCTTGAGTGCTAAAATTATATCACTAAGAATCATTTTATTATGTGATTTTATCTCTTGTATAAAAGACTAGAGGTATCTCAGAGATATTTTGTTTAACTAGTGTCAAAGAGACCTTGATTTAGAAATATTTTTATTCTTTTTTTAATTAAAATAACTCAAAAACTACAGTCGTCAGTTTATTTAAGTTTTACTGACAGAAAGCATGTGTGCATGCATAGAAAAGTATAAGGTTATAATTCTTTTAAATCAAGAATGAGATCTTGACAGTGGGCTGATGGGTTAGATACCTTATCAGACCTAAAGTAAAATCATCTATGCTATGTACTGTACTAAGTCCCTTGTCTCATCCATATATTTGAGTTTCTACCAAATAAGGGCAGCATCCGCAAAAATAAAGTGTTTTCAGAGATGTGAAAAACATTTCTATATACAGTTGTTATCCATCATTAATGGTAAGGAACATTCTCACTTACTTATGTCAGCTTGTTCTGCAAGTTCATGGTTGAGATCTTACCTGCTAAGTTTTGAAAAAGATGTTTCAATATCAGCAATTTTACGCAACTGCATATACAGACTTGAAACAAATTGTAATATAATTTAATAAAATCAATTTCCTGAATGTGCTGCTATGCACAATGTGTAGAAGTTCATACAAGGCCAAAAAGAGATTTCGGAGAAGTTGCCAATTGTTTCTCTCAGTTGGTTTCCAATTGGCACACTGTACAGCTTTCTTTTAAAATAACTGTTTAGAAAACTGCTTACTGATTCCAAAAGTCTTAAGTGAAACCATTATTAGGGACAGCTCTGTGGTTATTTTTTGAAAAAAAAAAAAGCAAGCTGTCAAACTGTAACCTGAGAAAGTATAGTGTGTGTGTGTGGTTAAAGGATGGAGAAATTTTACTGGAGATATTTGATGACACTGCTATGTGTGGAGTGTGACAAGGGCCAGTGAATGTAGGTTGCAGTCAGAAAGGATATATTTTATTTGCTCTCCTGGGTGATATCTGTAGTTAGAGGTCTTTTGATTTCAAATATGTGTTTCCATTATTTGTAAGCTATGTAGAACTAAAACAAAGACAGGAACTGATTCTGAAATTGAAATAATGGAGACAAGGAAAGGAGAGTATGGATTCCTAACTCTATTTTGTGAGTGGAGATAAAGAAGAATAGGAAAAAGCTTACTTTTGGGAGTGATGTCTTAATTTAGATGATTTCATAATTTCTTAGAACAGTTTTTTAGGGAACAGCTTATAGTGAGGTGGAAGGAGAACTAGTTTTTGCATTGGAATGCTGCTTAATATATCAGCTATGTATGGTCACTGAAAGCTGTGCTCAGCTTGAGCAAAGTGGGGAGGAAAAAGAAGCCAAACTATTTGCATACCAGAGGCAAAAATGTTGTTTTTTGAGCCACTAGAGGAAAGAGTGGCATTACTCTTCGATATTCTCACCTAAGGTTTAGCAGCTTCTTATTTGTGAGAGCCTAAACTTAACACCAGTGACAGGTTTTGGTTAAATCAATGACACAGGTCTGTCATGTGAAAGAGGGGGAGAGACAGAAATACTAAGACTTCTAGTCTCATCTGTATTAATATAAAGTTATTAGCTATAAGCGTCCTTGGGACAATCAAAGCTTTATGAACCCAGGACTACCTGTAGAGTTCTGGGCAGAACACAGGCTGGAAAGATTTTTGGCTCTGCTATGAGGACCACACTTAAGCCAGGGAGAACTTATTAGCAATAAGTGCCTCCAGATAATCAGATCCTTATATGCCTAACACTGTCTACTGAACTGAGGATAGCATACAGGTTGGAAGGGTTTCTGACCCCTGATATGAGACCACACTTAAGCCAGGGAGAACTTATAGCTATATAAGCATCTCCAGAAAATTAGAGCCTTATGTTTCCCAACACTGCCTATCAACTATGGACAGCACACATGTTGGAAGGGTTTTTAACCTCTGATATGAGACTACACTTAATAACAAGAAACTTTCCGTACAACAGCTCCCAAAATGACATTTATTACTAGAAGTATGTGACAGTTATTGTTAGTTTTGCATTGCTGGTGGTAACGTTTAGCTGCAACCTTGTATTTAATTGATAACAAAAGACCCCAAAAGAAACTAGCACAAAACACAGTTTACAGAGACAAGAACACCAAACTTAAGTTTCAACACAACAGTATATCCCGTTCTCATGACAGACAGAAACTATCACCAAAAAAATACTAACTAGAAACACAGCCACCCAAAACACTTATCTAGACATCCCTTCAATAACATAGGACAATAAAATAGCTTGCACACCACTTTTTCTGTAACACAAAGCAAAAGGAAAGAACAGAGCTGCTTCTCATTAACACACATGTTGAAAAAGAACTGCATACTGCAAAAGAGTGCAATAACTAATATAAAGTATATACTTAGTAAATAGCAAAGTGTAAAGCAAGTGACTGTTATTAGTATTAAAGCAGCTGTAAACACAGTGAAGAAAGTGCTTGTAGAGTAAGAATTAAAGAAGCTGTAAGTATAAGATGTAAGATAGAATGTATAAAGGAATAAGCTTTGTAAGAGAGTAAAGTATAAGATATAAAGTGTAGAAAGTACATAGTTTTCTCACCCTGTACATTGTTCCAAGAGGTGGGAGGAGCCAGGACAAACTGCTAGCAGTTACCACCGCAGAGAATGTGGCATTTCTCCCCAGTTTTGGTTTAAACTCTATTTCTTTTTATACCTTTTTTTTCTTAGGTGGTTTTTGTGTGACTAAAGTCAATACTTTGGGGGTGATACAGATGCCTGAGGGATGGCTCCTTGTGTAGTCATTGAAGATATTGCAAAGGAGGGCCATGTTATTTTTTGCAACACTCCATCCTTTGTTAATCTTATCAGTTTGAAAGCTCTTTGTCCTCTGCTGGGAGCATCCCTCCGGGGGGCTGAGGTGTTTCCCTCAACTCATCAAGCCTTACCAGGCCATCACCCCGCACAGGTCCTTACTTTGATGAAAGTCTATTTATAAAGACTGGTTTGAGAGTGAAGAAAGATGGACTTGTGGTGGCCAGGATTCAGTTATAGGAAGAGTAGGAAAGAGAAAATGACTGAAGCAGGTGACTAGCTGGCACCTACTGCTTGATCAGAAGACTATGGCATTTATTATGATGTATGAAGAGAAAGCAGACTGTGGTAATTTTAATATTTAAATGTTTTCTTATGTGGATTTCTTGAGCCACTTTTCAAATTAATAGAAAACTGTCCCCTAATTTCTTTTAATATGATAAATTAACAGAAGCTATAATGCCATGGCATATTTAAGCACCTGCACTGCTTTTAAGTCCCGTTCCTTTAGTGAAAAATGCTGGTTTGATTTTTCTGTGAATAAAATAATTACTTTTTGCATTTTGTTTGCTTATCTGTAGGATTCAAATTTTTATTATTCAGATTTTTATTTCTTTATGTCCAGGCTGGCCAGCAAACATAAAATTTCTATCTTGTTCTTCCTCCTCTCCCACTTTAAATGCAGTGACAAAGCTGTTCCTTGAAATCCAGGAGCTATGCAGAACAACCATCTGCCCATCCAGAAGAGTTCTCTTTTTCTATTGGTTAGTAGCTTTACTCTTTGACAGCACAAAGCACACAACAACATTTCCTTTTCCAAGCTGAAATTACATTGTTACTTTTTTTTTCATTTTTCTGTTTTCTCAGAAAGTAATGAGTATGAAGTTGTTTTGTGTGTGCATTGTAATATTGTTGATAGAACTGACTTAACCAAGCCATTTGCATTACTGAAACAAACCCCGTGTCTTTGTATTCAGAATTGCTTAATTTTGGTACAGAATATGCCAGAGCTAATCTTGTGGTAGTTCAGAAGAGTTCATTTTAACTTCCCACTGCAGTGTCACAGTGATTAGTGAAGGTTGGACCTCAAAATGAGTGAGTAGTGTATAAAATATTTTGCTGAGTTGTACTGAACTACAAACAATGTCCTATGACTTTTAATATGTATTAGTGTGTTTGTCCTGAGCTGTTTGAGGATTGTCCATGTAGTATGTTAGAGAGGAGAAGTTGTAAGACAATAGACCACTTCTACATTCATCTTTGCAACCAAAACTGTCCAAGTCTGAAAATTATGTGAGAGCTTTTAATGAGAATGGCCATTAAGAGCTGTATTTCCTCACTTCTTAATGACTTTGAGGCTATATTCTGCTGCAACTCTGTGTAGAGAAGAAGCCAGTTGGTATGTTAATCTCAGAGCACCCAGTTGTGCCAGTGCAGCCCCTGTGAATGAAATGCTTTCTTTAGGCCTGGAGTACAAACCAAGGTAGAGTTTGGTATAAACAACCAGCTTGGCCTGGTGTGTTTTCAGGTAGAAGCTTTAAAATCCCTTTTCATTACCCTTGTCTGCCTGTACTGCCAGCACCATGTCCTAAATCTGAAAGTATTTGAGTGCTGCAGCTCCACTGAAATCCAGATGCTCTTAGTTCTTTGGGAGTCAGAGAACATCAGAGAAGGCAGTGAGCTGGTGCTGCGAGATGCTCTATTGTTCCAGGTAAATATGTCCAGCACATCTGTTGTCAGGCAATGTCTGATATTTATAGAAAGAAATGCCAACTGGCTGTGAGTTGACATAAAAAATAATAAACATCATTAAAAGAAAAATCTGGGGTTTTTTGTCTGAAAAGTATATATTTAGGAAAAGTTGAAAGTCCCTTGGTATACTCTTAATTAACATATTTATAGGAGCAATGGATAAATTCAGAAATGCTTAAACATACAAACTGGTTTTTTAACTAGCAGTTCAGATTTTTATGTGAAACTGATTCATGAAGGTTGTGAAAAAACCAGTCTTGTCACAAGGGAACTGAATTCTCTAGTAGTTTGTATGTAACAACCAAGATGTATCAAGGCAGTGTTTTGCCAGATGTTTTATGCTTCTTAAGGATTATTTGAAATTATTTTTTATAGAAATCATAAAAGCCTGAAGTAAAATTATGTAAATAAATTTTGAATAACTGCTAATGTTTGGTTTTGAACATTATTAACTTTGGGAATAGTGTGGCTGGAACATTCTTTGTGCTTTGTACATTTGTGATCTCCACAACTGTGGTTAGGAGACAGCGCACGATGTTTTGTATTAAAGCAGGTGTTCTTCTGGTGTTTATTCTCAGTTCCTCAAACTGTGTGGCAGCAGAAATGGCTGCTAATTACCAGGATTGAGAAAACATAAAAAGTGACATAAAACTGATTTTGATTGAAAGGATCCATCAAATATCACATTAAATTTCCAGTAAGTGAGAGGGCATGTACATTTCTGCGTAAGCCTCAGGAATACCTTTTGTGTGGGAAATGTAATTACGAAGAGTTGCCATTCTGGAAATCCCACTGCTTTTTTACACTTTTTTCTTTTTTGCTGTCCAATACCTATATGCCAGTATAAAACAGCACTATTAAGGAGAATAAAACTTAAAAAATTACTAGCAAATCCAAATTCTAGGATTATGTTAATGAATTAAATGGTAAGTATGAGACTGGGTCTTTAAATTTGATCTTTTGAGAAAACAAGGCTGACATTTAATGCTGCGTGTAAGTGGGACAAATCAGTTTTATTGTGTATCATGCATGTTTTATAACCATTATTACACTTGAAAAATGGAAAATTCTTGTGGCTTTTAGAATTTAATTATTCTTTAAATTTACCTGTAATCATCATAAAACCCATCTTTTCTTCTTTCATCTACCTTATCTCCCTTTCCATCCTCATCAGTTTTACGAGTTCCTGTGGGTTTTAGTCATCTTCACCAAACCTCTTCTAATCCAGGTAGAGTAGTATTTTTGATTGATGAAGATTGTGGGTAGCTGTAGCCAGCAAATAAAGATATACTACACATTTTAGAAGTTAGTAGTAGCAGTGAGATACAGTGTTATGTAATTCAAAACACACCAACAAGCCAAATATGGCAAAAACTTTTTAGCTGTCTAGCCAACTCAAGACCATATCACCGCAGTATCTTTTGTAGTATTCTTTCTGTTTAGTAGTGTTTCTCATGCTGCAGATGAACTTTGTTATTGATTTATATTCTGAAAGACTGTAATCACTCTGTTGATTTCTTGCATCTAAGACTGAGGACTTGATTACTGGGCAATATTCTTCTCTTACTAATATATGGTGTATGCTGTTTCATTTTTAAAATGCAATACCCCTTATTATCTGAAGTTAGTTTCAACAGCTTTTGCCAAAGACTTATTTCTCTTTAGCTGATGAAATGCTTATGAAATTGCAAATGATTATTAAAAGTAAGCTGGAGGAAAATATAGTGCAACCCATTTTGTGTATTCAGTTCTTAAATTTAGGATCTTGTAACTCTAGACTCTGATTTCTGCTTTAATTTTAATTCTTTCTATGATGTATTTATATACTTCTCAGAATTTAGTTCACAAAAAATGTAATTTATGGTCCAGCATGAGTATTATGTAAGTGATTTTAATGTTTTTTATCAGCTATTAATATTAAAGTGAATAGTAACTTAATATCACTGTGAGTTGTCATAATTGCAAAATACCCCAAGGCTAAGTACCTGTAAATAAGAGACTAAAGAAATAGTAGCAAGTTAACAGCATTTTACCCATATATCTTTTGCCACAGATGTTAAAGATATCCTGTGCATCTCGTAATGAGTTTTATCTGCAGCAGTGTTCTCTGCTTCATAAAGGAAACTTTAAGCTTTGCTTGTGAGCCTTCATGACTGATATTTCATTTTGTACCATCCTCTGCTGCTGAGGCTGTGCATGATATTGTTACAAGTGAATGTACACCAGACTTGAAAGCAAACTGGTTTGTTTTCTCATGTTTCTTCTTTCACAGTTCTACCAGAAAGGTAAATATATATGCCAAATGTTACTCCTCAAATAACTTTTTCTAGCTTTGTTCTTATGTGTTCATAGAAATTCAGTCAACTCAACTATTCATGCTTCAACAGTTTTCTACTAATCTGTGCGAAGTTGAATATTTATTATGGAAGCCCAGGAAATCTGGCGCCGTGTGTTTGATTGCGTATGTACGCATCTCTAGTTTACAATGATATGCATATTTGTGTGTACTGCAATAGTTATACAAGGATATACATCTTTGTTTATATTTATATATGCAGTCATACCCTTCACCACTATGTTTCATCTATGCTGCCCCACTCTGTAAAATCATATTAAACTTCTGTAGTCTTCAGTCATATTTTACCGCATGGCTCTTCTGATAGTTCGTAGTTCAGCATGTACATGTGAATTTTTGTTGATTAAAAACTTCAAGTGGACCTAAGTCAGGATCTTTATCCTAACATGTACTGAACAAAATGGAGCATAACCAAAATGCCATAGTTGTACTCAGAACTTTGCAGTTTCATCACATAAGCATAACACAATGCATATGGCTTTAGAGCAGATTTGTTTGTTTTCTTGTTTTATTTTTTCTAATATTTTCCTACTATTTTTTCTATTTCAGTGTTAGTGTATTATTGTGTTAATATGTGTAGATGATAACTGCATTTTGCTATTACTTTCATGTAATAATAACAAAAAAATTAGTTAATTTCATCAAGTAAAGTGGTCAATTTCCAATAAATACCAAAATTTGGACATATCAGATTCAGGTAACCTTGAATCTTTGTCTCTCTGAATATGTCAATCTTTGTCTATATAGGCATACATGTAAAAAGTCAAAAACTGTTTAACAGCAGATTGAGGGCAAATGCCAGAGTTTTTAGTGTCATTTGGTTATGAGGAACTTGAGTCTGAAAAAACATACGAAGGTAATGATGTGGTATAATGTTATTAATTAAATTATATCTAAACATAAATCGTCCTAGAGGTATAAAAACTCTAATGTGTGTGTGTTTTGATGAAATCAAGCAATGTGCCCTGAATCAGATATTTAACAAATGTGAATATTTTTTTCTCCCCTCGTTGTTTTATGAAGATTTGGAATTCCTTTTCATCCTCAGATTTACCTTCACACGTATGTTTAGAAAATTAGAAAGGTAAAGTCACATGTGGGTGCACTTCGTAGAATCATAGATTATGCTGAATTGGAAGGAACCTATCAGGATTATTGAGTCCAAATGCTGACCCTTGTGCAAAACATTCTCAAGTCACACCATGTGCCTGAGAGCATTGTCCAAACACTTGGTGCTGTGACCACTTCCATGGGGAGCCTCTTCCAGTGCCCAACCACCTTCTGGATGAAAAAACTTTTTCCTGATATCCAACCTGAACCTCCCCCACATCACCTTCATGCCATTTCCTCGAGTCCTGTCACTGGTCATGAGAGTGAACAGATCAGTGCCTGCCCCTCCTCTGCCATTCACAAGGAAGTTGTAGACTGTAATAAGATCTCCACTCAGTCTCCTCTTCTCCGGGCTGAACAGATCAAGTGCCCTCAGCCACTCCTCATACGGCTTTCCCTCAAGGTCATTCACCATCTGTGTCTTGTAGTGTTCACAGTTACATGCTGGAACTTTGGGATTCCCAGATTAGTAACAGATGTTAAATGCTGTAACAGGATTCCATCTATATTTTTGGGAATACATGTTTATATGTAGGTATAGATGATATATACGTGCATTTATGTATGGAAATACCTTAGAAATAATTTTCAGGGGAAAAGAATTGATAGAATTTGACATAACAATATTTTAATTTATGTATGTCATTTTAATCATCTAGTTGTCTAATGCTTTTTTGATATAAGGAAAAATATATATGTGGAATGCATTTTAAGACAGTTCTTATAGTTCTGTGATATATGTGGTAGGCAAAGGGAGGACACATCCTGGAACTTTCTCTTTATATAAATTCCTGGTTGGAATTAATGATACTATTTACACATTAGTGGTGGACATAGTAAACAACTCCTGTTCTTCTAATAGAGAAAATGAAAATGTTTGCTCAGGACTGAATGCCTATGTGCTGTATGCAGTGAAACACAAAATAAATTGTAGTGGTTTTGAAGTTTTCAAATACATTGCCAACAGCTTCAAATTCAGTGTCTTTGTCCAAGGATGCTGCTAAATGATACACTGAACTCTTTAATGCTGTATTGAAGGTCTGATCAAGGTCATGCACTGACCTTTACTCCAGGACTGAAATCGCTTTGTATTGAGTGGTGTTTGAAGGTGATATAGATTGATCTATAATGTTGATACTTATGCTACTATTACAACTCTAGGGTTACTGCATATTTTGTGGACAGCCCTGAACAGAATGCATTAAGTTAGGGTGAAATTTAGTATTTATGAGGACTACTTAATTTTTTAAATGCCACTCCTTAATAATAGAAAAAACATGTCATATTGTTTCCAGCAAATCAACAGGAGAACATTTAATGTTATGAATAATGAAAGTTGGTTTGTAGTTGATGTTTTCTAAAAAGTGGAAAAAATGTGCCCTAATTGAAAACTTCATATCGAAATTTTATGGTGGTTAATATGAGATTATTTATATAGTATTTTTTTAATAACTGTTCATGACTAAATCAAAATTCTTGAAAATGCATATACTTATGTAACAATTTGGAAGTGTCAGCTGATTACAAACATCTATAGCTCTTCAGAGTCCTTCTTACATGATGGGGTAATATTACATTTGAGAAACCTCTAAAATTGCAGTGGTATCACAGAATTGGTCAGGTTGGAAGGGACTACAGTGGGTCATCTGATCCATCCTCCCTGCTCAATCAGGCTCATCCTAGAGCACATGGCACCAGATTCTGATGAGACAGTACTTGAATGCCTCCAATGAGGAACACCACCTCTCTGGACAACCTGTTCCAGTACATGGTCACCTGCACAGTAATGAAGTTCTTTGTGATATTCAGGTGAGACTTCCTGTGTGTTAGTTTCTGCCCTTTGCCTCTTGTTCTATTGGTTGGCAGTTACATATTGTGCAATTTTAGCAACATTTTACAAAGAAAGTTGTTTCAAATGTGGTAGTAAGTCATCTGAAAGAAAGAAGCTGGTAACGTGGATGCTCTGTATCAACTGTTGACATAGCCTGTTTCTTGTTTTTGTTTTGTTGTTTGTTTTTTTTTCTTAAACTGAAGCTAGGGAAGCAATTTACATACTGGAATTAGTATGTAAACTTTCCAGCCAAGGTTAAGTATCTGAATATAAATGTGTTTAAAATAAAAATCCAAAGTAACTGCAGTATCTAGTGACATTAACAAGCCTAAGGAAAAGTTAAAATGAGAAATATTAGGACATGAAGTAATGTTTGGAAAGTGAATAAATACCTAGGAAAAATGGAAATTCTGTGGGAGATGAACATGAACAAAGCTGGATACCTTTTTGAGTTATAGGAAAAGTAAGGAGGAATAGAATGTATAAAAATCTTTTTTTAAAAAAAATCACATTTATATATCATATTCTAGGAGAAAATCTAGAGAAATGAGTGCTTTATCAGTTTAACTTGAATTATAACAGCTTTTGGGGGTATATGGGGACTGCTAGCAAAGGGAAGGAGCAGGGAGGGGGATGACACTTTGGATTCAACTGGTCAGTCTTCTGTGTTTGAAGAGAAACACCCATTTCTTCACATAAACATTATTTATAGTTAGATATGTTCATGTTGGAATGGAGCTTTTCTGAAGATGAAAATTCATCCCAGTTTCAGCAAGACAGACATGCCTTGGTACTGCATAAAGGAAGTATGATAAGCAGAAGAAAGGATGCTAAGCAAAGCAAGTTGTCAAATAATAGAGTGAGAGTGGGGAATAGGTGGAATCATAATTCTACCATTATAACCTATTACTCTACACTGCTGGGAAGTTCTGCTATAGTCTGTAGAAAAGTAAGCAGAGATGTGAATTTGAGATAAGGCCAAGAAGTAACAGACATCTTTTGTAAGGCAAGATGGCACAAGAAAGGAAATGACAGACTGTTTCTGTAAGATTTAAAAAGAACATCAAAAGCTGTATTTGTAACTTTTTTAAAACTTTTTTTTTAAGGTTTTGAACAGAATTTTTCTAGCTTATTGTAATGTCGTAGTTTTTCAGAACCTGATGTTTCATTGCTTTATTTAAATTCTGGGCTGGTACATTTTTTGTTTTGACTATGATGTGTTAAAAATAACCAGCAAAATATGTTGGTAAGAGCCTTTTGTTGAACTGGACTGAATACATTAGTAACAAATAATTTGGTATAAGGCACCTCAATTTAAGTATTGTTAATTTATGCTTAAATTAAAAAGAAAAGTTGATTTCTCCATAATACCAGCTGTTCATTTTTTCCAAATAACATACAGTTTTATGTGTCAGTTCTTTCTTCAAATTCAGACTGACAGTGTATAATCTTGTTATGAATAGTTTGAAAGACTATATTTTCCAATTAAATGATTCTATGACTATATCATGTTGTTGAAGCAAAACTACTCAGTGTTAATTTAAATGTGGGGAAACAATTCATCACAATATTGCTAGCTCTTTTACTTTCAGAATTCCAGAAATTTAGGTATTTAACTGTACATATAACCACACTCAGTGATGAAATATAAGGAAAATTCATTCTGTGATTCTTCTGGAAAAGAATGCATTATACAGCCATTAGCAACAACTAGAGTTCTCTGTCTCCTAATTGGTATTTTGAATTTGTCCTGATTTAGGGCTGAAAAAGTATGACAATTTGATGGCTGATTTTTGATACTGTCACAGAACTGAGAACCAGGAAAGTGATTGAATGGAGTTAGAAATGGTCTAAGCCACAGAAAAAGAACATTGAAATATAGGTAAAAGTTTGAAAATAAAAATTGTCATTGCTTTTGAGTCTAACAAAAAAAGCAGCTACTTGTGTTATTGTTTTGAAGAAGGTAGGCTACTCTAAGAGGAGGCTTGTTTTATAAGGCAGGGAAGAAAATCCATGGCACCGAATGGTCATTCAACCTTACACGAGCTAATCTTCAGTCAAAGAGAAGCTTGTGTCTTGATAAGCAATAGCAATAATATGTGTATGAGAAATCTGATCTTCCACAGATTTATTTTTATTTTTTAGAAGAGCTCTACATAATGAAATGGAACATTGTGACTTAATGCTCAGAAATATGTAATGAGTTCATTCTTCAGAAATGTCTAAGACTGAATCTTTGGGGATTTCTGCACTCAAATTTCTCTAGAGATTCAAAACGTATAGTGAATATCACCTACATGCAGAATAGTGTTCTTCAGTTCTTAACATGGTATTTTCATGGATGAAAACTGGTTCTCTACTGTGTTTTCATGTAGGAGAGCTCTATGGCAATTTTGAGTTAGATATATATTTTAAAACAGTTTTAAAAGGCCTAGATTCATGTTTCTACTTAAAAAGGAAAAGCTTTGTGTTGGTTTTGTTTTGTTTTTTTTTTTTAATTCCCCAGATGTGACTGAGCATGACAAACTGGAAAGAAAGAGCAGTGCTAAAGCTTAAAATGGAATATACCTCAGGCATGTAGGATACTTGTTCCTCACTCAATATGGTTAGGATTTTATAGAGCTTTATTTTTTAATCTGTTTAGATGTTTTGTTTATAGTCTATACAGACGGAGAGAGAAAGGTGTCCATGTCTCCTACTTTGTACATGTCTCTAATTTTCTTTGGTTGCAGAAATGCGTTTCCTTTTTACACCTTCACTACTGCTTCAATAAATCCTACCTTATTTTGAGACTTCCTAGTTTCAGAAAAGAAAAGACATTTTTGAGATATGTTGCCAAACTGTTAAGGAAAATTTGCATGACAGTGTATGGTATGTGTAAGGAGTTAAGTGGAACATCCATTGGGCACTGGAGCCACCTGCTGTGAAGTTCAAGTCTGGGGTGGTGGGAATGTGACTGCCAGAGGGGCTCCTGGATGGTCAGACAGGAACGTTTCCTTAACAAGATGCATTGGTGAGCCTGTTTCTCATCTAGAATCTGTCATGCTTTGCAACTCAATAAGTCATAGATAATTAAATATTTTCATTTAGTGGCTACTTCAATTCACAATGATTATGTAATTAGATGTAATGATACAAATTATTGTACAAAAATGCTCAATCTAAAGATGAAAAAAAATTACAACAATTTACAAGATATATGTAATATCTGATTGCTTTAGTTTGCATTTTTTGGCATTATGTGCTTCCATGTGGAAACCTGACATTGTTAAGAACCTGCATTTCAGATGTTGCAGAAATATTCAGAAAGGTATAAATGCTGTTAAGAAAGATATATAGGATTGTCCCAGTGATATTCCCCATTAGCAAGAGCTGCATGAGAGTTGCTCCTATGCCTTCCTGACATCCAATCCCATCAGATCTCGGAAGCTGAGCAGGGTTAGGCCCAGGTAGTACTTGGATGGAAGACCTTCTGGGGGCTGGAAGTTCTAGTCCTGAGGACTTCACTGTCACCATCCAAGCTCGCTCGGCCGTGGCAGATGAACCTTAGGAGTCAAAGGGTGGGGGCAGTTCTGCGCACGCTGTGCCTCACCTAAAACATCCACTGTGCAGGCTCAAAGGACACACCCACGTGGGGAGAGCCCTTCCCAAATCTTCATTTGCAAAGCCTGGCCATAAATAGATATACATATGTGCAATATTACAGATTTGTAGCTTATTCCAAGATATTTTGTTGTCCTGAACATGGCAAAATTTTAATATCTCTTTTTCAGCTTATTTTATGGAATGTAAAATGATTGCTATTATTTTTATCTTAGTGGGAAAGTTTTTTTGCACGATGCTTGTATAAAGAACCTTAAAATCAATAGAAATTATTTCATTTAAATAGAACCCCATTTAGTACTGTTTTGCCTCAGGTTTGTATTCATGATTTAGTGAGAAAATAAAAGTTATGACAATAATAGATCAGAATTTTATGCCTTAGATCTGATAACTATGTGTGCAGTCACATGAAAAGACATTTGCAAAAAATTAAAATGGGACTTTCAGTCCAACAAAATGCAGAAATTGTTGTTTATACCTATCTATGAGCTTGTTGCAATACTAAAACTGTATTCTCCCAAAGTAGACATCAGTTGATTATTTTAGCATTGCCAGGAAAGTCATATGTATGAACT
Organism: Sakesphorus luctuosus; assembly: GCA_013396695.1. Classification (NCBI taxonomy): domain Eukaryota; kingdom Metazoa; phylum Chordata; class Aves; order Passeriformes; family Thamnophilidae; genus Sakesphorus; species Sakesphorus luctuosus. Next base: position 45,782 of record VWZD01004557.1, on the reverse strand, counting down.
GCGAGCCAAAAGATTTGAGCAGTGCTGAAAAATAGCTAAATATACATCTAATTTTTTTCAGCGTGGTAAAACAGCAGAGATTTATCTTCCTCAGGTACTTTGTTACAGTTTTGTTTGGCTCACTTGAAAATATTTAGCAAATATTTTCTTGTTCAGGAAATCTTCAAAATTAAGAAAAAGCTATTAAAACAGTAAATTCCCAAATCTTCTGTAAGAATATGCTGTAAGAATAATGTAAGACTATGCTGTAAACTTTTTTATTTGCTTAAGAGTAGAATCTATTTTAAGGATTTTTTATTTGATCTAAAAATAAATTGTCATGAATATAAAATTGTATCTGTTTAAGCATATGAGTGGATTGGAATCCAACCTATTTATCATTTCTTTCACAAGATTTTCTTTTAATTTGCAAGCTCTGTGGTCTGTTTCTTCAGAAAATGCATGCTAAATATTATTCTGCAAGACTTACATAAATAACAGAAATGTTGAGGGACATGAAATTTAATTCAATGGTTAATATATTGGTAAGTTAGTAACTTGTCTGTTGTTTTTATAGACATCTGTGTACTTTTGGCAAAACAATGATTTTTTTAGGAATAATTTAGTCAACTTAGTAAAGGATTAAGATCTTTTAAAGGAAAGCACACCACTGAGGACATGGAATCTAAATTTTGAATAAGAAGAAATTCTGAAATTTGTACTTTGTAAAATGTAATTTTAATTTCTCACACATCTTTGGGCAAAAAAGCTGTCTTTTAGGAAGCTTAACATTGGAAACAAAAACTGACGTGCAAATTCTAGAATTAATTATTTTAGACAATTCTAAGTGAACTAAATTCTCTAAAAAAGTGCCATGAGTTTGTAACTTCTAGATTTATTCCTTGGGCAAATGTTTTGCCTATATAGTCCCTGTCTGATATTCCCAGGGTGGGATCACGTGTTAGAATTCAGATAGCTTATTACGTTGTTGAACACATAACTACTCACCATACATGCACTTTGGTTTTGTGTTGGACAACCCCAAAATATCAATGCAGAGGGAGTGTTTTCTAGGCAGCCCCTCATGGCACTTTGGATTTTATTTACTTCCTTGTTGAATAAACATGTATTTTAAGCTATATTAATTTTGCACATAACCCTGTATGAACTGCAAGAGAATTTCCCCCCAAACTTTATTGGGACTGACTACCACTTGTTCTGGTTTGCAACTGCAAGTACAATTTTAGGCCATTTCTGTAAAGGTCTATATTCCCCCTTTCTCTCCATCTTTTTTCCATCTTCTCCCCTCACCCCTGACCCCAGCATTTTGGAAGCAAGATTTGAGCGGTCAAAGTACAGTATCGCATTAAAATCTTGAAATTCTTTTGACCAGAACTTGAAAACATTAATTAAAATTTGAAAAGGAAAACCTCTGAAAATAATTTGGATCACATAAAATAACCTTTGGTGTTTTGGTAATTGTATTGTTAATCTAAAGCTTACATTTGTGAGTGAATATTTGTGATTTTGGATATATTCAAAATGTTAACTCTATGAAAATGAAAGATGGGTTGACTTGGTATAAGTAATATAGGATAAAGAGGTTTTAGAGAGAGGTCATGCTGAATATTACGGAAAATTGTTATGATTAAATATAGCATTTAAATATATTTAGATGGAGACATCATTAAAACAGTCAAATAATCTTAATAACCTTAATTCTGGTCTTTTTTTTTCGTGCTCTTGACTAGAGCCATGGTTGCAGTAGTGATATTGCAGTATTTCTGCAGATTAGATTAAAATTTCAAAAAATGTCTTTGCTTCCTTTTCTGCTTCTTACCTATTTTGACAGACAATTCCNTTTTAGAAGTATAATTCCTTAAAACATTACTGGAGGATAGTTTTTTCTGTATACGGATTGTTTTCTAATGCATTTTATGGTTAATATTTTATAGCAAATAGTTTAGAACTGGAAATAGATTTTAGGATTTATAAAAATATTTTAGTTTGAATCTGGAATGATTTTATAAAAAGTGTACATATTTTGGCTGATCTGAAAATTTTCACAAGCCTACTTAAGAAAGCAAAGTCGTGTTTTGATGACATCATTTAAATCTATTTTAAAATGTTTAGTTGGCCCGTCTTTAGATTATTGCTCAAATAAGTTACAAGAAACAATATAACAAAGAGTAAAGAAGTCAGTCTACTGCTTGCAGGATTGTGGAACATATTGCAGAGAATCACTGAATTTTAATCTCTGAGAATTCAAAGCATTTGATCTGAATCCTTAAGTATTTGTGAATAAAGCTTGTACAAGTTTTTAATTAGTGTTACTTCAAACTGTGAAGAGGATTGAAAAGCAGTAGGATAACATTAGTCAGCAATTTAAGAAAATGAGATGCAATATTAATGTATGCTTTGCTTATTGTCTGCATGTTAATTATTTTGGGGTTCCACAAAAAAACCGAGGTCCCAGGTAGTAGAGAATCAGTGCTGAAATTTAAGCAAAATAGGTCATGATGAAATGTGATGTTATGGAAGATTTTTTCTAGGTAAGTGATAGTGAAATAAATTAGCCTAATAGAACCTTTTTAATGACTCTGATAACAAAATAATACAATGTAAGATTTTAGGGTTAGAAAATATCAGAAGTCCAGCTGTATTACTTTATATTGCATCTCACTCCCTTGGATTTTTATTTACTTTGACATTTTTTGTTGTGTTTTTGTTTGGTTGGGTTTGGGTTGTTTTTTTTATTCTTTCGAACTCTCATTTTATAGGGTGAGAAAATTCAGAGTAAGTGCTTTTTTTTCCCCTCTAATTTCTCTGTACCTGACCCATTCCTTATTTGTTTATATGTATTGTGTTATGTTCTAGAGACAGAATTT
>VWZD01004557.1:26670-39293 GCA_013396695.1 Sakesphorus luctuosus | reverse complement strand
TTTCAATCTGAGGGACCAAATATACTTTATATTGATTAATCACAAATGTACTGCTTTGCAGTTTTTATGTTCTCTTGATGTTTCTATTGTCATTGTGTACAAGAATGCTGCAGTTTCAATATCTTTTTTTTTTCAGTCTAGTTACAGGGCTTCCCACTAGTAAGAGATAAAACAAAACAAAAAATAAAATACTACCAGAATAGACCAATTCTGTTTAGTTACAATTATAACACAGTCCATGTTTTATTTTTCTTATTACAAAGTTTATGGAAGTTTTTTGTGCCTATCTTAATATCTGAGAAATGCTTGGAAATGTGGAAANATATACCTAAAAACTGAAGAAAATTTAGTGTAATCTTGAAAAACAGAGAAAATGCAATTTAAATGCAAAACAGGGAAACCCCTCACTGTTGAGCACTATTACTAAGACATGGCAATATTTCTTCCTGTTTAATTAGAGTGATAAGGCAAAATATTAATGTAGGTAGCTTTCTACACAAACAAAGTAGGTTATTTGAAGCAAAATTCAATTCTCTTTAAGATTCAATCTTAGCTGAAGAAATAGCTAAAAAGATATTTATGGCTCAGTTCTGGAAATGTAAATAAAGTATATGTGGAACCTAATTATTTATTATTTTCTTTGCCATACATTCAGTTGACAATACAATGTAAGTCATCTTTGGGTAGAAATTGTCAAAAGTTATGAGTGATTATTTTTTTCCTGCATGAAAGCCTCTAAGCTCCGAATACCATAGCAGACCTGTTAGCTTAACACATAACCTGTGACCTGCTCTCATAAGGAGAGCCAGTTATTCTACTGGGTTATAAGGCTACAGTTCCAACTAAACTATTTTCTACTAATGTTTTGAATGATGAGAAAAATAGTCCTACTTTACTTTTCCTGTGTTTTCTCTTATCAAGAAATAGATATGTTTCCAATTAAGGGCTGAATGACATTTCTGTCCGTTTCTTTCTCTGTCAGTTGATTATTATTTTTCTGTAAACTTATGATGAAAAAGAAGAGCTTTGGTCACAAAAAGAACACTATGTCATACCAAGTGCCAAGAATTAATGCCAAGAGGAACAGATCGCTCTAATTAGATAGTTGTAAAGTCCAAAATGCAGTGCAGAGAATCAAAACTGAAGATCATTTGGGATGATATTTCTAACTGTACTTAAGCTCATTTTGGTTTTGCTTGCAAGAGGGTTATTGAACAGAGTTTATAGGAGTGTTTAGCAGCCAATGTTTATAGTTAATGATCAGAGCAACGCTTTCCTCTCTTTTTAAATGTTTATTCTTTATTTGGAATATCACTGAAACTTGTAGGTGCTTTTCTTTCAGGTTTGTTGTTCCATTTCAGATGAATGTTAACAGTTTATCTTCCAAAATTTTACTTCCAGCTCGTTCTGTGTAATGAACATACGTACTGACCTCTATCAGTTAAATACTTGCATTCATATTACTCTTGTTATTAAAGCCTTTTAAGTACATTGTATTAGCAGTCTTTTAACAATACATTCTGAGGAAAAATACATTAATACATCTCTAACATTTTCTTTAGTATTTTAGCATGCTTATAAACTTTAATTTTTATGAGTTCACAATATCAATTATTGTTATGCCAGTGAGACAGATGTTTGGGGCAATAGTTAAAGTATTTCAGAAGTGAGGATGTTACATGAAAGACAATTCCATCTATTGGGGGTTTTGAGGATTGTTTTTTTTTCTGAGAAAGACAAAAATTTTCAGACATGTAGACTTGATCTCTAGTGAGCTCCAGACTTACTTGAATTCAGCAAAGGAAAAGAAGAAATTCTAGAATCATGGAATCATTTTGAATGGGAAAAAATATGTAAGTTCATAGGCTCCAACTGTCTACCACTAAATCATATCCCTAATTGTCACATCTGCATAGCTCATCTGAAATGTTCCAGGTGTCTACTATAGATGAACTTTGCATCCTCTTTACTTACTTGACTTTCTTTTACTGTGAAGTTAGCTTAGAGTAGTTCACATATATGTGTCCCTGGTATAGGTCAAGTTTCATCGGACTAAATGTAAAGATATCTCTTGCTCCAAAGAAGACAATATCAATAAGATTGGCTCATACTGTCATCACGTGAGTGATAGTTAATAGCCAGTTTAAGGTTGATAAAACTTAGATCAAAAATAATTAACAATTCAAGGACTGGAGCACCTCTCCTATCAGGAAATACTGAGGGAGTTGGACTTGTTCAGGCTAGAGAAGAGAAGGCACCTGGAAGATATAATTCCCGCCTTTCAATACTAAAGGGTGATTAAAAGAAAAATGGAGGCCCTGGAGCAGTAATGGTTTTGAACTAAAAGAAGATTGATTTAGATTGGACATAAGGAAGATATTTTCTACACTAATGGTGGTGCAGCACTTGAACAGGTTGTCCAGAAAAGTTGTGGGTGCCCTGTCCCTAGAAGTGTTCCAAGTCAGGTTGATGGGGCTTTGAGCAACTCGGTCTAGTGAACAATGTCCAAGTCTGTGGCAGGGTGAGTTGGACTAGGTGATTGTTAAAGGTCCCTTCCTTCCAACCCAAACCACTTTTTTTTCTTCTTTGTGGTACTCTTTCTGTCAAAGGTGCCTAGTAGTGCTAAAAGGCTCTTATTTAGATTGAAAGCTGGATTTTTTGGCACAGGATAGCAACTCATCACTTCAGCGTCCATGTTAATCTGCTATCATATGAAGAAAGATATGGAAGTGTAATTCTTAGGAAAGATCATATACCTCATTATTTCTAATTAAGCAGGTGAGCAAAATGGAAAGCATTCTATAGGACATGGACAAGCTTTGTCAGTTTTGTGGAATATAAATATGGAGGGGTTTATGTTTATAATTGAAATCTTAAGCTTATTATGAAATAGTAGTAATTGGCATAGATCAGTGAGAAGATACTATTTATTCACTGTTGCTGCTATTGTATGTTTTTGTGTTATATTAGTTTTAAAAAATGGAAAGGGAATGCAGATAGAGGTTCTATTTTCTACTTTGTTTTGACTGGAATTCTAGCTGGTCCCTGGATCTTTTTTTCCTCCTTTAGGTATGCCCTATTCCATTTTCCCTAGAGTGACTATTGCTGAGGTTAAAAAAAGTTACCTATATTAGCCATAGAAGGACTACCAGGCATGAAGAAAATGGGGAAAGAATAGGGACAACCTTGACTCCAGTGCTCAGCACTTCATCTTTCTGCTGAGTAAAATATGAATGGAATAGAAGAGCAAAGATCCCTCAGTAATTTAAAGTAGAGAACTGATTGAATTCTTTGCCAAATATGGCAAACCTTTTAGCTTTTATATAATTCACTGTGATTGATATTAGATCCTTTTGTGTGTTATCTGCCAGCTGGAATGAAGTCTGGCATACAAAAAGTGGCGCTTTTGACATTAATGCAGCTTCAGAGAAATTAGGTTCTCTGTAAAGCTTTAGCAGTACTGAAGATAAATACAAAGGGTTATAAGCAGTGTAATGATCTTCAAATCTGCAGCTTCATCCTATCCAGTATCCCAGTAGACTACTGTAATTTCACAGGAAAAGGTACCAAGATATATCACTTATCTTTCTCTTCCATGCCTGTGCTATCAACTCAGATGTAATATATTAACATTATAATGAAAAGAATTTGTCAATCAGAAGATAGATAGAAGCATACATTTGGAGGCAAAAAGGAAGAGAAGAGAAAATACAATTGTTGCTGCAGAGATTTTTTACAAATTCTGACATATTTAATGTATTGAAATCTCTGCTTTGAAGTATAAATAAAAAGCACATATTCTGTCATTGATGTTATCATATTGATTTTGCTAGCCTTTTATTTATGCTGTACTAATGTGAAGACTTCTGTAAAGTAATTGTGGAATTCTGGGTTAATCAAGGTATTTCAATACAAAATGTCTCAATGGTTTTAAAAGCTGTGAATGTATTTCAGCACGGGTATGAATTAATTGAAATGTAAATTTTCACAGTGACAGAAAGAAGTTCAAAGTTGCAGCAGTTCTCTTCATCCTGTTTGTTCTACCAACTTTACTGGCGTTTAGTGTTTTTAAGGGAATCTGTAGAGGTTCTCACTAGCTAATATATTATAATCAGGTTTTTTTCCTCATTATTTTGTAGTTTCAGGTAACATGCATTTGGAAAAAGAATGAATACAGGTCAGGAAAAAAATCTTTAATACTTCATCTAGGCAGTCTTATGTAATTGAAAGTCTTATATGAATGTACACAAGCAACTGTTTTCTCAGCTATATCTCTGATCCAGAATCAGTTTCATTGGTTTCACAGTTAGTGACTGCTGTTCATATTCAATGTTTCTTTCATTCTCTACTCACTTTCTGATGTTTAATTTTTTTACTTAAATGGCCAGCAAAAGCAAACCCCTTGTTTGAGGCCATAATGATAGAAATCAGAGCTTGTAATCTTAGTACATTTTGTTGAAATTGTTTATAGATTTCTGTATTCAGTTTTGTTTTGTATTACTTGAACATTTAGCGTTCCAGTGAGCACTGGCTGAATGAAACCTAGAAAATGCTGCTTGTTCTGAGGTTGCAAAAATTTTAAACCCCTTAATATATTTTTGGCATAACTTCTACTTTAAATCCATGTTTTCCTATGAGCTCTCAGAAACAGGTAAATTCTAGGATGTTTGCATGAATTTGGGCTCTGCAATTTCTACCCACCCATTGGAAAATTCTTCTCTACAGAACTAATTTTGAGGAAGTGCAGAGAATCTGTAGCTTCTCAGTGACCATTAGAATTATTCAGTACTTTAAAGTTATTTGCTTCTAATCTAATGAAAATACATTGATAAAAGAAGTCTTTAAAACTGTGAAACCCACTTCTTGGAAGAAGGTAACTGAATGTTATCAGTTCTGCTTGTTAGATAGAGTTTTAGTTCCTTTTAACATGAATGTACAAAAAAAAAATAAATCAGTTTTTTTTATAAATTTTAAAGTGAATGAAGTATTGGAAATATTACATTTGTTTTTGCATAATGGAATTGTGAGAATTTGAGTCAAGCTTTGATGCTAGGCAATTTGACCTCTGTGTATACCAGTTATTTTTCTGTTGGTGAAATGGAAGTTCTACCGTAAGCAGAATTCATATGAATTTATGGAATTACGTATATTGAAGTATAGTTTAACTGTGATAAATTATTGTTGTTATTGTTATCTTGGAGGCTCTTTGGAAGGTAAAGAAACACCAGAGGTCTACCTCAGTATTTAGAATAAGCAAGCAATTTCGATTGGCCAGTTGCTTTGATGTATGTAAAATGCAGTCACTACTTATGAACTATGACATTTTAAGTCAGATTTTATTTTCGGAATAAGAAATATTCACAATCCATAACTTATAGGATATGAGGTCAATAAGAAACTGCAGTGATTTCTGTTGTCTTTGGGTCAGACATCCTAGGTCTTGGAAATTAATGGAATCTACCCCAGATATGTTTCTGAGTGGTTGAATGCCATATTTTTGCCCAGATCTACATAAACTTTGTGTAAGTGTAAAGCTTTAACTTTGAAATTTTCCAGTTAGGATGATTAATGAATTGCAGAAATGTCTTCGGGGAAAAGATGTCCTACATTATTGGAGGCAGAGTCAGATGACATCTATTTAGCTTATAGGACTGCCTCTTTTTTGAAAGGCAATACTGTTACATTTCAAGTGCTATTCTACATGTCGAAGACCATTTAAGTCATTATCTAGTAACTAACTGTAGCCAAGTGAGTCTGTTAATTGATTTTGAAGTTGTATTTCAAGTAAAATCACATTTAATTGTGTGCATGAAAATCTTTGAAACTTCAGCTTTTTGAGGTGATAGCTGATTCTTATTTCTGATATAATTTATAGAGGTTTTCTTCATCAGTTTATGAACATGGAGTTTTTAATTTTCTTTGATTTATTTTCATACAGGTAGAGTCCTATAAACAATAGAAAATATATAACAAAAATAATTCTCTTCAGAAGTTGCTTTCCACATATCATATTTTTGTTGTGTTTCTAGATTGTTTCTGTGTGTACTTACTCTTGTAATTATACTAATAACTGTGTGTTATTTATAAATTATTTGGATTAAAATATTTGTTTAGCATTCATTACAGAATTACAGAGGCCAATTGCATTGCTCTGAGGCCCATTGGATTTCTTGGGAATGTGTCAATATAAATAAGTATCTTTAAGTAAAATTCACAGAAGTAACTGAGATGAACTGCCTTACTTTAAGAAATACTCTGGCCTGGATTCCTTAATGTCTTTCACAGGCCTCAGTTTCAAGACAATGAATTTTATAAATGCTACAGTTACTTTAATTAATAAAATATAGTGTTGAACATGAGAGAGTCGTTTTTGTCTTAGGTATCTTTCTGAAATACCAACTACTCAAATGTGGCTTGAGTCACAGAATCAATTACATTGGAAAAGACCTCTGAGATCATAGAGTCCAACCTATGAGCTAACACTACCTTGTCTACTAGACCATGCCATTAAGTGACATGTCCAGTCTTTTCTTAAACACCAGGAGTGGTGATTCCACCATCTCCCTGGGAAGCCCATTCCAATGCTCAGTGACTCTTTCTGTGAGGAACTTCTTCCCAATGTCTAACCTAATCTTCCCCTGGGGCAGCTTAAGACTGTGTCCTGTTGCTAGTTGCCTGGGAGAAGACCAACCCCCACCTGGCTACAAAGTGCTTTCAGGTAGTTGTAGAGTGACAAGGTTTCCCCTGAGCCTTCTCTTCTCCAGGCTAAACCCCAGCTCGCTCAGCCACTCCTCATAGGACCTCCAGACCCTTCACCAGCCTCATTGCTCTTCTTTGGACACTCTCTAGCACTTCAAAGTCCTTCCCAAATTGAGGGGTGCAGAACTGGACACAGCACTTTGAGGTGTGCCATAACCAGTGCCAAGTACAGAGGAAGAATCACTTCCCTGGTCCTGTTGCCCACACTATTCCTGATACAGGGAAGGATGCCATGGCCTTCTTGGCCACCTGGGCACACTGCTGGCTCATGTTCCACAGCTGTCAATACAAACCCCCAGGTCCCTTTCTGCCTGGTTGCTTTCCAGCTGCTCTGTCCCCAACCTGTAGTGCTGCAGGGGATTGTTGTGGCCTAAGTGCAAGACTCAGCACTTGGTCTTGTTAAATATAATTCCCCTGGATTTGGACCATTTTTCAGCCAGCCCAGGTCCCTCTGCAAAGTACTCCTGCCTTCCAGTGGTTTGACACTCCCACCCAACTTGGTGTCATCTGCAAATTTGCTAAGGGAAGGCTCAATGTCCTCATTCAGATCCTCAGTAAAGATCTTATACCGGACTGGGACCAACACTGATCCTTGGGGGACACCACTAGTAACTGACTGCCAGCTGGATGCAGTCCCATTTACCAGCACTCTCTGGGCCTGGCCAACAGCCAGTTCTTAAAACAGCAGAGACAATACCAGTCCAAGCCATGGGCTGCCAGCTTTTCTGGGAGTGTGCTATGGGGGACAGTGTCAAAGGCTTTGCTGAAGTCTTCCCCTCATCCATCAGATGGGTCAGTTGGTCATAAAAAGAGATCAGGTTGGTCAGGCAGGACATGGCCCTCCTAAATCCATGCTGGCTGTGTCTGATCCCCCCACCATCCTGTAGGTGCCGTGTTGTTGCACTTGATGTGCTGCATAATCTTGCTGGGCACCCAGGTCAGGCTGACAAGCTTGTTTTGTAAAGCAGAGCATTCTGTCTGCTACGGAAACTATCTAAGTATTTAATTAATGAGCTGGTAGATTTTAACTTTATTATTGTTTTAAAATACAGCTTTCATTTAAATTAACATCCTAATACATGCATCTGCAAATAATCCGAGTTTGAAAATAAAGACACTCATTACACAAGCCGTATATTAAGTGTATTGTTTTAAAACAGTTTGCTCCTAGCAAATGTTTTCCAATTTGGTAGTTTTGAAAGCATTTATTTTTTTTCCCTTTTTTTTATTAACACGAAAGAGTATTTTTACACTGTTAGTTGGATTATACTGTTAGTTTGCTAACAACAAAACACTTAGGAATGCATTTGTAGTTGTCATTATCCAAAGAGCTGTTGTACAAGTCTCTCCTACCTGTTTTGGTGGGTAGGTACACTACAAAGATAAACTGTTTTTAATCTATTGATGACTGAGTGAATTTGAAGTACTTCAGCTGAGCCTATACATTATTCAAGGCTGACCATGTGAATTACTTTCATCAATATTGTAATTCCAAGACACAATCATAGTTTTCAAGCAAACAATAATAATTATTTAGACTATATATTTTTACTGGATTTTTTTACTATATTATTATAATCATAGAATCCTTAAGGTTGGAAAAGACTTTTAAGATCATCAAGTCCAACTGTCAACCCAGGACCATGACCAAACCTTGTCCTCAAGTGCCATATCCACCACACTTCCTGGGATGGTGACTCTATGACTTCCCTCGATAGTCTGTTCCAATGCTTTGAAACCTTTTCAGTGGTTTTTTTTCTTCATAATATCTAATCTAAATCTTCTCTGATACAACTTCAGGGCATTTACTCTGATCCTGTCACTTGTTACTCCGGAGATGAGATTGCCACCTACCTCACTTCAACCTCCTTTCACGTAGTTGTAGAGAGCAATAAAATCCCCCCTGAGACTCCTTTAGACTAATCAATCCCTTATGCTAAACAAACCTCAGCTGCTCATCATAATGCAAGATGGAAGATTTGGTACCTATCATACTGATTTTTCACTGGAGACTGATGGTTTTCATTGGGCAGGTATCATATACAAGCAGTGTTTTAAGCTGTATGTTCCGATTTAGATTGTGCAATTTTTGTTGTAGGTATTTGAAATGTTTTTAAGGTTTTGGGTTTTTTAATGGTAATATAAGTTATTCATAGCTAGGAAAACTTTATTGTCCCTGTATAGAGCCTTTAATTTGTATGTTTACATATTGGTGTTCTGCAAATAAAAAAGGTGATTCATTATATTGAGGCTTGGAAACTAAACTAGTCTTCCTGATGTTATTAGACTGATTCTTTGGGTACAGCATAAATGACGGTGCTTGCACATGACCTTCTGCATGAACTGTCATAGTGTTGAGAGAAGGGGTTGCTGGTCCTTTATCATTCTTGTAGCTGAAACCAAACACACAAATGCAAAATTGCCAAAAGAAATTATTTTGTTCTTAGAATTAAGCACTTAGGAATTACCATGTTTTCTTTAAGTATCAGCTGTAATGTCACATCTCTACATGTGGAAGCAATGAGTTAACACTGCTGCTTTCAAATATTTCCTTTTTGGACTATGAAACCCTTAGAGCTTTCTACAAGCTGTTAAACTATAGTGTTACTCTGAAGATGTTTTGCATTGTTTCACAGAATATAAAATGTGTATGTAGTCTAGGTTCTCGAGAGCAGGTATCTCTCTGGTTTGGCCTATGATACTGTTTTCTGTCACTGATGAATGGCAGTTATGTAGGACCCCCTTTTCATAGAAGTTCTAATATAAAATATTTCTTTGATCTTTGAGGCAAAAAAATATCAAGGAAAAGGGGAGCAATGTCAGGTCATGTAGCAAGGAAATGATTAAAAAAAGTCAAGATTTTTTTTTCAGTTAATTTTTTTCTACTAAAGGAAGTATGCTAGAAAATACTGTAAGGGTAAGGTTTCCTTAGAATGGCTCTCTTTCATGATGAGACAGATTTAGAAACTACATTAGTTAGGTGGTCTATTGATTTGCAGGTACTCAGTACAACTTGACCATACATAGTTACTTAAATTCTGTTTGGGTTTAATTTTCTATTTTATTTTTTGTTTTGGTTGTTGAAGGATCATTGTGGATTTAGTGGCTGTCATATTGCTTAAAATGTCAGCTGGTTTTAGTAATCTCTGAACATTAGTGCAGGTGATCTCATTTCTGGGCTTTGCCTGCCACGGTTCTATTTTTCTCATTTTGCTCAAGGGCTGTATTTGCCATCTCTCTTTTAGGCTTTCACAAATGAACTCGAAGTCTGTCCTATTGCTTTGAAAGGATTGTGTTGCAATTTGGAAATCTAATTTTGTGATTGAATCATTGAGGATCCAAAATATAGACTTCAGTTGAAGAAACTTAAGTCCATCTGGGGGTTTGTGAGGATGCTTTTTATTTCTCCTTTTCATTGTCTCCTTTCCTCATGTTTTTGGTTTGCCTGCCATATTTATATCAAAATCAGTATCAATCTTAGGATAATCTAATTAAGCCTCTTTTTTTTAGTACTGTCTCAGGTTTGGCCTAGTTTTTTACTAACCCTGGACTGCCGTCCTCCCTCCTCCCAGAGCCTTCTCAGCAAGGGGAAAAAAACTGCAAAGAAAAGAACTCAAAAGAAACTGAACTGATTTTAAAAGGAATTATATTTTCTAACATCCACAAACACATATGCAATTTACACACTATGTGGACCCCACCCCAGGGGAAAGGGAAAAAGAGGGAAGGGAATGGGCAACAAGAAACAAGAAGAAATGAAGCTAAAACAGAATAAATGAAACAAATGAATACAATTAAAAACTTCAAGAAAGGAGAGGAACAGGCAACGATACAATCTCACTAACGTCCGGAGCCAGGAAAACACTAACAGAGACACGGGACTGTCCAGGCTCCCCTGGTTCTCCCCGAGCTCTCGGAAACAGGAAGAGCTACCCCCCTCCTACTCTTACGTGAAAAATACGTGTGGAATACTTTATAATGTTACACTAGTTACTGAGGAAGCCATAGATCAAACCCATCACAAGTACTGACTGGTATCCTTGAGTGGATTGATAATGACAGATTAGACTTTGAATACTCCTTAAAAATGTTGCATTTAGAAAAGACCAGTGGGGATTTTGAACAAGCTAGCACTTAGGCAGATAGAACCATTGAGTAAAAATGTAAAACAAATTAAATGAAGAGAAAAGACATCATAATGAGTGTTTTGGTTTGGTTTTGCGTTTTGGTTTTGGCTTTTATTATTTATTTATTTAAAAGCATATGTTGATTGTTTTTTCCACTTGCTACCTTTCTTAATCAAGTGTTAGCTGCTGAGCAAATTGTGAAATAATCTTTACAGGTGAGACTCTGATAAGAAGACAATGATGGTTCTACAGAGAACCTGCACAATTATGGTACAGAAATTTTTCATGGTATATAAAAAAATCCAGAATAAAATTTTGGGGGTATATTGACTTCTAACTCCTCTTTCAAGCCAACATCTTTCTTACTCTTGAAGACACAGAAAGAAAATGCTTCTTTATTAATTTTATGGTTCTTCTCAATCTTTCAAAACCTACTCTGTCTTGGCTTTTCGTCTAGTCAGTGAAAAATAGGTCCTTCATAGTGTTCAAGGTAAACATCTATTCTGAATCACCTGTTATTTTTGGTCCACTGGTGGATGATAAACATTGGGGTAAGCAGCCACTTTGCCTCACAGCCCTCTTCAACTTTTCCTGTTAACTCTTACACTCAAACTGAGATATACTATTTCTAGTAAATTAAAATTATCTGGTTTAGTGCTAAAAAGTCATATGAGAAACATGATGGGGTGAATCTAATTTGTTAACAGTATCTGACTGCGTGAAATAATAAAGGGAAATTTCTGATAATCAAAGTATATTTCAAGATACTTGGCATAGGTATGTCAATCCTTAATGTGTTCATGGTCTGACAATTTTTACTACAAAGGTAATTTAAGAACTTGCCTGTTTGTAATATAGCAAAGCAGCACTATCTTAAATATATTTAGCCATTTGAGTGCAAGAGGCTTTCTCATATGGGAAAGACTTTATATGAGGATGCTGATGGGAAGATTATTTTAGTAATGTGTAAAAATGTAAAACAGTACCAGAAAGGAAGTAGACTTTCCAAAAGGGGAAAAAATAGTGAATTTAGGCTTACTTCAGTTACCAAGAGTTGACTCTGCTAAACATTCAGTGGACATTCTCAACTGAGGTATAACACAAATGGCCTGAATAGCAGCAGTGATAATGGTAAGATAGTGATTTGATTGAGAAATAAGATGAGCAGTACCTACTCAGATAAGAAATATGTTAACAGTGAAAATTGTCTCAAACTGAAATCTGTTTTTAAATTTTATCTGCCTGATTGGTTAATAAACCATCAATAATGCAATCTTTATGGACTTTTATATTTACGTGGAAAGAGGTGAATTCCACAAAGAGCTTACAGACCATTTGAGGCAGCGTTATTACTCATGTGTTTGGTTTTTTTTTGAACATCTAAGCAGGCAAAATAATTGTGGATATATGATAAGGACTAGGAGTAAGAGCAGCAACAACTGTGAAATTAGAAGAGGAAGAGGGAAAAAAAAGCAGAAATAATAAAGGGCAGAAACTAAGACAAAAAGACCCTGTACCTAAGACATCAACAAAAAAAACCAATAGAAAAGTAAGGTGCTAAGAACTGCAGAATGAAAGAGAAGACTCTATGTGCCTCTGTTTTGTTGTTATAGTAAATAGTAATTGAAATCATAAAGACATGTTATGTTTCTAGGACCTCTAGAATCTTTTAAGACTCACTCTTGGTGGTTTCTGCTGTCTTTTGAGACAAGAGGAGTTTTTCTTTTAAACTTGACC
>VWZD01004557.1:12062-24051 GCA_013396695.1 Sakesphorus luctuosus | reverse complement strand
AGCAACCCATTCTGTAGTAATACCTCTGTGCAAAGAACAACAGTTAAATTTATTGACACACTGTGGCTGTTCTGTAGGACTACACCAGACAAAGAGAGGCAGATGGCCTGAAGAAGTTTCCAGTGTCATTGTAGGAATTCTGGGGAGAAAAGAAAGGGAAGTGGAGGGAATTCTGGGGACAGAAGAAAGGGAAGTAGGATGTCAACTGCTCTCTAATGTAATAAATGCCCTGTATGAATTCAAGTCCTAAGAGCAGCTGTTCTTTGGGTGATTGGGGATTAGTTCTGCTTCATCTGTTTGAGGTTTTTGTAGGTATTTTTTTGGTCATATTAGCCATTCCACTAGTTCTCCTGTCCTATCTTACCACTTATGATGCTGTTGTGTCTGCAGTCTATTTTCACTGAAATAAGATCTAAAAGTAAACCAACTAACACATGTGTTTTTCCAACTTGTGTATCATAGGCTGGTTGTAGATGTTCCTTTGGGGTGATAGACATACTCTTTTCATGTTTCCTGCTTCTACTATCATTTCTTTCTGTATTTTTCAGTTGCAGAGGCAGAGCATAATTTTCATGAAATAATGGCACTTTCCCAGGTCTCGAATTGATTTTGTCTGCGTTGTCATGTTTCTGAAAGTCCCCAGTGTCATTGGTGTCATTTTTTAACATCACAGGCATTTTTTTTCCAGTTTTATGTTGAAGAAAATGTCAATAGGTGAAAACCAGGTGCTTCATTGGTACTGTTCTATAACGCGAACTGCTAAATACAGTTGACACCATTGTTATCTCAAGTTACATTTATTTTTTGACACAATTCTGTAATGAGAGATCAGCTGTGGCTAAGTGATGAGTTGAAGTCTGTACTAATGTGAATGCCCATAAACAAAAAAGTGAGTCTGGGTAATTTGTAATAAGACTTCTTAGAGGTATGTGTGATTACTATGGAGCAGCTAACCCTTGAAGGACCTCCTTTCCCATGTGGTCAGTATTTTTACATAGTTGTAATTTCATCATTTATGGAAAATGTGTTGATCTTAGTATGTAACTGGTCTGTTGCACAAGTATTTATGAAAAATTATGAATCATACATTCCCCAGTTTTAGACAAAGAGTATGAACTGTAGTGTGATTGAGACCACTTTTAGAAGAAGTTTCTTGTATCTATTAAACTGAAGACCAGAAAAGTAGTTTGCAGCATCGAGTTCCATGCCCTAAATACATTCAGGTAGTCCTCACCGTTTGATCTCCACAGCACAAAGGTGGAGTTCAAAGAGAGTTGCAGGTGAGGTCTTCTAATGATAAAACCATGTGATGTTTTCAGCTAGATTTCCTCTTCATGATCCACTGGATTTTGGGGTTGATAGTCAGGATACAAGAAAGGAATGATTTTACATTCCATTCATCTTGGGATTGTTTATGCCTCTTAGTTCAAATATTTTTAGATAAAATAAGGAAGTAACACAGATTTCCATCTGGTATTTAGACGAAGAAAAGGTATCTGTGATGACAGTGTTTGCTTTGGTTTTGGTTTTTTCAGTTTGTTTTTTTTATGTCTTTAATTTGACCAGTTAGCAAATTTCCAGTAATCTTTAAGTGTGTTGATGTTCAAACTTCTTTAATGCTTCAATCAGTATTTTCAACCAGAGTTGGAGTTGTTCCACCTGGAGAAGAGAAGGTTTCAGGGAGACCTTACAGGAGCCTTCCAGTACCTGAAGACTACAAGAAAGTTTGAGAACTTTTTGTGAGGGAATGTAGTGAGATGACAATGAGGAAGTGCTTTAAACTGAAAGGAGGGTAGGATTAGATTAGATATTAGGGATAAATTATTTACTGTGAAGGGGGTGAGGCACTGGAACAGGTTCCCCAGAGTTACTGGAAGTGTTCAACACTAGGTTGGATGGGGCTTTGAGCAACCAGATCTAGTGAGAGGAGTCCATGTGCATAGCCAGGGAGTTGGAACTAAGGCAATTTTTAAGGTCCCCTTCCCATCCAAACCATTCCATGATTCTATACGTTTGTTAGAATTTAATTCTTCAAGGGCTATTTATGGTCAAGTAGACTGCGACATTTGTCTCCTTATAGTCAATATCAAATACTCTCCTAATAGAGACTTTGTTTAATTAAAAAGGCGGGATTTTGACATAATCTGAGAGAGTCTTAAATTTTTGATTACTTTTTGGGAAGATTCAGACTTTAAATTAGGGAGCATTTCTTTACTAAGAGAGTGGTGAAATACTGGAAGTAGCTTCCTGCAGGCATTTGGACAATGCTCTCAATAACATACTTTAATGTTTGGTTATTACTGAAGCAGTCAAGCAGTTGAACTAGATGATAAGTTCCTTCCAACTGAAATATTCTGTTCTTTTTATGCAGAACTCGGGTGATTCTCACTTTCAAAAGCAGATTTAAGTTAGATTTTTAGATCTGGTCTCCTCTCTTATTATCAGCCATTCCTTTTTTTCCTTGAGGCACTGTCACGTATGATGGGGGTGTCAGATGTATTGACTTTAAACCACTGTTTTAGGCTTCCCTTTGTTTTTTCTTTTTTTTTTCTTTTAAGAAAAAGCTTTAAAGTGTCTTATGATCTTACTGATGTAATTTGTCCTATGTGGTTAGTTTTGTAATGATCCTTTTGATTCCATCTTTAGGAGTTTCTAATGTATTCTTATGGTATTATTCATTCCTAGTTGGTCTACTTATTCTGAACAAAAACAATAGGAACAGAAAACTCAGTTCTATAAAGTGTGATGCCAGCCATGAATTTACAGCAAGTGAAAACAAAGGAAAAATCCACAAGCCTGAAATTTATTACACATGTAAATGCATCAAAGAAACGTGAGGCATTTTTCTTTTCCTTTTCTGCAAATAGATGCTTTGGGAGAACCCAAGGACTCAGTCTCTTTGAATGAGGTTTGTTTATGGGACAGCACCAACATAATTTTGAAGGAAAACTTGTACCAATAGGTATTTATGAGAGAAAAAAAATGTGATTTAGCACCTAATAGGTTTCTGTCTTAGAAAGATGGGAGGGAAGAAAAGAGGCAGTTACTAGAATAGTAGGTTATCTTAATTTTTCTTCCAGCTGCTTACTCTCAAAGGACACTAATGAGCCAGCCGCTGAGGTATACCCCTGTCGTGTTTTAACCCTAGCCAACAACTCAGTTCCATGGAGATCCTTGTTCACATTTTTCATTGTGAGATAGGGAAGAATCAGAGGATTAAAATTGAGAAAACTCATGGGTTGAGATAGTTTAGTAGGGAAAGCAAAAGGAATGCACACGTGCAAAGCGAAACAAGGTGTTAATTGAACACTTCTCCTGGGCAGGCAGGTGTTCAGCCATCCCTAGGAGAGCAGGGCCCCATCACTTGTAACAGTGACTCGGGAAGACAAATGCCATCACTGTAAACGTTCCTGCTTCATTCTTCTCCCAGTTCTACATGCTGAGCATGATCCTGTATGGTCTGTAATATCCCCTCAGTTAGTGACTAGGTTCAGCAGTCCTGGGTGTGCCCTCCTGTAAGCCCTTGTGCACCTCCAGCATCATCACTGCTTGGGTGCGGTAGGGAGCAGAAAAGGCCTTGGCTCTGTGTAAGTGCTGCTCAACAATAATAAAAACATCTGTATGTTATGAACACTGTTCCCAGCACAAATCTGAAACACAACCCCACACCAGTTACTCTGAAGAGAAATAACTCTACCCCAGACAAAAGCAGCACCATGCCCACTGCCCAGCTGCAGTTTGCTGGCAGTGCAGGTGGAAGGGCAGGGGCTTGCATAACCCACAGTCCTATCCATGAGGGAAAGCTTTGTTAGTAGGATACATGTATGGTACACAATTGCTGGGATGGCAGGTAAGGTGTAAGGGTTCTTATTTCCTTTAGGGGAGTGTATGCAATCCAAAATAGCATGTTTGTCACAAAATTAAGGGAATTGACTTGCTACCTTTATCTGTATAAAGTGCTGATCTCTGAAATAGGGGCTTGTAGTGCCAAGTGTTTCTATTATAACCATTCATAACATTTATCAAATATTATAGTGGTTATAAGAGGCTTTGGAAGAGTTTATGTTTAGGTTTTTGGTTTAGGTTGGTTTGTTTGTTGGTTGGTTGAGGTTTTTCATTATGCTTTGGAGAGACTTCTAGCCATGAAACAGATTTTCCATCCCTGCAAAAAGAAAGCAGAATTTGCTAAGAATCTGTCAGTACTTCTGTCTGCATTGGGTTCCTCCATGGTAAATTATAATTTCTTTTAGTATTTGTAATGAAACTATGGACTGTTACTGTTCTTGGAAGTGAACTCTGGAGGTCGAATTCAATCATCTATTCTGATGAATTACAAGTGCAGTAGAGTGCTGGAGTGTAGCCTGCTTTAGATGAAATTTGGCCCAAAACACATTCAAAGATAATTTTGAGTGTCATATAGCCATCAGCTAAGAGTCAGCCTTTTCTGATTAAAATGTAAAAATACAGATTTGGTTTTCATCATTCACTCTAGAACAATTCAGAATAGCAACTAAGAATGCCAAATAAAAATAGGTACAACATATCTGTCAAGTAGAATGACTAATGAAAAATACAGAATCTGTTGTTCAAAATCTGAACATTTATTGCCTATGGATATGATAGCTGAATAAAAGCGTAGAAATTCTTGTTTTGGAGCTCATTTCCCTAGAGTTCTGTATTAAATCATGATGTATGCTTGAAGAGAGGAACTATTTGAGCCTGTGTTCGTCTTGCACCTACTACCTTTTACTCTGACTAGACTTTCCAAGTTCTGTGACAGAATAGTTAACAGTGTTCAGGTAATACTTGGAATTCTTAAAATAAATTTTAGTTTTTCAAAACCAAAGCTGTACCTAAGTATTTTGATAAACACATATGTATTTTCTCTAGTGTTAATTTGAAAGGCAAAGAAGCAATAGGTAAAACTTAAATTGAGTGGGGATCCATAAAGAAAGCCAAAGAACACTTGTAATTGTACATTGGTGGATGAGAACTCACACAGAATTTGGCAAGAGGTCAGGAGACAATTAAGACTAACATGATCATATGCAATTGCTACTGATTCAGTCCTGTGGTATCAAAACCCAGATATATGCCAGTGTGCATCAATTATTGAGTGATGTCACAATGAATATGTTTCTAGCACTCTTTACCTTTCCTGTCAGGTGTTGTTTCTAGTTTTTACAGGTTTACTTTTGTTACTTTAAACATGGTAAAGGAACTGTTTCCTATTCACTGTGATTTAAAATATTTAAAGAATATTACTTTTTTCATACATTTTAACTATGTGTTTGGGTTCAGAAGACACTGCTGTCTCATAGTAAATATTTTATATGTCATTTGCTTGGAATTTTTTGTAGGTCCTGTTCAGTACACACTACAGGGGGAAATACATGCAACGTACCCAAGGAAATTTGGAATTTTTTTAAAATTTATTTTTTATATTAACAGAATTTAATTGGTCCTTAAACCTTATACCTCTGTCCTTTTAAAATGCCATATTAGAAGTTGCACAGTAAACTTCAATTTATGGAATACAGGTACTTCTTAATTTTAGGTGACAGGTCCAGGTTACTCTAAAAGCTTGTTTCTAGTACTTAGCATATGAACACTGAATTTATGTGCAATAATATATAGCTGGGGACACAGACAAAGAAATATCTTTAAATGCAAAAATTAGAAAGTATTCTAATTAACATGAGTACAACCAAACAAAAGCAGTAATGAAAAATAAATCACACTTTCAGAGAGGCACATTAGTAATATGTGCATTTTACCCTGCAAATCCAAAGCAGGCTTTTTTTTTGCATCCTCATTATTGAAGGTGTGAATAACATACACTTTCATTTCTTGGGTTGAAGGCAGTGCTGTGCAGCTTTTTATCAAGCAGTATTCATTTTGCCTTAACTTGGTATTCCCAGTTCCTTCAACCAGCTGAGAATCTTTTTATTATTTATAAAGCAATGGTTTTGTGTATTTTTTAAGTACCCGGCTTTGCTATTTAATTATCTCCTGATTAAAATACCCATTTAAAAAGTTTATTAGATTAAGCAGAGGCATTTAGTAAAAGGTGTAAATTGTAGATTTAAAAAGAGAGTTAGATGTGAGTAGCTTTTAACCTGATTTTTATTTGAAAGTCACTAATGAAAAGGAAGGGCTCTGAAGTGTGGCATAACTTCAGTAAGGACAGCCAAATATGTAAATATGTATCAAACTTACAAGGTGGTATTTTTCAGGCTTGTCTGAGATTGCTTCAGGAATAGGAAAACTTAATTAGCAGGCTACAGTCGTACAAAATTCCAGTGATGGACTGTCACTGGAGAATACAGGCTTATTTTTCATCAAGATGTATATAAACACATTTGCAGGTTGGTTGTGCTGCTATCTATCCTCCCCCATCAGCATACCAGAAGAAATGTTTTCTTTTTTTTCTTTTGGTGCAGCTGTTTGGCTGCCACGAGACAGTATAACATGTGTCACATTATATCCTTTACCTTAGAGAATGTTGCAGCTGCAGTACTAGTGAGATTAATATTTTCCATATTAATTAAAGATTAGTAATTCCTAGTACATTTGGCCCTAAAAGGACATGAAATGAAATGTTGGATCTTTCAGTATGGATTTGTTGGGGTTTTTTGCTGTGGAGCCAACCTCCCTTCCTTACTGTCTATGTTGAGAAGTTGATTTACATCTGAGTACTTATCAGGGGACATTCATTATTCGAGAACGTAAAAGAGCTGAGTGTCAGTTTTGCCAGATGCTATTATCCTGTTGCACATCCTGATGAGCCAAAAGACTAATAAATAAGGCAGGAAAGAAGCTAAAATCTAGTCAATGTTATTAACATGTGCCAAATAGTTTTTGTTCAGTAATGGGGAGTAAATAAGGTACCTGTGCTCTGGCTGAGTTTCTGCAATAATATAAGAATACATATTGAGAACTCAAGACATGAAAGACTTAAATATGACATAAGATCAAGGGATCCTGCTTTCACTTGTAGGTAGAAATGTCAGTATGGTTAGTGCTCTCTACCCACACTAAAATGAGTAAAATGAATCTTCCTCCATGACTTTGGTGATATGACAAAGGGTGCTGCTTTCTGAAGCAGTAATGTATAAAACTGAGTAGATCTGATGTTTTATAAAGGCATCTTTTTCTCAGCTGATACACTGGTAGATGGCATGGAAACTCTTTTGTCTCACAGTATTATTTTTTTTGTCTGGTATGATTATCAATGGATGTAATAATACTTTCTATTGAATAAAAGGCAAATTTCATTTTGTTGGAATGTAAATTGTGAAGGGTTTTTTCCTTTTAATGTTGATATCACACAAAAATAGCATAGTTATCTCTGGAGAATGATACATCTTGAAGACATATAGCTCATCTCTCTGTGGGAAAAACAGAAATGAGAAAGATCCATGAGATGAGCTTATTTTAAGGTGTATATTTAGAGATGGAAGAGAGGAAAAAAGCTGGCTGTATTACGGCACGCTGCTACAATGTGTGCATAAGGCTCTTTTTAGTCAGCTCGTGCAAAAAGAATCCTAATTATAGTATCCCAAAATGCAAGCTTATCCACAAAGTAGATTTAGAATATTTGTGCAGTTTGTTTTTGATCTGAGCGGTTTGGTGGCATAGAGAGAATGCTGATATTGTAAATTGACAATAAAATTATTTAAAGCCAATTTTAAACAGGATTTGTGCAGCAATTGGTATTTGAAGATGGCAAAGAAAATTGAGCTGTAATTTTAGAGGAGACAGTAGAATGTGAAGGGAATTATGTTTACATGGATTGCAAGAGGAGAGCCGACTGTGGTCGTTGTGGCAGAGGTATAGTATGTTCACTCAGAACTGCTGCAAGAGAGCTAGAGAACCAAATCTAAGGTAATTCTCTGCCTCCAAATAAAATAGAAGAATAAACACATTTTCATGATGTGTATTACTATGAATTACCTGCAGATGAGAATAGTTATGACTAGACTGTGAAATGATAGCCCAGAAAGCGTATGAGCATGGTTTCCTGGAGGAAGACTTCCCAGAGGAGATTCTGGCTGCACTGACATGGAAATAGTGGCTCATTTGGGACTGATTTCTGGAAAACTAATGTCTTTAAAACTATTAATTAGTAGTGACATTACTGAAGAAGTAGAAATTTGGAAAAAATTGAATTAATTTCTGTATAGAAATTTTCTTTCTCAATCCAGTGTAGTTTCTGATCTCCTGTTGTACAAATCCTGTTTAATTTTTTCAATTTTTTGTTTGGAGGTTTTTTTGCTTTGATTATTTTATAAATTATCTTCTAATATTGTTTTGTCCCCACCTTTGTCTAGCCTTGATCCAACATGCTGCTGCATGACAGGTAATGGTATCAGTGTTACGCTTTTAGTAAATTATTAAGCCTTTTTTAATTGACATTTACATTTTCATATTTCACAATAGCAGGCAATACTACATCACTACAATCAGCTTCACTGTCATGTTTGGTACCCTTAATAACATCTGGTGAAGTGGTTGTAAATTGTACTCTAATAATTATGCAGGTTCTTTGAAGAAATACTGATTTTTGATCTGCATGAAATCTTAGTAAAGGAGCAAAAACATCATTAACAAGTAGAATAGGAGTACTTTCTAATTAAAATAAAATGTGCCAATTCGCAATTCATATTATCCAGGAGAACCAGGAATTTTGGAACATACTTCTTCTAATTAGAAATTAGCCTTATCTTCCAGACTAAATTCATTGTTTATCATATGGAAAAGCTGTGGCATTCCTTATTTTGACTGCTTTGCTCAGGAATCTTCAGTTCAGCTGAAATTTTTATTTTAATGTTTGATTTCAACAATTAAAAAATGAGATATTTGTTGTGTGTAATTTCAGTCAAACTCCTGAAAGTCATGTTGTACTGTGTGTAATTTCAGTGTCCTAGAGTCTGTGAATCAGAACTATAAAAATTTTTTTTCCAAGGTTGAGGAAACTATATTCTATTTTTTTCTTTCTATTTGAATTTGTAAGTAAGCTAAGGCATTACTTTCTGATAATATTATTGGGTTTTACAAAAATATTCAGAGAACTTTCTGCACTAAAAATTGTGTCAAACTTTAGCCAGTCCTCCTTCAGAGAAGAATTAATTTAGCAGCTTTTATGAAGAGTAACGGGATCATAAGTCAGAAGACTAAAGAAAGAAGGGGGTTTAAAGGTGATCAGAAAGTTTACAGAGAGATTGTTTCCAGGAAGAGTGGAATATACTGATAAGATCTCGTATGCATTTGTATTCTGTGTATATATGTTCATGCACATTTAATGCTTGCAGTTTTGTCTTAAATTTGTGGTCACTTGCAGATTCATATTTTGTTAAATCTTTCTCTTGTTTTGCTTCACATTTCAGCATATCCTGTCTTGGCATTCATCCTAATCACAGGTATTATGGGTTTAGCTAATGCCTACAATATGGAGGGGTGGAAGATGGCTCTGAAAAGAACAAAAATTGAGTGCAGGAAATAAATAGATTTAAGATATGAGTAACGTAATATAGTATAGAATAAGGGGTGGAGTGTTATGGGTAACACTAAGTGTAGCCCTAAATTTAGGCTTTATATTTTAGAGTAGGCCTGAGACTATCAGCTAACATGAACTGGGCTGGGTTAGCTGAGAGCTGACTTCTTCTAGCCAATGGTATTCCATACCATATTCTGACATCATCTCAAAATATAAAAGCCCCAGAGTAAGAGTATCTTAGGAAATTCATTCAGGGTATGGTCCCAGGAGGGTGCACTGTGCTGTCCCAGAATGCCCAGCGCCGGCTTACCACCATGTAATCTTAGTGAAGTAAAATGCTTGTTCTTAGTCTTTCTCTCTGCTTGGGTCTGCCTCTGGGGAATTGAGTTTTCTAGAGTGATCTGTCATTAGAATAGAGAGATTTCTGTTTGATGGGGAGTGGAGAGTTATTTTTTGTTATTTCTAACTTGTGTGTGTGTGTTTTATTGTAGTTTTCTTTTAATTTTCTCTTTATTGTATAAATATATACAATTAGTTTAAGTATAAACCTAGTTTGAGTTTCCAGAAGTTACTTTTCCTCCCTTTTCTCAGCGAGGGGAGAGTGGCTCTGACATTCTCTGTTAGGCAGTTGGCATCTTAACAGCTCAACCAAAGACACCAGGATTCATTATCTTTAAGAGACATGCCTTTTTTTTTTACTTTTTTTTGTTTGTTGTTGTTTTACTTAGTAGCTTTAGTTTTCATAGAAAACATGTCATAGAAGATTAGGGAAAGAATACTGGAAACATAAATTAGGACAGCCATGATATGTTAATAATTATTATTGGATGTAAAAAGATGTGGCTCAAATAATATTTTTGATTTGCTTTTCCTGTGTTCATGACACTGCTTTGAACATATCACACAGGCTACTGGAAACTAAAAGGTGTTTTATGAATACACTCAAGGTATATTGCTTAAAGTGGCTTACACATATCAGCCAACTTCAGATGCAAGTGGACATGGATAAAAACTTCCATCAGTTAGGAAGAAACCTAAATGGAATATATTTTGACAATTTTCATGATTCTTAAGTTATCACACTTGCACAGATGAATGAGCTGTGAAAGTGAAGTGCTCTAAATCTTTACTGTATACTTAGAAGCCCTTTCTATCAAAAAGAGTTCTATGTGCTTTGAGCGAAAATGTTATCTGGGATGCCTTTGACTTTCATGGCTAAGCTTCACAAACAAAGATTTGTGAAGGGCTCTACCCACACTTGCTGGTGGCTAAAAAGGCCGATGCGGGATAGGCAAGTCGGTCACAAAAGGCGTAGTAGAATGTCTCCTTTGGAGATATTGGCGAGGAATGGTTCTTTCTGCTTTGTCTTTTCTCCTTTGAGACTGATTCTGCGTGCGTTCTCAAAGGAAGCAGCAACGTTGTGAATGATGTGTCTCCATGAATCCCAGTTGTCGGCCAGAGTGGACCACTGATGGCAGTCAATGTGGCCAAGGCTGAGGTGTTGTTTCAGGGAGTCCTTGTATCTCCTCTTTAGGGCTCCTCTCTTGTGGCAGCCAGTCGCAAGTTCACCATGGAGCCCAATGTTAGGGAGGCAGTAATCCTCCATCCTGGAGACATGCCCTGCCCAGTGCAGCTGCATTCTCATCAGCATGGCCTCAATACTGGTGACCCCTGCCTGTTCAAGAACAGACACATCATTCATGTAATCAGTCCAGTGGATGTTTAGGATTGAATGGAGGCAGCACTGATGGAAGCGTTTGAGGAGTTGCAGGTGATGATGGTAGGTGACTCATGATTAAGACCCATATAAAAGAGTAGACAGTACAATACCTCTGTAGACACTTATCTTTATTCTTTTCTTCAGGTGTTTATTGCACCAGACTCTTTTATGGAGTTTTCTGAAAGCCCTATATGTCTTTGCTAGCCTGTTGTCTATCTCTTTGTCAACCTTACCCTCTGAGGAAATGATGCTTCCCAGATAGGTGAACTGCTTGACTGACTTAAGCTCTGATTTGCCTATGGTAATGTGGGGATGATGGAAGACCTCCTGAGGTGCAGGTTGGTAGGGAACTTCTGTCTTCTTCAAGCTGACTTCCAGCCCCAAAAGCTCAGCAGCCTCTGCAAAGCAGGATGTTAAGCACTGCAGAGCTGCTTCTGTGTGAGCAGCGAGGGTGGCATTGTCAGGAAAAAGCAGCTCGCGGACAAGGTGATTCAGGGTCTTGGTGTGGGCCTTCAGTTGCCTTAGGTTGAATGGGCTTCCATCAGTACAATGTCGGATGTAGATGCTGCTTTCTTCATCGAGGTTTGCCATGGCTCTTTGGAGCATCATTCTGAAGATTGTGAATAGAGTTGATGCAAGAACAGGACCTTGTTTCACACCATTGGTTATTGGAAATGGCTCAGAGAGTGCATCGCCATATCTGACTTGCCCATGCTGATCCTCATGTAGCAGGATGATCATTTTGAGGAACTTGGGGGGACATCCTAAAC
>VWZD01004557.1:0-11653 GCA_013396695.1 Sakesphorus luctuosus | reverse complement strand
GAGCCTTGGACTACATGGTTGGCACTGAAGAGAGTCTGAAAACGTTCAGACCCTCAGTTCAGGATGATTTTATCTGTGAGAAGCATTTGGCCATCCGTGCTGATTAGGAGGCTTTGAACCTGATGTGTGGGTCAGTATACTGCTTTCAGGGCCTCATAGAATCTTCTGTGGTCACCCAAATCTGCACGTAATTGAGTCTTTTCTGCTAGGTTGAGCNGTTTGGGCTTGAAGTGGAGGTTAAGTTTGCAACGCACAAGGCGATGGTCTGTTTGACATTCTGCACTAGGCATCACTTGGATATGACAGACATCGCCAACGTTTCTCTGTTGCGCTAAGACACAGACAATGAGGTGCCAGTGCTTGGATTGAGGATACATCCAGGTTGTCTTCAGTCTGCCTTTCTGCTGAAAGATAGTGTTGGTGATGGTGACCTGCTGTTCTGAGCAAAACTAGCAGGAGGCATCCATTGTCATTGCAGTTTCCAACACCATGCTTGCCCAGTACTCCTTTCCAGGCTTCAGAGTTCTTACCTACTCTAGCATTGAAGTCACCAAGGATAATGATCTTATCATCTGCAGTAACCTTTTGGGTGAGGCGACGCAGGTCGGTGTAGAATTTGGCTTTTTCCACTGGATCAGCTTGGAGAGTTGGGGCACATAAGCTAAAAAGAACAACAGGTTGCTTGTTGTGTAGTGGGAGGCATAAGGAGATAATGCAATTGGAATGACCTGTTGGCAGATTTTCAAGTTTGGAGGTGATGGAGTTTTTAATCATGAAGCCAACTCCTGAAAGGTGACTTTTGGTTTTGGGTTTGTCTGAGCAGTAGAGTGTGTAGCTGGCGCCATGTTCTTTAAGGCTGCCTTTCTCATGAAGATGAACTTCACTGAGAGCAGCAATGTCAATGTTGAGCCGTGGCAGTTCATGGGCAATTAGAGCAGAATGACGCATGGGACATCCACTATCCGCAGTATCAAGCATGGTTCTGATGTTCCAACATGCGAGTGTTAATTTGAGCACACTTTTGGAGGCAGGTGTATGCTTTTGTCTCTTTGTTTGCCGATTCAGAATATGCCTTTTGGCTGCAGTTATCCAGCCGGGTGAGGGGTGAGATGAGCTCTGGTTAGGCCACCTTTTCTAGGCCCCTCTCCGTGTGGAGCAAGCAGTGCTCTCCTTAAAAAAGGCTGCTTGATCATTCAGGATGCTGCTGAACCAGACTGTCATCTCTGAGGTCAGTCTTGAATGACCAATGTCCTGAACCGCCTGCATGCTAGGTTGGGTATGGGGCTTCCAGTGCTTCCTATCACCTGCCGTTTAGACTCTTGCCTGTCACTACAGGGCTTTGCGATGTGGGTGAACCCTTCAAGCCTGCACAGTGGATTTTTTAGGTGAGGCACAGTGTGCGCAGAACTGGCCACACCCTTTACTCCTAAGGTTCATCTGCCAGGGCAGATAGAGCTTGGGCAGTGATAGGGAATGCCTCTGGACATAGGTTTCATGGCAATGACTAAAAGTTTAAGTAATTAGAACTGTTCTCTTTTCCAAGTTGTCTTTTTCATTTGACAACACTTTGTGTATAATGTTTTATCATTTTTTTATGCTCATTAACATTTTTCTCATTGAAAATTGCTTCCTATTCATGTAATGCATACATAATGACCTAGTGTCTTAATCCTAGAATCTTTATCCAGGAATTATAATTTTTAAAGTATTCATCTTTGTTGTAGTCCTCTTCTGTGTGAAAATACCATAATTTTCTTTTGAAATATGTCTGGGTTCATAATATAATCTATATATGTTAACATATATGGTTTTTAAATATTTATATACCTTGTAGAGAGATTTCTTTATATTAGAGAAATGAAAAGACAAAAATGAAAGCCAAAGATCTTGTCTTATCAATGAGTCCTTGGTTTCTTAGCTTTCTTTTTTGTTTCCTCTCATAAAATATTACCAAGTACATCTTTATGTTCTGATCTAAAGTAAGGTCAGAACACAGAGCAAGCAGACGTACTTTCAGAAAGTTGTGTATTTACCATTACCCAATTGGGTCATGTCTTCTGAGTTACTTGATGTTGTATTTGAAATGTCCATACCCTGCAGTTTTTTCAAGTGACATGCACATTACAAGTAGCAAGTGATGGATCTTTCCTTGGGTCCTGTTTGTCCAAGTATCCTATCATAGAATCACAGAATAGTTTGGGTTGGAAGGGACCTTAAAGATCACCCAGTTTCATCCTTTCTGCAATAGGAAGGGACACTTTTGACTAGACCATAGAATGATAGAGTGCGATGGGTTGGAAGGACCCTTTTAAAGATCATCTAGTTCAACCCCTGTGCGAAAAGCAGGGACATCTTCAGCTATATCAGGTTGCTTAAAGCCCTGTACAACCTAACGATGAACTCTTTCAGAGATGACACATCCAAGGCTTCTCTAGGCAACCTAATACAGTGTTTCATTCACCTGTACAGTGAAGAATTTATTCCTAATATTTTTTCTAAACCTACCCTCTTTCAGTTTAAGACCATTAACCCCTGTCCTGTCACTACGTACTTTTGTAAATAGTCCCTCTACATCTTTCTTGTAGGCCCCCTCCACGTACTGGATTGCTGGAATTAGGTCACTCTGAAGCTCTCTCTTCTCATTTTTTTTAGTGAAATTAATATCACACAATTTAATTTTGCAGTTATTAAAAAATTAGGGAGGCACTGAAGTGTCCTCTTTTTGAGGTAATTAAATCTTTAGAATCCTACTACTGAAAATAAAGCTTAATGCAGGTGAATATTATAGTATTTAGCAAAGCAGAGTTTTGGTGTGTTTTTTTTTTTAATTTAAAAGCTGACTAATGAAAATCTTAAAGAATGAGAACCATTGGAAATACTGATTAGAGAACTGATGCAGGTAAAAAATAAGAACTAGAATAAAAATAAAGTTGAAAATGGTCTTGTGAAAAAAGTTTGCATTTATAGAGAAAATAATTTTGCAATAGTTCTAGGGAGAGCAGAATTTGAGAAATAGAGATGATGAGATTAAGGTAATACAAAAGGCTTTCTTAGGCAGTGGTGAACCTGTACTTTCCTTTGATTTTCAATATATAAATGTAACCTTCAGGACCTCAAAAAGGGAAAAAATCCAATTAAAAAAAACCAAAACAACAACAACAACAAAAAAACCCACCAAAAAACTTTTGCCATTTCTGTGAGGATGAAATTGTGGCAGGGACAGCATTTAGCTCAAGGAACAAGAGATTATAAAAGTCGAAGCTTTAACTTTACATGGAAACACTTTAACTAAGTTGATTTCCAGTAACTAAATTAAGAAGCATTGATGTTCTTAGTATGACTGGACTTCAATTGCTCATGTTAATATGCGTCAGTAAAGATACAACTAAGGTTTCTTAAACTTCTTTGGAGAAAATCTGCTTGGCTATAATGAAGGGCTTCTGCAGCTTTTGGTGGGATATAGTTGTTGTTCAGGTGAAGTTTTGGGAGTGTTATCTGTCCTAGCAATAGATGTCATGCAAGTCAAAGTTCTTGTTTTAAGGGTTTTGAGTCAAATATAAGCGTGGAGAGCAACAAGGAACTACAGTAATAAAGCTATTTGTAGTGTCCCCGTGTATCTCTGCCATGCAGACTAAACACTTCTAAATTCTGCTACATTTAATGTTCTTTTTCTCCCATGTTTGACAACAAATCCATCTTGTCCTCTATTGTTTTAACAGCTTCATTAACAGTCATGATTTCACCCATGAATTATGTTTGCCTTTCTAGCATATAGCAACAGGATGCTACCTTTTTCTTCACAGTAAATAATTAACTTTTAATCAATCCACAGATTTCCTACCCACCAGTCTTTTCTGCTGTGTCTCATTTAATTGTGCAGTAAATGCATTCAAGATGAAATACTGTTGAGTTTCATCTAGTCATCAATCTGTATTCTTGGTTCTTGCTGTTAAGGTTATCTTCCACCTCACATTCCAGTAATGCCACTTGAATGCTTCAAATTCATTTTGTGAGGGCTTGGTTTTGGTTGGTTATTTTTTTAATTTTTTTTTTTCTGACATACAGAATAGTCTTTTGGTTCATTCCAATGATAGTTCTTGGTTTCACAGTTTATTTCTTTCATTTCTCAAAACACATGAAATAATGATAATAAGTAATTTAATACCTTATCTGTCCCAGTATATTGTTTCTTTTTTATTTTTGTCACCTTGCAAGTTCTTCAGAGTATACAGGTTTTGTTTGTTACTGCTGCAAGTGTACTTTCAGACAGTTTTAGTCAAGATGGTAATGGACATCAATTTTCTGCCATTAAGATTGGACTAGAAATAGTTTGTTCTTGTAAAGAGCAGTAATAGATGGTTGGAAACACGTGTAAGACACTGAGATCCATGGAATTGAAAGCTGTTTCCTGCTTTGAAAATCTAGTAATTGCCTTAATGGGTAGATGGATATATATAGAGAAAGCTAGTGGATACATTGCAATCCAGTGCAAGTGCTTTTTCAGTACCAGTCACAAATTTGTGAGTGGTAAAACACAGTGCTTCTTCACCCTATTGACATGCCTACTGGTTTTGTGGAACAAGGAACTAAATACTTGTCATACTATTAATCCCTTTTAAGTGACTGAAAATAGCAGAATTTATAAAGTGTATTCCTGCTTACAGAGAAAGCGCAAAAGGTGCAAAGTAGCTAAGATATGGTAAATATGAATAAAAATGCCTTCTGTTTTAAATAATGCACCGAGTAAAATAAATTCTTGGAATTTGTAAATATGAAATATCCAATTGAAAAACTGAAATCAGACTAATAAATTTGAATTAGAATTCAAGACGCATAAGCAATGTATATTGCTTCATTTAAATGATGGAAGTTTATGTTGGGGAGTCATACCTTGAGCATCAGTCAGTGTGTAATTCTAGGTCTGCACAAAATGGGAGCATTATTTAATATGTACTTTAAGGTTTTAGTCATTTGTTGTGAAAATGGAACAAACCTTAAATTTTATAGTTAGGAGCAATACCATTCACACAGAAGACAAATATCAAAGAAATAATGAAAAGGCCTGCTCATCATGGGTTGGGGGTGTACAGGAAGGTTTTATTACATGTTTTGGGGTTTTTGGTGCCCCTCCTCACATTGGCATAATAGTAATATGGTAACATAAATCCACTTTCTCTCACAGAGTGAGACTTCATAAGGAAATAGAATAATCTTTTCACTTATTTGATTCGATAGTAATATTTACTGTCTCTCACTCCCCAATAAATAGTTTCACTGAATGCAGTTTGCTTTTATAAATCCTTTTGTAGGCAGACTGCAAGTCAATTCATGAAAGAAAAGACTGTAAATTTTGTGTCTCTTCCTAGAGTTGCATCAGAAAGTACCTTATGGTAATCTATGAAAATACTATAAAAATCCGACATAATCTTTATTTTCCTTGTCAGTTGGATATGTGCAGACTACCATATACATTATTTATATCTGTTTAGATGCCATTGACTGAAAATCAGCATAAAAGGATTCCATGGTGTATATAATTTTAAGTTTGCATACAGTTACACAATTGTCGTATTCCACTTTTTGTTGGGAACAGCCACAGGTTCACCATAATCATATATTTCATCTGGATGATTGTGTAAATAACACTGTAGATCTTAGTTAGCAGTTCCTAAGTAGATTTTCTAGCCTTTTTTTTTTTTTTTTAAGGTTAAATTTTTTTTGAATAAAAAATTGGAAGACTGAAGGCATGTTTAAGATTATTCAGATAACCTCTTGGGTCTTGTCTAAGTCCAGTTAACTGAACTGCAAGTACATCTGAAAGCATACTCACAAGTAGCTTTGTATATCTATGTACATTTTTAACTGGATAAAATTATACCTGGCCTTTTCAAATAATTTTCAATTAGATGTTACTTATTGGTGCAAACTTTGATAGAATACTTCTCATTAATATTAAAAGTAATAAATTTAGTGCTATGATCTAAAATTTCTAAAACACTGCATAAGCAATGACATTTCATTAATATTTGGCTCAGCAGCAGAAAGAGTGAGGTTTTCAGAATGCAGTAATTTGAAGAAAGATGATGGTCATCAGGTGCTTCAAGTGCTATTCTGTTGAAATAATTTATTGACATAATGAAAAACAGAAAAAGGAATTTTTTCAAACTGTTGCTCCTGTCAGACTAAAGACCCAGCTCTCCAACTGTGCAAGTCTTTGCCTGAGCAGTGCAGAAGCTATGAACAGGAAGACATAAAAGCACCTTCCAAAAGGAAAATAGAAAAAAAAGAAAAAAGTGCAAATATGTTTTATGTCCTCAAGCTCATTTGTTTAATCTTACCTTATTACATTTTTGCTCATTAGTACTAATCTGGCAGCTTCTGATAGCCTTTTCATTTTGACAGTCACTGATTTTAAAGCTCCAGTAAAGCCAGTGTTACATGATGATATCTGCTGTAACTGAATGCAAAATGTTCATCTATCTACATTGACAAGGATTTTTTAGTTTTGTTTTAAAATCTGGTATCCCTGAAATACAGCCTTTCTCCTCCCCACCCCCAGCTTATTCATCAAGAAAAAAAAACATTCTTCACTGTCCCAAATGCTGGTCAATTTTGAGTTTTAGTTTTGACTGTCATTATCATTTATTCTCAAAAATTCCAAGAAATGAAATTCCAGCAAGACCGAAGTTGTAACCTAGACCAAGAACTGAGGTTATTGGGGTCACCCTTTATTGGGGTAATGTAGATTAGCTTAGCGGCAGTCAGAGAGGGCAGAGACAACTCAGGCTGCAGTGTGATTGGAAGGCTTGACTGAAGACAAAGGACTTGATTTTTAGTAACAGCTTCACTTTTATCTACTCCTCCATATAACATGCCAGTACACTATTGGTCAGTAGTTCACCTGACATACATGGAAAGATTCTACTGGTTGCAAGGCATCCACATTCTACCGGTGGTTCTCTGGTCCTTAAGGATGCATTCATCAATCACCTCATACCTTAAGAGATCCACACACACATTGCCACCCCCACATGAGGTAGGAAACAGCAAAGTTCAGGGAATCTGCTTACAAAAATCTATGACTAGAGTAACAGATTTTAAATGGTTTTCTTTAGAACTTTAAACAAATTAGAAGAAACTATAATAAAGAATAGAATTAGTGGCATAATGAAAAAACTAAATGGGGGAGGGGGGGGGAAGTGTAGCATTTGTAAATAGAGCTATGGATACAGTCCACTAGAATTTTTGAAGAATTCTGTGAATATATGGATAGAGAAGCATTTCTTGGTAGTTTTTAGTTGACTTGGATTGCCACAGGTCATGCAACAATAACTCTTGTCAGATAGAGATACTGAAATAAATTGTTACCCATAGGATGAGAAGAAAGGTTCTGATGCAGACTATTTAGAAAACAGAAACCAAAGAGATATATTAATGATAAAGTTTACAACTGAACTAGTTTTAGTGATTTGTGCCTTGACTGTCTCCCCATGTATTGATATGAAAGTACAGACATTAAATGCAATTTAAGAGTGTTTGGAAATCTTTTCAGGAGTCTATTTGTATACTGTTTTGTTGTTTAAATAGTATAGGGCTGTTACGTAAGGGGTGCCCTGGAATATGATAAAAGTAATGTCAGTGTCAGATTGAGGTTATATTAAATGACTTGAGCAATTTTTAGTTTTGTGGGGAGGGGGCTTAACTTCTTGATGCAAATTTTTAAAAATTC
Organism: Sakesphorus luctuosus; assembly: GCA_013396695.1. Taxonomy (NCBI): domain Eukaryota; kingdom Metazoa; phylum Chordata; class Aves; order Passeriformes; family Thamnophilidae; genus Sakesphorus; species Sakesphorus luctuosus. Next base: position 3,924 of record VWZD01004557.1, on the reverse strand, counting down.
CATATATATGTGTGTGTGTGTATCTTATACGTTTTTCCTCTTCAGATTTATCTCCTCTTCATCAATTTTATACACTACTGTTAACATTTATCTCTGGAAATCAGGGTAAAATTAAACAGTTATGACTGTAACATAAAAGTAATGAGTGCTATTTGTTCTTATATTAGTTAGTGAGAGTACCTTTTCCACTTCTTTCTTCTGGTAATAATTTATCCACTGTTTTTGATAGTGTTATTCCATATGCATAGATTTTTATTTCTTTTTTTCTCAGAATATTACAGTTCATCTCACTTATCACAGTAGTTCTTTCCTTAAATGACTTTTTAGATATTTCAGGAAATTAGATAGCAGTTATGATATTTGACTTCATCATTTTGCTAATGGAAATTAGTTCTTTGGGCATGTTATATCAAGTCACAGTTACTTTTCCCTGAAGACATCTGACACTGTAATACTTGCAGTTTTATATTAGTTAAAATATCCATTACAAAAAATTGGACAGTTTCACCTTTTTTATTTGTTTTAATGTAAAACTATGTAATATTAATAATAATAAGAAAGTTGCTTTAAAGGAAGCAGTAGAGGCATTCTTCAGAGTGCTTAATGTTTGAGAGCTCACAGTCATTTTACTGCTGTGATGAATATGAATTTTTGAACTTACCGTTTTATTTATGGAGTCAGCCTAAAGAACTTAAGGTGGACACGGATCATTATTTATTTTAAAATAGCTGCTGCTTTACATTTATGCCGCAAATCCTACACAAATAGCAGGCTGTAGAGAAACAAGAATTAACATTTTTGACTGGGTCAAGATGACACTACTCCCTCGATGTCCTTCCAAAATAATTTCCAACATTTTATTGGCATATTTTTTCTGTTATTATTCAGTGAACTCATAACTTCAGAGAACCATCACTAATAACCCCTAAATTCCTTTCCTTCATTTTGCTCTTAGATCTGAGTTTATGGTTATGTAGGCATGGCTAAGTTTAATTTTGATATGTGCATTACCTTGCAATTATCTCCTCATGAGATCATCACACTCATTTGATTTGGCAAAATCTTCAGGAGTTTTACCATTACCCATAATATCTTAATATTGTCTGCAGATGCAGCGTACTGCCTTCTGCAAGCCATTGATGAAGGCCTTGAATGTAATTCTTAACAAAAGGCTTTGCTTTCATCTAATGGCTGTTCAGCTTTTCTAACTCACTTTGCTGTGGAAGCTTGTTAGTGCCTTTGTGAAAATCTTAATAATTTTTGCCTGCTGGTTCTCCTTGGCTGTGGCTTACTGATACCTTCCTAGCTCTCCAGAATGACTCCAAGCCAGGGTTTCCCTCTACAGAAGTTACACTGGCTGTTGCCAACAGACCACATTTGTCAATATACCCGGTGACTTTACACTGTTTTACGGTCTTAAGTGGCTGCTAGAAAAGGAAGTCTGGATTAGTGGTCTGTAGTTCCTCAAATTACTTTGTAAAGAAATTAATCCCCTTTACAGATGGATGTTGTGCTGAAACCCTGAGGCTGTCCTGCTGCCTCAGCTTTTCGCGGTGACGTTGCAGAGCTTTGCCAGCAGTTCTGCAGTTCTGTTTGTACTGTGGGGTGAATACTGCTCAGGCCAGGTGTAACACCTAACTTACGTTTTAATCTAATAGTCTGCACAGGTGCTGTTAAACACCTCTTTTTGAAGGAGAGGTGATAGAAAACAGACAGATCCACTGTTTTTCTTATTTATTTTTCAATTTACTCTATGAACATCTCTAACTAGTTACTGATAATTTGTGTTTTTTTGGTTTTGTTTTCAAAATGCCAATTACGTTCTTGTATGTTTTCACAAAGAACATTGATTAAGAAAAATCAGGTAAAACTGAGGACGTAACCTTATTCAAAGGCTATTTGTGAGTGTTACCGAAATACAAGGATATTGTTGTGTGTACATTAGTATAGTAGCTAGAAAAGTTACAGGAAAAATGCTAGCAACTAGTTAGATGCAAGACCCAATCTTAAATAAATATAAAATGTAAGAGCTGGAAAATAGCATGAACTGAATTGGGAAGACTTTTATAAGGGTGTATACTTTGAATCACTGATTGTCTCCTCTTTTTTCCTCACCAGAATTTGCCTCAGTGTTAGGACTCCATGTGCTTTGCTATCTTCCAGGCTTTCAATTAAGCATTTCCAAACAATTCCATATGAGACAGGTTAGGCTAAAATATGTGTGATTCTGCACAAATACTAACCAACTTTGAATATGCTGGAGTTGGATTTTCTATCCACTGTTAAATCATAAGCCAAGAATTCTCCTGTAGTTAATAATACTCCTACTTTGTTAGTCTTTTCAGCATTGTTAACCTCACCTTTGTCAGACAATTCAGGTTAGATTGATAAAATCAGTTGTTTTGAGTGGCTCTTCAGTACTGTTTAGCTTCAAATCAATCTGCTGCGCAGGGAAGTTTTTGGTCATATTTCACATTTTATAGTTGGAGAAAGAGCTGCGTTCTGTACTTTCCTCTTGGCTGAATTTGTCAGTCTACATGTAGCTTTCTCCCTTTATTTCATAAGTGAAAGTTTTTTATCTTAAAATATATAATTCCATTTTTTGTGTGTTCTGTTTCTAATTCATCTAGTGACTTTCAATGATTATTGACTATTTGGAAAGTAGAAGGCAATTACTGCTTTTTTAATAGAAAGTGCCAAGGAATTTCAGTGATTTTATTTGGAATTTGAACTGCAGATGTTAAGTTTCAAATTTTGTTTCCTGAAAGTAGTTGTTTAGTCAAGAAAAAAAGTGCAGATAATGTGATTTTTCGTTGTAGTGATTAATTAATGGTAATTCTTTATGGCATTTAAGTTTCAAAGCTTTTTAAGATTAGTGGTTGGTAATTAAATAGTGGTAATGTTGGAATTAATAATGACAAAATTAATAGTTGTGTAATGAAGATGATTTTAATCTTTGATAGCTTTCAGAAGCAGTTGGGATAAATGTAGTTCTTTCATTTATTTTAAAGCTTGTCATGTAAGCCTAATGTTTAAAGGGATGCCCTGTACCTGAGGTGTGGTTCTGCCCATGGCAAGCTTGTGATTTTGCAAGGAGGAAGTAATATGTCCCTGTTTAAACCTTTAATATGTCGATACGTGTGCTAACTGGCCAGACTCTCCCATTGACAAATACAGTTTTGTAGGACAGTATACGTCTCTTAAGTGTGAAAACAGAGCTATGTACTGATATCTTTTTAAAATTACTATCATATTAGGGAGAAAGTAAGTCTGGGGCATTGTGGGGAGAAATACTTCTAAATACCTTTTCATATTTCTCTTTGGAGCTGCAGGTTGTATAAAAGATGAGATGGTAGATAAACCTGAATTACTACCCTTATGCAGCATCTGTTGTATAGCATCATAAAATCTTGTACATCTGCCTGAAATATTAGCAGAAAAAAATAGAGCATAAATGAAAAGAGTTTGTCATAACTAATGACAGGTAATTTGGCTGTCAAATATAAACTAACACAGTAATTTAAGCAAGGAAATACTAATATGGATAGAAAGAAATGCATTACCTTTCAAGTCTCTTTGAAGTTTTCTTGAGGACACTTAAATGTGAAGAAGAAACATTTGGAATACATCAAGTACTGCATAATAGAAAAACGGATAGAGCTCTTCCTAAAAGTACTGCTTGAAATTCTGAAGTTCCTTAATCAAAACCAATCTCATTCTGGATAGTGTTTTAGTTGAAAATAAGTATCTATTTTGTAATTAAATTTATAAATATTTTAGGTAATTATTAAACAAAAGCAAACTAAAAACAACTCCATGGCATCAGCAATCTATAATTGCTAAGAGTAACTTTCTGTCTGTTAGTGGCTTTGGGCACTAGGTCCCTATTTGCAGATTTAAGAATATTACTTCACAATGCAGTTT
>VWZD01004555.1:522552-582903 GCA_013396695.1 Sakesphorus luctuosus | reverse complement strand
CCTTCTCTGGATCCAACAAGTGGCTTTNCCAGCTGCCAGGCTGAGGGCTCAGCTGTGCCCTGGGCAGCTGCTGCCAATGGGCCATTGGGAAGAGTTGGTGGGCAATGAATAGAGGGTTTAGAATGCCCAGCTTTGGTCACCCCCACACAGTGATAAACTGGTCCCACCTGCTGAACTGGGACACATGTGGGATCATTTAGACTGGAAAAGTCCTTGAAGGCTTTCTAAGACTCAGGTCCAACCATTCCCCCAGCACTGCCAAGGCCACCTCTGATGTCCCCAGGTGCCCCAACCACAGGCTGAAAGTGTGCAGGAACAGGAGCCCTGATGTGACAGCAGCCAGGAGAAATTTGAAACAGACTGTGGCTGTACAAGGAACATGGGATGGGGCAATAGGGAAGAGAGATAAGAAAGAAGATTTGGGAACGCCAAGAAAATAAATGAATAAAGGGCAGGTCAGGATCAGAGTTACAAAATGCAGGAGAATATGAAGGCAGACTTATCTTTGATGAGAGACTGGAATGGGCAAGGTAAGACAAGGAGGAATGGCTTCTCAGTGCCAGAGGGCAGGTTTAGATGGGATACTGGGAAGGAATTCCTCCCTGTGAGGGTGGAGAGGTCCTGGCACAGGTTGGGCAGAAAAGCTGTGGCTGCTCCATCCCTGGAAGTGTCCAAGACCAGGTGGGATGGGGCTTGGAGCAACCTGGGCTAGTAGAAGGTGTCCCTGCCCATGGCAGGGGGTGGAATAAGATGCTCTTTGAGGTCCCTTCCAACCCAAACCATTCTGTGATTCCATGTTAAGGTGTGTGTTGAGGGGGAGTAGAAACTGATAAAATAAAGAGCTGAAACGGAATGGGGTCTGTGAGGGCGAAGAGGTGGGAATGAATTACAGGGAGAGAAAACTAAAAGGGTGATAGCTTGTATATAGCACAGGGTGGATGACAAAGATGTGGATGGAGAGGTCAAGGTCCTCCTTGAGATTACCTAATTTATCCCAGTGCTATTCCTCTTGTCCTATTGGGACACCTCTTTGGAGAGAGTGTATGATGGGACCTGAGTTCCAGCATAGTGTGAACTGAACTGGGAGTTTCCACACTGGTTCATGAAGGACATGGATGTGCCACACAAAATGGCTCCAAAGGGAGTGCATTTCATTTGTGGGAGGAGATTACTTTGGTCTTTCACTTGTAAATGAGACACTATGAGAAATAGCTTAGTAGAGATTTAATCAGTTAAGTTGATATTTTTTTGTTGGGCTAATTGTATTTTGTCTCAAAGGGAAAAAACCCCAAGCCTTGTGTGTCTTTTTAGAGTAAATCAAATGAAAATATTTTGTTTCAATACTCATCTGGAAGTACATCCCTTTTTATACTGTTGGTTTGGATTTACATTGTGCATCATGTCAAAACAAATAGTGTTTTCTTCCACTTATTTCCATAGCTACATTTTGCTTTAAAAAGTATGTTAGATTTTCAATCAGTGCTTAAAAGTCAGGGAATGAAATGTGTAACCAGAACTTATCTTGTATTTGTGTTTTACAGAGCAAAACCATTACTTAATGATAATATACTATATTCTTCAACTAACAGTATGTTTTCATCCTGCAAGGACACAATGTTGAGCCGGAGATATCTTTTGTTGTCAAAGTGGTTCATTTATTTATTTGTATAAAATCTTCTTTTGAAAACAGATGTATTCACATAGTCATACATAAGTCATTATTTGGGAATCACATCTAATGGCAACTGAAATGATGACTGCCTACACTTAGTTACCACTTTGCAGCTGTGAAATAACCCAGGAACTTGCTATATCTGATCATAGGTTTATGCTTAGCAGCACTGGGATGATCAAGTTATCCTCAAGCAGAGTATCTTCTTGTAGAGAGGTTCATGTATGTGTAATCCATTAATTACACCATTAACAGCTTTTTAACTTTTCAGTTGCCTTTTTTGGTGAAAATACATGTGGATTTTACTTTGTCTCTCAGGCATTTCCTGTTGTCCTTGTTTACTGAAACTCCCTGAATGACTTGCTTTAATTTATACCATTATCACTTTGTCTTTAAATAGTATTAGTGACTTGTTATAACCAGAAATTATACTGGTTTCCTCATCCACTCATCACCTGCTATTTGTGGAAACCTTTCTTGTAGCGATTTCATGTTTCCTATTTGTTCCTCAGCCTTGACCATTCTTCCCTTAAATAGCACTCAAGTCTTTCCCTCTTCCCCCATCCTGATTTTTTGAACCTTTTAGCAATAGGTGTTTCCAGAACCCACCTGAGCCTGTAGCTGGGGATTTTGTTACCTTCACCATTAAACAGTGGTTTTCCCAACAGTAGATCACAGTCCTTGGCTTCATTTTAGGTTCCTTGTGGGAAATAGGAAGGTGGTAACAAAGAGTCAGGTACTGTGCAGCATGTTATGTAGGAGATACATTTTTAAAGCTGATTTAAAATTTATTGCAGTGTTCTGAACTTGTATTTTGTCTCTTTCTGTATAAGAAGAATACAGAAGAATAGTAAGAAGAAATGACTTCTGTATCTCAAACTGCATCAGCTTACTGAATAACATGAATCATAACCAGGATGCTATTTCAAAGGACTCTTGCACTGTGAAGGAGCTTCAAGTGACAGAGAATCACAGAATCATAGAATGGATTGGGCTGGATGGAACCGTAAAGCTCATCCTGTCCCATCCTGCCCTGCTGTGGACAGGGATACCTTCCACTAGCCCAGGTTGCTTCAAGCCCCATCCACCCTGGCCTTGGACACTTCCAGGGATCCAGGGGCAGCCACAGCTCCTCTGCCCAACCTGTGCCAGGGCCTGCCCACCCTCACAGACAGCAGTTCCTTCCCAATATCCCATCTAACCCTGCCCTCTGGTACTGGAAAGCCATTCTTCCTTGTCCTGCCCCTCCATTCCTTGTCCCCAGTCCCTCTCCAGCTCTCCTGGAGCCCCTTTAGGCCCTGTAAAAGGCTCTCAGGTGTCCCTGGAGCCTTCTCTTCTCCAGGTGAGCCCGCCCAGCTCCCCCAGCCTGGCTCCAGCCCAGAGGGGCTCCAGCCCTGGAGCATCTTCGGGGCCTCCTCTGGACTTGCTGCAGCAGCTTCATGTCCTTGTGCAGTTGAGAGACCTAAATATAGTCAGAAGTCTTTTCATGTAACTTCTTAAGAGAAGAAGTTAAAGAATAAAGCTCATGGTTGAGGTTGATGGGGTTTGGAATTTTTAAGACATCCCTATTACTTGCACTGAATCCAAAGTTTCAGTAAAACACATGTAGTGTCTCCAAAATGAAGTTGCACAGGGCATTATTTTTGTGTGCAGTAGTCCTTGTTAAACATATTGAAGTTTTGACCCAGAATAGCCCTGAATTTATAGAGGATCTTTTCCATGTTTTTAGGACAGTTCCTGTTGACTCACTTTTACCAGTCTTTTAAGTCAGGGTGTTTTGTGCATGTGCTTCCTCCGTGTTGGTTGGCAGGGAGTGCAGGGAAAGAGTGGAGTGATCCTCCAGCAATAAACTTGGAAATGGTGGTAAACTCCATCCACGCTGATAGTGAAGAGCACTGACAGACACAAACCCCTTAACCCAGCTGATGACTTTCTCTCAGTGTTGAGACTGTGTCTGGCAAGACAAAGTCTTCAGTGTAAAGTCATCACTTCGCTGTGAATCTGCACTGTGACCTTCAGTGTGTGCTCTCCTGCCCATCAGTCACAACCCCTGCCTCTCGCCCAGCCTGCACTGAGGGGAAATGGGAAGGAATTGGCAGCATTTTTCACATGTCTGGGGTGGAAATGGAGGCGTTATAAAGGGTTAAGGTGAAAAAGAATATAGGAGTGTGGTGGCACAGGGCATGGAAATCACAGAATTGCCAAATGTAATTATCTTTCTATGCTTGAAGTGCTTCCACCTGGCTAAAAGTTGGTGAGATCTCCCAGCTGATAATGCTGCAAAGGTCTGGCTTTTTTGTTCTTTTTTTTTTTAAACTTTGTTTTACTTATGCTTTGCAATACAAAAAATAAGTCCCCTTAGAGGCTGAGAACTAACTTAAGGAATTTTATCTTAAGGAATGTGAGATTCCAGACAGATTCCTATGTTCTTTATCCAGACCAAGGTGCTGAAGAGCCTTGTTCCTTTTTTTTTTGTTTTTCAGATACTGAAAAATATCACTTGGTATGCTGAGCGTGTCCTAACAGAGATCTCACTTGGGAGTCTCCTGATACTGGTTGTGATAAGAACCATCCAGTACAACATGACACGAACACGGGTAAGAGCCACGTGGAGCCCTTACATGTGGGTTTCTAACTTCAGCAGCATGAATTCCATTTAAAACAGGGCGTGGGATTTTATTAATTCTGTTGCAACCAGATGGCATCTGGATTTGCAGGAGAGAAGAAAATGGACAGATCAGCTGCATTAACAAAGTGTAATGTTCAGTATTTCTGGACTTGTAACGTGATTTCTGTATCATCATCCTGTTCCTTGAATGGGGTTCTCTAAAGATCTCAGTTCAGGCATCAAACACATCATCAGACAAGAAGAAAGAGTTCCTTAGGTTCATGAAAAGAAATAGTTCATTATAGGCTGTTTACCTCTTTTAAATGACTTAAAAGTGGGAGTTTCAGCTCTATTTATTGTTAATGTTTTTACTTCTTCAAGTTTATAGCTTTGTTAACAGGCAGGTCTGGGACATTTTTCAAGAATTAGGTGTTATACCTTTTAAGTGTAGTACCATGCCCTTCTGAATATTTTCTACAATTAAAGTCACACAAGTTTTTGCATTAAAAAGTAGCCCAAAAACTTAATTATATTTTAAATTGGAAAAATTAAGTCTTTTGCTCTTATGAACAAAAGAATTGAAAGGAACAAGGACAGTTTTGGCATATATTTGTAGTATTTAGAATCTGTTACATAAATTAATGTTTTAGACTCGAATAGGGAAATGAATCCCTTTTGGATTGGATAAGTGGAGAATTTTTTTTCTGTGAAAACCCTTCACTTTGGCAGAGCCATCAGTTAGAGGCTTATCTGTTCAAATGGTTTCAGGGATGCTGAAATGAGGATCAGTGCTCTGATATGGTTGTAGCTGTGGGACATATGGAATGCTGTTTTAAGAGTTAATAAGCAGATCAGTTACGAAGTAGAAAGTTTCAGGGTAAGACTATAAAAGGGAGAGAGAGGACCTGAGAGAAGAGGAAAATGTGTTACATTGTGGATGCCACTGTAACTCAACATTGCCAAAGATACGAAGACATGTCTATACATGTAGTCATATACACTCTGAAATCCGTGTGGAATCACTCTTTTATAAAACTTAATATTTGAAGAAAAGGTATTAAAACATCACCAAACACACACAGTTTGCATTTCTGCTTAATTCTTTTGACTGTGTCCTTTAAAACAACACATATTACTCAGCCTTGTGAGTGGTTCCTGCACAAGGTGTCAGTGTATGTCAAAACAACTGTTTGATATGTTGGGGTTTTTTATCTTTCCTCTTCTTTCTGACAGGACAAATACCTTCATACCAATTGTCTGGCAGCCTTAGCAAATATGTCAGCCCAGTTCCGCTCCCTCCATCAATATGCTGCTCAGAGGATCATCAGGTAAATATAAAGGATTTCTCTTGAAAATCGCCTTTGCTGAAAATCAGGAGTGGGGAAACCTGGATTTTATGTGCCTTGATGGATTCCAGTGAACTAAATAGCAGAAATGATACCTGAGTAACTAAATAACCCCAGAATAAATCTTAATCTGCTTTATACTTGAACCTGCTCTGAATGATCAAACCTCCCACTATTTTATCTGTCTGAGAAACTTCTGCCTTAGCAGAACAGCTCAGTAGCTGCTTTAAACCACAAGGTTTTCAGGGATTTGTATGAATTATGGTTTATTTCAGTCATGTATCATGTTATTATAAAAATGCACTGAATGGTGGTTCTCAATTATTATGCAGGATGGATTTTCAACTTGCTTCTTCCTGCATATTTGGCTGAAAGTCTCTGTTAAATCAGACATAATGGAATGATGATTTTGTGACAACACCCTGCAAATATGGGCAATAAAACCTGAATCCATGCTTTTGAGCGGATAAAGTTTATTATCCTGTACAGTAATAAATCAAGTTGATATCTGCTGTGGTTCCAAAACAGGGCCATAACTTTAAAGAAGTAGATACTGAAGTGGTTCCTTCCTATTTTGTCTCTGTGCTGAAGAGCACTCTGTAAAGGCAGGTAGTCCTGCATCAGGCATCCTTCTCATCTTGGCAGCCAGCCCTGCTCCACACTCCAAGGGAAACTGGGAAGGTCCTTGTTAATGTGATCTGGAATAAACTGTTATGGTGCCTGTCAGGTGCAGACAGTGCCAAAAATAAGAAAATCATAACTGTGTGCCTGTACACTTTGTTAAGGACTGGGTTACCAGAGATGCAGCTTGTTCTTAAGGATTAAATTCTCCCCAAGCCACTTCTCTTTCTCTTTGGTTGTGAAAGTATGGACAGGTAATGAGGATGAATGCATTCTGTTGTAGCCTTTTCCCTGCTTGATACTCACCTTCTTTTCACACCCTTGGCAGTGATGAGGATTCAGAGTTTGGAGATACTTCCCTTGTACTTATCAAAGACATTGTCTTAAATGCCTGTTGTCTTCATTTCTCAAATCACAGACATGGAGCTGAATTTTCCAAGCATATGAAATGTCCTAAAATCACAGGTCCTGGCATGGTGTGTGATACATTTCCTTGTTGCTCACAAATCTGGTCTGGTTTTTACTGTGACACTTCTTTTGCCACTTCTGATCTTCTTCCTGTGATCCTGAGTCATAATTTTGTTCCTTTTTTTTCAAGTGCTGTTTTCTGCAGCCTGAAGTGAGAGGTGTCCCTCTGGTTGTAACTGGGGCAAGGAGAGGTTATCTTGCTCATCTCAAGACCCAAGAATTTTTCCTACACTCCTTATATTGCAACATTTCAACAGGATGCTCTGACTTTTGGAAGCCTAATTCCCCATCTCTAGACATACATAGTTCCAACATCACTCTAATATTGCTGCTTCATTTCAGCTGTGAAATAACTGTGCTGATATTCTTGTTGAAGGCAGACAGACCTCCACTGGTGCTTGACACTGGTGTAAGAGGAAAGAAGGGAATGGGGTGACTGGCAGGAAACAGGAAAAGGAAATTCTGTCACAGTGAAAGATCATCGAGTCCAACTGTTGGAGTCCCCATCCCTGGAGGGATTGAAAAGCCAAATGGATGTGGCACTTGGGGACATTGGTGGGCTTGGCAGTGCTGGGGGATGGTTGGACTCCATGACCTTGGAGGTCTTTTCCACCTTAAAATGATTATGGTTCTATTCTTTGATTCTGTGAATTAGTCTGAGACCTCAGTGCATTTGGAGGATTGTAGAGGTGTTAGTCTGGTGGGATAGCAGTGTGAGAAGGATGTTGGTTATCCCAACCCTTGGGGGCCAGTGGGGTTGGAGATGTGTTGTTCTGGTTGGAAATAGCGTAAGGATTGATAGAGAAAATAGTCATACTCATCAGCTGAAGAAGCAAAACAAAAGGGAGTAAGATCTATATGATATCATATATAATAGGATATTTTTACATAATCCATAAATATTCCATGCTGTTACTTTTAAGGTTCTGCCTTGTCATAGCCAGATGCTCCATATTATTATATAGTGGAAATTGTAATGAAGGAGGTGACTTTAGATTTGAAACAGAACCAGAAAAACAAGAGGAGTATTAGGGAGAGAGGACCTTATTCTGGAGTTATAAAACTGTACATCTGGGCAATAGGCAAAAATGACCACCAAGACTGGGATTTAATTTGTCACCATGATCCTGATTGCTTATAAATCAAAGGATCCTACTATAAAAAGGTATTAAAATCATAAAATGTCCTGTAGGACCATTACATTGAGNGAGAGTGCTCAGGCATTGGAATGGGCTGCCCAGAGAGGGGGTGGATTCCCCATGCCTGGAGGTTTTTAAGGTGAGCTTGGCCGTGGCACTGAGTGCCATGATGTGGTAAAGGGACTGGAGTTGGCCCAAGGGTTGGACTTGATGATCTGGGAGGTCTTTTCCAACCCAATCCATTCTATGATTCTATGGTTCTAGGACATGGGTAGGCTGAAAGGAAGAGCCAGTTCTGTGGGCAGCCTCTCTTCTAAAGGGCTTTACTCTGTTTTCTTCTCAGGAGCTTTACAGCTTTGGGTTCCTTGTCAGGTTTAAGCACCATAAAGAAGGTCTTTTAACCTAATTTCCTCTCAAAATACACAGATTTGTTATAAAGTTTCAGTTATGTAGTAAGAACACACGTATTTCTTAAGAGATTGATGTTTGAGTCACATATGGTCCATCTTTTCTGTACCCCAGGAAGTCTGTTACCCACAATTACTGAATTTAGCTGGCAGTGATGTTCCATGATGTAGAGTATTTATATTTATACTCTATTCTGCTTCTGCCATCACACTACAAGCATCTCTGAAAGTAGAAAGCACAGTACCCATAAAGGGAAGGTGTTTGCTCTGAAGGAAAAGCCTAAGAAGAAGATAGTACTTTGTATTCCATGAATTATTTCAGGGTAGAGGTTTCTAAATTAAGTAGCTGTGAAACACTTAACATAAAAAATGCTTAGCAATACAACTGAATAGACAGTCTTTATTTAAGCCTCACCAGATGCTCTAATGACTCCTTCCTTAATGTGAGAAGTAATTCCATTTCCACACAGGCTTTTGCCTAATCCCATTCTGAGCAGAGACAGCCAATTGTTTCAAATTCTGAAGACTGTTTTCTACCAAAGAACAAGCTGGGAATATTCAATGTATTGCACTTAAGAGCTCAGTAAAATACAACTTGATAATGCTGGGTAATTTGTATCACATTCCAGCAAGCATGAAAATGGTCAGATTTGTATAAATCTATCACAAGTATAAATTTTACACAAGCACCTGCTGCAAGTAAAAATAAAAGTAATAGATGTTTCACAGTAAGATCCAGGGCAGTATTCACTTTATGCTGGATGTCCTCTGATGTAGATTGCCCTGGATTTTTAATCCTTCCCTTCTCTGTCTGCTGTTACCAGAGGTTTGTATTTGATTGCACAGAGCTGTTTCATCAGCGTGGTGATACTGCACTGCTCTGTGCAGTGTCTTTAAACATGCCTGCATAATGGTGCAGGTATTTGGTTTGTCACTCAAAACTGCAAGTCAGTTGGCATTAATTCTTTTAACATATTTGAAACAGCTTTCATGATATTTGCCTTTTCTGCAACTTGCCTGCCTGCTCCAGGGTATGGAGAGTCTTCCTTGGGTCAGGTGTGCTCTGGCATCTCCTCACCACATTTTATGAATAAAATTCAGTTACAAGAGGACAACTGATCACTTCAGACAAATGCTTTTCCTATGGCTTCATATGTTGGAATGTTTGCTGTTTTCTAAGCAGGCACATGCCACTAGAGGCTGCCATACGCCTCATTAATTAGATGTGCATTTTTAACATTAAATGACTTTATGGTCCTGGAAGCACCACCCAGTTTTCATCTTTTATCCACATTATCACCACAGCTGTTTGTGTGCAGGGCTGTGTGGGGCACTAAGAACATTTTATTGGTTGTATTTCTCTCTGTTGGGTGACCTAAAGAACTTAAATATCAAAAGGTGTCATGTAATTATATCAATGTTGTATTTTGTTGATTTCTTTGGCTGTCATAGAGGGGTTTCAGTGAGATTCAGGGAACAACAGGGAGGAGAGGGTTTGCCACAGTTCTCCTGATGCTCATGGGAGCTGGGTGGAATTGGAGAAGAAGGTGTGCTTGAAAGGAATGCAGAACAGAGACTTCAGCTTGTGGGTGCTACAGGATGCAGTGGGTTGTGCTTGAGTGTCCTCACAGCCCTGCTGTACCTGCTGTGGGAGCAAAGCCTGAGGCTGTAACAGTTGTAGGTTTCTTTCAAATAGACTTGTAAGCTGTGTGCTTAAATATCCGTGCTTATAAAGTCTGACTGCGTTGCTGGAGTTCATCAAGTCTCTCACCTGAGAGAAGGATGAAGCCCTGCATGTCCTTCCCAATAAAGTCTTCATCATTTTGTAGGGTCAGTTGTGTTTTGTAGCTACTGTGAAAAACTGCCATCTGTTCTGATGTGTGGTGCTGTAGCTGAGATGTTTCAGCTCCCCCAAAAACATTTGGTTTATGGTTTCCTGCATTAGTAATTTAATTTCTCAGGTATGGTTTCCTCTTATATGAGTCTGATGGGATTTTCTTGAGTGAAAATATTTATGACAGTTGTTTGGGAATGAGTACATGATGTTACTTTAAACTGCACTTTTGAAGTTTGGCTTATGCTGGACTAAAAATTGTCTTTAAGTTGTAGTGTGTGAGTTTCTACGTTTCTAGCACTGTATTGCTACTGCAGTGTATTTCATAGAATCCCAGGTTGTTTTAGGTTGGAAGGGACCTTAAAGATGATCGAGCCCCACCCCTGCCATGTGCAGGGACACCTTCCACTATCTCAGGTTGCTCCAAGCCCCGTCCAGCCTGTCCTTGAATGTTTCCTTTATTGTAAATTAATTTCTCACTCACAAGCACCTCCTGGTCCTCCTCCGCAGGGCTGCTCTTGATCCATTCTCTTCCCAGAGAAATCTGTGTGGATCACTGTGCATTCAGCAAAGAAAAACCATGTTTATGGAGGAGGAAGACATGTGTGATGTGACCTGCATATTGGGGGCCACACTGAACTGAAAAATCTGAAACTGTTAGTGTGTCAATGTGATGAAATCAGAATTTATGAATTGCTCAATAGTACTTTTTAGCAGTGCCAGTAATGAGATGTAATTGCTGCCTCAAAACTCACTGGACTGCTCACAAAGGAAGAGAAACAAATTTGTCTCCCACACAGCTTTATACTCTGTGAGCATTCTGGTTTTCCTGCCCTTTTTTTTCCTTTGATGTCCACAGTGTTTTCAGGAAGCTCTTTAACACAAAGCTTCCTCTTCACTGGAGAATAATGATGGGGTAGCGGGGAGGGCTGGTGAGATGGAGTTACCCAAATCAAAGGTGCCTGTTAAGGAGAAAAGCTTGGAAGAAAAAGCCAGGTTGCTGCCTGAATGCTTCAAAGTTGTTTGCTTTCTAATTTAATTCTCTTTTGGAAATGTGGGTATAGAGTGTAAGTATTTATTCTCATACAGGAGCTGTGATTTTTAAATTGTAAGATTTGAGCTAAGATGTCATTTCAGACTTTAATGGAGATGTCTAAATTGAACAAATGAAATTAGGTGGATAAGGGTATGCAGTAATTCTGTTAAACTTGTTATAGTGGCTTCTTTCTTCCAGGAGAGGAGTGAATGGTGTTAAATTAGAGCCATTTTTAAGATGGAAGACCTCCTAAAATCGTTCCAGATTTGAGAGTTGGAACTCACTGACCCTTGGAAACATTATTTTGAGAAAGTCTGATTTCAGAGGTGTCAGCTTTCAGTAATCAAAAGGCAAGATAACACTGTAAGGTGTCAGTGATGGATTCACAGCACAATCACCAGCCTATGCCTTTATGAACACTTAACATAAATGCTCATTCCTCCCTCTTTTTTTCCTCCTCTGTTGGTACTGTTGGAACAAGGGATTTATGTTACTTGGAGCTGCACAGCTCTGGGGTTCTTTGAAACACTCAGGTTTGTGTCACACCACACACACAGGAAGCCTGGGCTGTGGTGACACTGTAGGAACTATCAGTAGACAAGGTCTTCCTATTCTGGGTTCAAACCTTTATCTCCTGATTGGGCCATTAAATTAAATCTCAGTTTACTGATCTCTTCATCATAACAGAGAAGCGTTTGTAACAGCAAACCCTGGAGAAAAGAGACTTGGCTCCCACAGCAGCAGAGATTGAGAGGATTCACAGATTGAATTATATCATAATAAAAGATCAGGCTTGGAAAAGGCTTCTTGGAATTAATGCCCTGTGGCCAGAGCTGTTAAATGCTGAACCCTTGGAGCATCAGCTTCTCAGTTCCTTTTTTATAACCAAAAGAAAAGAAAGAATTGAGGGTAATGAACAGTTTCACTAAAGCAGTGAAATCTGCCTCTGGAGACATTGGGAGGGGAATAGTCACAAATCTCTGGTTTCTAATAGTGAAGTCTAAATATCCACTGTCTGACCTGTTCAAGAGTAGCAGGTAATTTTTTTCTCCTTTTTTACATCACTCATGGATAGTAGTTGTGCTAAGGAGAAATCACCTCAATGAAAGTTACAACAACAAGTATGACTGTTTGCTAAATTTTCTAGAAGAAGTTTTAACCTTAGGCTTGGATTGTTTTTCATTGGTGGTGCAGGATAGCCTGCTCTCCAGTTCTGTGCTTTGGGGGGACCTGTTCATACAACAGTGGCTTCTGGCAATTCCTGTTCCCAACTAGTTTCATGCAGACAATCATGTCACTGAGATAAACAGGCAAAGAACATCTTTCTGTGGATGCAGCTTCAGGTTATTTATTGCAACTCAGGCAGCTTGTTTGATTTTCTGTGTTTGCTTTTAAAGCAGGTGGCCTGTCCATCCCACCAAACTTACAACTCTCTGCCTGGTGAATTTGTTACTTTGAAAAATTTGTGTTGATTTTTTTCCCTCTATGACCTTCACTTGGGTGGCATTTTCCATCTGCCATAAGACATAGATTTTATCAATAAATACTCTTCATTATGGAAGGATACAGAACTGACTGGTTGGCGTTGCCTCAAAAGTAAGAATTAAAATCCTCAAAGACAATAATGGTGCTTCTTAACCTTGAAACAGTTTGAGGATTTTAGTTTAGAGGAGAGAGCATTTATTGTCTGGCCTGAATATAAAGTGGCTTCACACTGACAGAGTGATATTGGGAAGGAATTCTTCCCTGTGAGGGTGGGCAGGCCCTGGCACAGGTTGCCCAGAGAAGCTGTGGCTGCCCCTGGATCCCTGGAAGTGTCCAAGGCCAGGTTGGATGGGGCTTGGAACAACTTGGGATAGTGGAAGGTGTCCCTGTCCATGGCAGGGGGTGGAACTGGATGAGCCTTAAGGTCCCTTCCAACTCAAACTGTTCTCTGATTCTATGATAAAATGATACTCTTTTTATAATGAACTGCTTTATAATGAGATTGTTTTTAACCCCCATGCAGTGCTGTATGCTGCAAAAATGCTGATCCCATTTTTATGAGGTGTTCCAAGTAGAGTGAAAACTGATGTCTTCTCAGAAAAAGGGCCTTCAGGATACTCAGTGCTCAGGCTGTGTTTGAAAGAGTCCATTGTGGAAATGGAAAATCGTCTTCAAGCCACTGGGTCTGAATTTTGCTGTACTGTCAGTTGTGTGCACAGCAGGTTACCTGGAGAGATTTTTTGAGTCATCTGGTCAACCTTGGGCAGCTTTGCCTTGCTCTTTCTTGAGCTGATCACAGGCACAGTACTCTGTGTACAGGTGCTTTTTGTATTGTTCACTCTTTTCTTACTGTTCTGCTTAAACATACAGAGGTTCTTGAATCTGTGGAATGGCTTTCATTGGGAGACAGAAGTGATTTATAAAGATCTCAATAGGGTTAAATAAAAGAAACATATGCTGGCCTTATTAGTGGCTTGTTGACCTAGATTAGCTGTGGGGAAGCTTATAAGCTGATCAGCCATTCCAAAATTGGGAGGTGTCACTGCAATTAGGAGTAAAGGCTGTGACAAAAGGGGAGACAACAATTGTTCAGATAAGGGAAAAGAGAATATTATTAGCAAATGTGCTGTTGCTGGTCTGACTTAGTGATGCAAATAGAATGAAGTTAATTTGTAAAAGGAAAGCAGAGTCCTTTGTTACTTACAATTGAGTGTAGTTGTGGTCAGATGTACTAAAATGCTGCTTTAGCAGTGTCAACAACAAGAGGAGTACTCCATGTGGGCTTGCCTGTTTTTGCCTGTGTGTAACATATGGAGGTGAGGTTTTAGGCTGATATCAGCTGTTTCCAGCATGGAAATATCATTGAACTTGGTTTAAGTCTGGTTGAACCTGCTGGGGATTCTGAGTGGGCGCCTGATGGGACAGTAATACCCTCATTCCCCATCTGTTGTGGGCAGTCCAGTGCCCCACGTGCCATGGGAAATGTTTGCAGCGCAGGACCCTCCAGCTCATGGGCCATGGAGACTTCTCAGATGGACAGGCTTGCAGCTTTTTTAGGGATAGACTGGGGAAATGTTGCTTCTCTCTGTCTCAGGGTCCTCTCACACGGAGCAGAGTGGTTTGAACTGTTTCCTGCTCTGCAGGTAGTGCCACAACTCCTTAAAAGTGATATTGTTGGTTGCTGACCTGGCTTTAAAAGGTATTTACTACCTAAATATGCACCACTCCAAGAGCACAACTTTGGACAAAGCTGATCACTTTTTGTGTCTCTACTGACTTGCAGGCCACAACCCGTGGGATAATTTTGTCCTTTTGTAGGGGCAAAGGCACTACTACAACTCATTTGTCTTGTGCCATCCAGAAAATCATAGAATCATAGAATCAATTGGGTTGGAAAAGACCTCGGAGATCATCAAGTCCAACCCTTGGTCCACTCCAGTCTGTTTACTAGATGAGTGTCTTACAAACTGCAAAATCATTCCTGGGCAGGGTATGTGAGTACGTGAAAAAATCAGCATAGAACTGGGGTTTGTTTAAGCTTGATCCCTGTTTCAGGGAATCCAGAGCATCACACGTGTCACAGAGAGTGGAATTCCAAGGGAGAAGACCCCTTAGTGCCACCCTTAATTATTCTGAGTGGCCCATTCATAGTTACTGTGCCACATAAGTTCTTTGGAAATAGTGTAATTTGAAAATAGTCTTCAAATCAGGGAATTAAACTTCTCTTTTCTGGTGGAAACATAAAACTGTTGATCTTGTGAATCTCTTCTGACTGAGAGGAAGAAATATGTGAGGAACCCTGTAGATAAATTTCTGTATTTGTGGTACACTTCCAGTGTTGTTTTACAGATGAATTTGCAGAATGCACTGAGGTTGTTCTGAGTTGCATCACTTTCGTTTTCTGCATGTCTAATAGCTAAAGGAAGCAAAAATGAGAAAGCCAGTAGCATTATTACAGTCCTACTGGTACAATTTTAATTTTTTTAGCTGCCCTGGAAAAAAGGTAAAGGCTACTAAAATGTTTACTAGGTTGTATCCTGTTGTATTATTTGGGGTTTTGGATCTCTAATGTACAGTGAGGATTATAGAATGGTTTGGGTTGGAAGGGACCTTAAAGATGATGTGAGTGTGATCCTTAAAGCTTTTGCATTATAAAAACCCTGTTTGAATTACCAATAATTCATCCTGCAGATTATTTTGAGATTTAAAAGACCAAGGGAATGCTAATAGTCTGTTAGAAACTCTTATTTACCATTCCAGTAGAGTCCTAGAAACTGCAGTGTTGTCTGGGTTTGTTTTGAATGGAACTTATTTATGGGACAGTGTTCCTTAACAGAAGTGGAGGTGACTCAGGGTAGGGACTTGCTTGAACCTGTCATTTATCCTCAGTTGCAGAGTATTTGGCTCATTAATGCTCTATTCAGATACAGCATGTACTCTTTCCTTTTTAGAAATTTTTTCTTTGGAAAAAGCAGTGCACTGTGATGTAAAGAAATTAATGACTAATGAACTTACAGGGGTTTGTCTGACAAACTGAAATAGTGTTATGGCTCTAAGTAAACATAGTGTGAAACAGAAATACAGCAAAATATATTTCACTGATTGTAAATATTTTTTTCCTTGTCAGGCTGCTGCTTATTTCACATTTTAACTGGTGTCATTATATATGTGTAGTGTGTGAAGGCAGGATGGGTATGAGGGGATGCAGGGGGAGGGAGGCAGAGCAGTTTAACACCCAACTGACCTCTGTGCCCTCCAAGTTACTCCTGAAAACTCTTCCACCACACGTGGAAATGTTCAGTTCATTCAGACCCCACACTCCAGTGAAGATTTTCAAACAGGCTTTCTAAGGGCTTTTAGGAATGCAAAATAACACTTTATGTAATTTCTGAGTCTCTTAAGTACTCAAACCAAGGTATTTACCACCACCATATACTCTCACTGTGATTTGCGCGGCTCACAAGGAGAATATTGCACTTTGAATCATCTGACATGTAAATGGAAGGTGAAACTACAGGTACAGGAGAAAGAGTCAGGATTTAACAACTTTAATGTGCACCAGGCCTTTATAACCACCGAGTGACTCAACCTTTTAATGGTAATGGCCTTCAGCAAGTTTAGGAGCGAACAGGCTTTTAGGCAAAGTAAATACACTTAGTTCTGCAGTGAATAGATAAATTTACAGTGGAGTTGTGCAGAGACTTGTTTCTGTGACTCGTTAATTGTGTGCTCAGGTTCGCCGTGCTCCAGCTGCCACATCCCCACTCCCAGTGGAGGATTTTCCATGCCCAGGCAGACGGAGATGCAAATGTCCCATTAACGAGGGTGTCGCAGCATCCCTGTAATCCCGTGCAGAGCCTGTGAATTATCACAAGTGTCTAGCCAAGGGATAAAAGCGCAGGATGTTTCCAAAACAACATTCCCATAGTAGCATCTCTTAAGCTGCCAGGGGTATGTGCCTTCCAAGTAACCAGTGCATCTGGGTGATTAAAGCCTTCGCCCTTTGTCTGAAACATCAGAACTGAATAGACATTTCCTCCGAGCTCTTTCATATCTTTTTTTGCTTATGGGTCACCAGTTGCTTGTGTCTGCTTTTAATATACAAATCCTTTTGTTCCTTTTGATGGAACTTCATCTGTACAGAACTAATTTGGCCTTTCTATAGAAGAATCTCATATATTTCTCGTTTTGTTTTCAGTCTATCAGACATCTCCAGATCTTGTTTGGTTTTCATTTCCTTGCTCTCCTTCACTATAAATACTTTCATGCATAAAGATAATGCTCCTCTCATAAGCCTGTTTTGTACACTTGGCCAGAGTGCTGTGGCAGAGTGCTGCTTTAGGGCATGGGAACTCATGTCTGTGACACATTATCAGAAATAATCGCTTCTTAAGTATTTAAATAATTTTCATCCTTCTCTGTGTCGTTATTGCACCTTTAACCCTATAATGACCCCTTGCCCCCAGACTGCTGTTTTGCAATAATGCAATTTACAGTCCTGTCATCACTCTGTGCTGTAAGATATAAATTTAGGGATCCTTGTATCTGAAAAGAAGGCCTGCAGGGATGAAGTATTTTTAGAAAGCTATGAGAATGTTGCTTAGATGAGGAAGTTAGGTGGGGGTCAAGGAGGAAAGAAAGTGCCAGCAGTGGAAAAGGATCAAGTCAGAGATTATTGGAGAACTGACACATCCATGTCCATGGGACCTGGTGAAAAGCACCTGAGAGCCCCGAGGGAGTTGAGTCAGGACAATGAAAGACCACTGGAAGGCACCTGGAAAACTGCATCCAGGTTTTGAGCCTCTAGACATGGAAGAAGAGGTGCCCAGCTGGAGCAGGCTCAGTGGAGGGCTCTGTGGTGGTTGGGGTGTGATGTAGGATGGTGGTCTGAGGGAACTGGGATTGTTCAGCCTGGAAAAGAAAAGGCTTCAAGGCAGGGCTGTGGCGGGAGAGTCAGAGAAAGGGTGGGCAGCATTCCCATGTGGAGAAGGAAGTTACTGAGCAGAGGCAGCCAGGCACTTCATAGAGAAGTGTGTGACAGAAACACAAGGGAGAATGGTCAGGAGGTCCCAGCCGTTTCCCATGATCAGGGTAGTAATTGGCACAGCAGCACAGAGAAGGTGTAGAGTCTGTCCCTGGAGGCTTTCAAGACCAAACTGGATAAACCCCTGCACAGGTGGGAATTCAGTTGTAACTCTGCTTTCAGCAGGAGTTTGGGCTAGGGACCTCCTAAGGTCTCTTTCATTGTACTTATGAGTCTAAATTAAGAATAATTTAACAAAAAAAAAAGGAAGAAAAATGAGGAATTTTAAAAGAAACTTAACTGTGCCAACACCACAGTGGCAGAAACTCACCCCAGAGAAGCCCAAACCACCTTTCCATGAACACAGCACATCAATCTTTAATCTTGGTACTGAAAATCAACTACACAGTAGTACTTCTGCTGTGGTTCATCAGTACCATGTCATCAGTGGGAGTGTAATAGACAAGAATGAGAAGTTTAATCCAGAATTCTAATTTTGCATGATATGTGTGATGTATTTTACCATTGGCAGGAATCACAGAATCCTGGAAAGGTTCAGACTGGAAGGGATCTTAAAAATCATCTTGTTCCACCCCCCTGCCATGGGCAGGGACGCCTTCCACTAGCCCAGGTTGGTCTAAGCCCCATCCAACCTGGCCTTGAGACAGGCAGGTAGATGGTTTGCCTTTCAGCTGCTTATACCACATGAAATAACCTGAATAGGTGACATTTTAGGCAGAAAGTCTCATGGAGTGGACGACCTAGTAAGTTGTTGTTACATTCTACGTAGTATTTGAGTACAGAATGTATTTTGGTTGGGTTCATCTTTGGGAACACAAGAGCAGTGACTAATGGCACTTCCTAGAACACAAATTATCAAACAGGAACAATAGTAAAATGTTCATTGCACGTCATGACATTCTGCCCACGTGTACAGAGATAGTTCAGTGTGTTGACTAATGTGTACTGGTTTAATTAGCTTGTGCTTTCATTTATTTTTCTTTTAAAGACTTTCATATTGGCTTTCCCATAGAATCATGTTGTAACAAAACTACCTTCTCAAAATACAGTGATTAAGTCTTCAGACTCAGTGGAAGATGTTATTTGCTGTGCATTTTTCAGATTCTGCCGCAGAAACAGAATGACCTAAATATTTAATCAGGCTTAGGAGAACTGGCTTTTTTTATTGCTGCAGATTAATCTGGTTTCTCTGAGCTAATACACATGGCATGTATGTCTTCAAGACCTTTCTTTTCCTCAATAATGTTAAAGATTTATAGTCCTCATAAAATCTGGCATGCGCCAAGAGGAAGATTATGAATTACAACTACTTAAACATCAGCACTGGGAATTTTTCTTTTGAATCCTGTATATGATGTTTCAGCCTAGGTTGTATTTATAGAGGGATTAGTGAATACTGGTTTTATACCACTTTTCTATACCCTGCCCAATTTGCTTCATTTCTGTCTGGTTAAGATGTTACCCTGGTGCTGTTTTATATTTTTGCCTTTGATATATTTATTTTAAAATTGCAGTTGACTTCACTGGAGAAAATATCAAATTCCTAGTTTAAACAAATAAGGATGTAAGTGGCTTTGCATGTTTTGCTTAGTGCTGTTGTCTTGTTCAAGTTTGAAATTTTGGATGAAAAATTAATATAAACATATCATGAATTTCAGCACTTATTTTTGAACTCTTATTTTTGTTAGGTGTTTAGTCTGTGGCTGTAGTTTTGTGTATACTTCTTGAATTAATGTGGAGTTTGAGTTAAAAATTGGAAGTGATATGATCACCTAAATCAAAACAATTGCAGCGGCCATTTAGGATGTTGAATTTTTTTCAGAGAAACAGCAGGTTTGGAAGAATCTTCAGCAAAGCCTCATTTGTTTGTTGGGTTTGATTATCTGTGTGTTTCACACAAGGTCCTTGGAGGGCTTCCAGATGATTGGGGAGACTCAGTAAAGCTGCAGGAAGCCAAGGCAGCCCAGGGGGAAAACCACATCCTGGGGCACATCAAACGCAGCAAAACCAACGGGGCAGGGGAGGGGATTGTCCCACTTTGTTCAGTGTTGGTGCAGCCTCGCCTCGGGCACTGTGTTCTGCTCACAGAAGGATGTGCAGGTCCCTGGGTGCATGCCAAGGAGGGCAGCAAAGCTGGGGAAAAGGTGCAAGGCATGTCCTGTGAGGAGCAGCTGAGCAGCCTGGGCTTGTCTAGTGTGGGCAGGAGGAGACTGAGGGACAACTTGCTCTCTGCAGCTTCCTGAGGATCTTCTGACAGGACACATGGGAGTGGTTTGAAACTGCACAGGGGAGGTTCATAGAATCTTAGAATCATAGAATGGATTGGGTTGGAAAAGACCTCCCAGATCATCAAGTCCAACCCTTGGGCCAACTCCAGTCCCTTTACCAGATCATGGCACTCAGTGCCACGGCCAAGCTCAGCTGAAAAACCTCCAGGGATGGGGAATCCACCCCCTCTCTGGGCAGCCCATTCCAATGCCTGAGCACTCTCTCTGCAAAGAAGTTTTTTCTGCTCTCCAACTTCAATTTGCCCTGGCAGAGCTTGAGCCCCCCGTGCCCCCTTGTCCTATTGCTGAGTGCCTGGGAGAAGAGACCAACCCCCACCTGGCCAGAACTTCCCTTCAGGTAGTTCCAGACAGTGCTGAGGTCACCTCTGAGCCTCCTCTTCTCCAGGCTAAACAATCCTGGACAACCTCAGACTGGACACTGGGAACTTTTTCCTTACTGAGAGGGTGGTCAAACCCTGGAACAGACTTTTTACAGACCTTGTCAATCACAAAGCCATATAACAAGTTGGTTTGGAAGAGTCCTTAAGACTCATCGTGTTCCACTCCCTGCCATGGGCAGGGACACCTCCCACTGTCCCAGGTTGCTCCAATCCCCATCCAGCCTGCCCTTGGACACTTCCAAGGATCCAGGGACAGCCACAGCCTCTCTGGGCAGCCTGTGCTGTAACATGCTTTGACTTGGTCAGCCCTGAGCTGGTCAGGCAGTTGGACTAGACAGTCATTGTACATCCTTTCCTGCTGAGAATATTCTCTTCTATTCACATGGAAACCTCCACCTTCCCTCTGGCTCTGGACATCAAACTCCCATGCATGTTAAAGGGTGTCTTTGATGCCCTCATTTAACTACTGTCATGAGAATACCTTTATTGGTTGGGGTTGGCCAGACCCTGTGGAAAGAAGGCTTTTCTTTACCTTCATGAAATCTGCATCAAATTACAAATAAATATACATATATTGGGTTAATTTTTATATGTATGTAAAAATTACATGTTTCCCCTTCATGTGCCTGGGTGTCAGGCAGAGAAGAGCATGTACAGGGAGGGTCTCAGTCTTCATTTTAACTGCTGCTGGTTCAGAGAAATCTAAAAAACTCTGAGGGAGGACCAGAGCTCCAGGATTAGAGGAGATTGGGATAAGCAGGTGAGAATATTCTCACAGCAGCCAGATGAATGCGTTCACCTCTCAGAAGATTGGTGAGAACAGGCTGTCCTTGCAGAGTGGAAGAGGGAAGGACATCTCCAGAAGCTGGGAAGAGTTACACGCAGGAGCAATTACCCCTTGGAGCAAATGTTCTTTTTTTTTTTTCCTAGAATGTTTATGTAGCTGTCTGATGTGCTTCGTTTGGTTTTTTTTTCCTTTTTTTTCCCCTTCTTTTTGGTCTTACTTGCCAGCCAATTCTACATTTTCCTCCCTGCCTTCTCAGTTTATACCAGCTGCTGGGCAAGATTGGACAGTGCCAGGATTATGGAAGGAAACATTTTCATGGATGCCAGAAACATGAGTAGAAGAAATTCTGAAGTAGCAGGTAGTTAATAAGCATCTTCACGGATATCAGGTTCTCTGTGCTGCTGTTACAGTGTCAAATTATTTCAGGCATATTTTTATTCCAAAAATACATGTTATTGATGGTTAGCAAGTGAGCATTTTTGGTGTTGGTTTTGGTGTTTTGTTCAAATTTTGTTTCTTTCTTTCAGTTCCCCACACTTGATATGTAGTAAAGTGAAAAACAAGAAGCCTGTAAAAAATACCTATGAAAGTAAACCTGTAAAGGTTGAATTTGGTGCTTTTCCTTGATGTCTTTCAGTTTTGAGCATCCTCGGTTAAAGATATTGTTGGGTTTCCATGTTCATGTTCATTTCCATCCAGCTTGAGTTCTGGAATCACAAGGGAATTCCAGCTGATCCAGTGTCAGAGATGGATGGCCACCAGCCAAAGGATCCTGGCACTTCCATCTCCAGGGCATTGATGCCAACCTCTCCTGCTTTGGATCTGAAAATTTTGGAGTTCTGTGGCTTTCATGGCCATGACTGTTAAAGACAAAGGAAGTTAAGATCTTGAAGTTTAATGGATCATATGGAACTTTAATAAATTCAGATTTCTGGAGAATATTGCTGTGGTAACATTTATGTAGTGAGAAGGCATTAGAGGAATTTTATTTTTTTCATGACAAGAAAGGAAAAGTGAAATCTTATTGTTATATATGAATAGTTATATATTTTTAGTTGGGATAACTCAAGTCCACCCTAATTTCCCTGACACAGTTATGTAGTAGGACACTCTACTTTTTAGGTCTCAGAAGCTGACACTGTCCTACTGTGTTACCAGGATCCAAAATGTTGATCAGATGGATTTTTGTAAGAGAGGATCACAATCTTTTGGAGTGGGATTTTAGTACACTGTGAGCTGCATTTTTGTCCTCCAGGTAAACAGAATACATGAATAATACACACACATACATTAAATACAATGCTCTTTATTTTCTACAATATTGCTTTTCCAAATTTTCTCAGCACTGTGTTGTATTTGAAGATTGGCTTTTGCTGTAAAGTGAAAGAAATATCCCCCACAGAACATAAAGAAAACAAAAATTTCAGTAACATATAACTATAGATGTAGCTGAAAATCCTATTTCTGGTGGATCAAGTAGGCTGATTTCAAACTCATGATTAGTTAGTGAAAATTCATTGTCAACTTTTGTTAATGTACATGCTCTTAAAAGAACTAAGCCTTGATATTATTCAGGTTTACCTTAGAGGATTTCATAATGGAGATGCTTAATCTTCAATATGATGGAATCTCTGGTGATCAAAGTGACTGTTAAAAAAACCAGTTTTGTGGGATTGCATTGCTCTTGGTTTAAAATCAGACTTTTCGGTAAACAAGTTCAGCTTGGAAAATAGGAACAGCCTGATAAATTTCTCTTCCTCCCACCACATGCTGTGGTCTCATCCGGCTGGTCAGTTAAGCCCAAATGTGATGGTTGTGACTGAGGGATCAAGTCTTGTTCTTCCTGTCTATGGAGACGAATCAAAGATAAGTGACACCCCTTCCCCTGTAGAAGCAGGCTGGGAGAGCTGGGGGGGTTCACCTGGAGAAGAGAAGGCTCCAGGGACACCTGAGAGCCCCTGCCAGTGCCTAAAGGGGCTCCAGGAGAGCTGGAGAGGGACTGGGGACAAGGCATGGAGGGACAGGACAGGGAATGGCTTCCCAGTGCCAGAGGGCAGGGTTAGATGGGATATTGGGAAGGAATTGCTGTCTGTGAGGGTGGGCAGGCCCTGGCACAGGTTGGGCAGAGAAGCTGTGGGTGACTCTGGATCCCTGGAAGTGTCCAAGGCCAGGTTGGACAGGGCTTGGAGCAACCTGGGCTGGTGGGAGATGTCCCTGCCCATGGCAGGGGGATGGAGCGAGAAGGTCTTGAATGCCCCTTCCAACCCAAAGCATGCTGTGATTCTACAATAGCAAGTCCTTTCAATTTCTTGACAAGTCTAACAAGATTAAATGTCTGGAATAAGACCTATACAGGCTTGAAATAAGGTACAGTTTTCGAGTAACAAGGCTGGTTAAATATACTAAATGGGAACAGTGGACTTACAACCATTTAAATCTTCTAGCATCACCATTCTAAAATATGTGCTTTAATCTGGTTTAGGAAAAAAAATCTGTGGCCTCTGTGGGTAGTTGGAGGAGGAGGCTGTGGGTTGAAGGCTTTCCTCAGTATGGGATCCTGTAATCTTTATATTCTCCATCCCTGGCCTGTGGAGTGGAGAGAACAGCCTGTGTTGTTCAAAATATGCTGCGGTCAGAAAAAAAGGGTGTCAAAGCTTAGGAAATTTCCTCATTGCAGCTACTTTCTCTCCTGAAAATTATTATTATTTCTGCAAATGAAGTGTCAAAAGAGATTGTGTGTTCCTCAACTTCCAGATTACAGGTAGGTAATGGATTTAACCTGGTAGTGAATGTTGTTTAAAGCCAAGCAATGGGAGATGTTGAATTTGATAATGTCTTGGGCTTAGAGCCCCACTGGTTGTACCCAGGGATGAGCTGCTGGTGGCATTCTTTTCTGTCCTGTTCTTTGCCCAAGGTATACAAATAATTTTGTGGCTGGAAAGAGTGTTTTAGCCACACTTGACTATGTCCAACAGGGATTGTAGAGAGGAACCAGCCTGGGAAATGCATGTGGTTGGTGCAAAAACCTCTGGCCAAGTTTTCACCTATGAAGCCATGACGTGATGGGGTTTTTTGATTTGGTGAGGATGTTGTAGCCTAGAGTTCATATGTTTGTTGATTCTTGCCAAAGTCAGCAAAACACTTAATTTCATAAATCTTTGCTGGAAGCTTTTCCATGGGTATGTCTGTCCTGGGGAGATACGAGGTTGCAGTGGGAATAACAGCCAGCCTGATAGGACCACCATGAACTGACTTTTGATCTCATGGTATATTTGGCTGCTTAAGTCATGCTGGAGGACTTCAAATCATAGAATCAGTTAGGTTGGAAAAGGTCTCCAGGATGACCAAGTTCAACTTTAAGGTCTTTGAGTCACATCATCACAGCATATCATCACACTTGCCATGCCCTGGGGCTGTGCCCTGTTAAGCAGTGAAGTGTTTTCCATGAAAACCCTGTAACAAGGGTTGGTTGAGGTTTTATTTTGTATGTGCTTCAGAGTTTTTTGCAGGTGAACTGCTCTAATGAATTTATTTTCATTTCCATTATGAGTGGTAGGATATTCTGTTCATGGGCATAGGCAATATATCACTTATTCAAGAGCATTTAGAGTTGTTCAATATGAATATTAAATGTTTCATTGCTTGCTCTATAGTTACTTCATGGAAGTGATTGTANGATTACAGGTAGGTAATGGATTTAACCTGGTAGTGAATGTTGTTTAAAGCCAAGCAATGGGAGATGTTGAATTTGATAATGTCTTGGGCTTAGAGCCCCACTGGTTGTACCCAGGGATGAGCTGCTGGTGGCATTCTTTTCTGTCCTGTTCTTTGCCCAAGGTATACAAATAATTTTGTGGCTGGAAAGAGTGTTTTAGCCACACTTGACTATGTCCAACAGGGATTGTAGAGAGGAACCAGCCTGGGAAATGCATGTGGTTGGTGCAAAAACCTCTGGCCAAGTTTTCACCTATGAAGCCATGACGTGATGGGGTTTTTTGATTTGGTGAGGATGTTGTAGCCTAGAGTTCATATGTTTGTTGATTCTTGCCAAAGTCAGCAAAACACTTAATTTCATAAATCTTTGCTGGAAGCTTTTCCATGGGTATGTCTGTCCTGGGGAGATACGAGGTTGCAGTGGGAATAACAGCCAGCCTGATAGGACCACCATGAACTGACTTTTGATCTCATGGTATATTTGGCTGCTTAAGTCATGCTGGAGGACTTCAAATCATAGAATCAGTTAGGTTGGAAAAGGTCTCCAGGATGACCAAGTTCAACTTTAAGGTCTTTGAGTCACATCATCACAGCATATCATCACACTTGCCATGCCCTGGGGCTGTGCCCTGTTAAGCAGTGAAGTGTTTTCCATGAAAACCCTGTAACAAGGGTTGGTTGAGGTTTTATTTTGTATGTGCTTCAGAGTTTTTTGCAGGTGAACTGCTCTAATGAATTTATTTTCATTTCCATTATGAGTGGTAGGATATTCTGTTCATGGGCATAGGCAATATATCACTTATTCAAGAGCATTTAGAGTTGCTCAATATGAATATTAAATGTTTCATTGCTTGCTCTATAGTTACTTCATGGAAGTGATTGTAGGTTTTCTTGGAAAAGCTGGCCAGGTCTTAATTGTGTAAGTTGTTTATGATAAAGCACCATGTTTGAGGAACCAGAATTAAATACAGGAGTACTCTACCACTGGAATCCCAGGCTGCAGGGGCAGTTCATGCTGGTCAGTAGTTGTGAACTTCCCCCCTTAATTCAGGTGTGAATTTTCATGAAAATAAATTAAATTTTGTGAATACTCTCAGATTTTTTTAGAAGAAAACTTTGTAGACCAGGGCCAGTCCCCTGCACTTACAGTTTTAGGGCAGGTTGAGAGAGGCATAAAATTTTTTTTAAGATGATATTGACTCGGAAAAAGAAAGGTGGGGGGACACACCCAAAAGAAGCCCAGATTCTTGTGTCTCTAATGCCTGAGGGCTGTCAGGTTCCCTCTGCAGTGGGGACAGAACCAGTGTGTGGGCACAGGGTCCCTCTGTCTCTTGGAACTGTTGTTTTATGTCAAACTGCCCCATTGCTTTCTTGGCATCTTCCATTGACTCTTGGCACAAAACCCAAGGATGTTAAACCATGACTTAGCTTTCTCAAAGGAAAATACCTCTTTTTTCTGTTTTGTCTCCCTCTGCCCTTGTCTTTCAGTTATACCTGCCGCCACTTGCGGAGATATGTGTATGTCTTGGACAAACTGTATTTCCCCCACTCCCACTGCTCTACGCTGCAGCATTGCTTCTCGACCCTCAGTGACAATGGAGAGGAACTCTTGTCTTTAACTTGTTCTCACATTCTCAGATCCTATGCTTCCAGGTTATTAACCTCTGCTCTCCATTTACTGCATGCTGCATGCTCTGTGCCTGCTCTGTGCATGCTTCCAATGAATAACTTTGATTTCTAAGGGGATGGTTTGTGTCTTTGTGGCATCCTCAATGTTGTATGTACTTAAATCTGTGGTAGAAATGGGAGTCTGATGATGATTTGGTTTTATCTTTTTAAAGTTATAATACAAATTCTGTGGCCTTTGGAAGTTTTAAATGTTTCTTATGTTGAAGTATTTTAATCCTTTTGCAAAGCTATGACATAGGAACCATGAGCTGTGATTCACAATCCTTCCATACAGTTGTGTGGTTTATTTGGAATCAGTGCAGAGATGTAAGTTCTCTTGCATTCAAGTGTCTAATACTTCCTTGATGCCCATTGTTTTGGTAATATTGTTTGTATGACTTGCTTTGGAAGAATGGAAATCGTAGAGCTTTTCCCTCAGTTCAGTAAATTTTCATGACAGTTAATCATAGGATCATTTATGTTGGAGAAACCCTCTAAGATCATTAAATCCAGCACTGCCAAGGCCACCACTGACCCCTGTCCCCAAGTGCCACATCCACATGCCTTTCAAATCCCCCCAGGGATGGGGACTCCACCCCTGCCCTGGGCAGCTCTGCCAGGGCTAGACAACCCTTTCCATGAAGAATTTTTCCCAATATAAAACCTAAACCTTCCCTGGCACAATCTGAGTCCATTTCCTCGTGTTCTGTCACTTGTCCTTTGGGAGAAGGGACCAACAATTAAGAAAGATCTGTCTTTTTTGATATGCCTGGTCAATTTTGATTATACAGAATAAGAATGATGAGAATCCATCAGCCCAAAATGACAACATAAAATCCTTGTGCATGATGCAGAATTATAGGTGCTCTTCAAAAACTGTGAAGAGGGTGAATTTAGAAATAAATTCTGTTTGCAATACCAAAGGATTTCTTTAAGCTGTTTATTCCAAGTGAAAACATAAGTTTTGCTATTTCACTGTTGATGCTGCAGGTAATTAAATGTATTAACCAAGATCCTAGAAGCTTTAGGAAAACAAGGAAAAAATGGCGTGACAAAATTGATCAGAACATGGAAAGCATCCAGGGTGGAAATGCAGCTTCCCAGCTAAGCCAGCATACAATAGCAGGAGACCACACAGTAAACATAAGTAAAACCATCTTGATTGTCAAGGGAAGAAAATACGCCATGCAAGCTGAAATAGCTCTTTTNATGCAAGCTGAAATAGCTCTTTTTGTATAGAAGAAAAAATTTTATAGTAGTACATGATAATGGAGAGTTACACTGAAGGATCTCAACAGGAGATGAAAATCCAGCTGTCCCAGGGGCATTCCCTGGATTAATTTGGAACAGGAATATGGTATTAAAGTAGCCAAAAGCCTAAGACTTCAAAGGCTTATTTAAAAATGAATACTAATAATGTTGGCAGTCCACAGCAAAGTCTTGTTTATGATGTGATGTTTTACATGTAGGAGTGATATCCTGAGAACATAAAGAAATAGCATAATTCTCCCAGCTTGTTTCCATGACATTTTGGTAATTCTGTACAGTGGCAACACTATGACATTAAGGTGACAGAATCATCCTTGGGAGACCAAGTGCTGTTCCATGGATATTGCATCCTTCAGTTGTTGTATGTATGAAAATAAGCACTGGTAATACTTCTATGCATTCTCACGTAGCAAAGTTTTTAGGGTGAAAAGTTCATCTCGTTATTGTCTGCACTGAAACTGATGGAGAAATAGTTTACTGGTGTCACTTTCTGAAATGGGACTTTATGCATCAATTGAGACACGTTAGAATACATCAGTCTGGGAGATGGTAAAATCTCAGATTTTCATTGCAGGTTATCCTTTTCTGAGACACGAGGATAACAGAGGATTTGGAGTAGAAATTGCTGCTGGGGAAATACAGAGATAGCAGTTTTTAATGGCCAGGTCTCTGTTGTTCTGGTACTGCATGATTAGAAGAGTGTTTGCTCAGGAAACCTGCCTGCCTGGTTCTGTAAATTGTATCAAATACAGCAGCATAATTGAGTTGTCTAAAGTTTTTGTTTGAATCCATGCATCCCTTGTGTATTAAATACTGCAGCATTTTATCCTGTGAACAGCCTGATTAGACAAGAAATGGAATTTATAAATTACTAAAGACAGAGGATGATTAACTGATACTCTCAGATGGTGCTGCCTGTCTTTGCACATCCCACAGAATTAGGGGGTTTATTACTACTTTGGTAATATACTCATGGTTGAATGAAACATATTCAAAAGCATTGTTGGCAGCAGGACAGGGAGGAGTCTGCCCCTCAGCTGAGACCCCACCTGCAGAGCTGCCCCAGCCCTGGGGAACAACAGCAGAAGGACATGGAGCTGCTGGAGAGAGTCCAGAGGAGGCCACACAGCTGCTCCAGGGCTGGAGCCCCTCTGGGCTGGAGCCAGGCTGGGAGAGCTGGGGGGGTCACCTGGAGAAGAGAAGGCTCCAGGGACACCCGAGAGCCCCTGCCAGTGCCTAAAGGGGCTCCAGGAGAGCTGGAGAGGGACTGGGGACAAGGCATGGAGGGACAGGACACAGGGAATGGCTTCCCAGTGCCAGAGGGCAGGGTTAGATGGGATATTGGGATGGAATTGCTGTCTGTGAAGAGGGGAGGCCCTGGAACAGGTTGAGCAGAGAAGCTGTGGCTGTTCCTGGATCCCAGGAAGTGTCCAAGGCCAGTTTGGATGGGGCTTGGAGCAACCTGGGCTGGTGGGAGGTGTCCCTGCCTGTGGCAGGGGGTGGAACTGAGTGATCCTTGAGGTCCCTTCCAACCCAAACCAGTCAGTTCCTCTGTTTTTCAAGCTTCTGTGGATGTCTGTAAGATCCTGGTGATGACATGCCACATCCATAGGCACCCCACATCCCACACTTTCTCAACACCTAACACTGGTCAAAGTGGGGGACAGGGAAAGGAAAATGGAATGTGTTTTGCCATCCCACAGGGAGTAAGCCCTCAGCACCATTTTCCAGGCAGCTTTAACTGCAATTTAGTGCCAGTGTTGTTTCATTTGCTTTTCCAAATTCTAATAGCGTAGGAATTACAGTACCTGTTTTATTATGCACTGCATTAGATGGCATAAATTTTGGGCCTGGGATTGTAGTCTGTCATTTCTAATGACTGGTAATTCTGCTGTGGCTGTGCTGTATATTGATTACTGCCGTAACTATGCTTTGTGACGTGAAATATGTTCTCCCACTCTTACCATTGTGGTTTCCTTTTGCATTGTATGCTCATTGTGTGATGTTTTAATGCTGGTGTGTGTTCCCTTTTTGTTTGAAACCTCCTTGGCTTGCAGTCAAATTCAGGAAAATTGCTTTTGAAGATGAACTGTCTTAGTGCATGTACTAGCAAAGGGGCAGCTAACAAGAAATTATAAGTTCTGGGATGGTGGATAAATTTAAGGACAGCTTTATTTTCATAGTGAGCTTGACATTGTGTGTGAAAGCAGGAAATACGGTTTTGCTGAGCCTTGTAAATTGAGTAAACATGTTCTTGAAGTAGTAGAGGTAAAAATGATTATGGAGTAATTTCAATTAAGTTTTTTTTTTCCCCGGGGAAAAAAGACCAAGAAATACAATGTCAAATTGACACACAGTTTGCCTAATTTGCATATATTTTATTACTTAATGTTAGGTTTGTTTAAACAGCAAAATGTGTCTAATAATATTTTAATACTCCCTTTCAGAAGGGTTCTGGCACATTGTCTGAAGCATATAGAAGATAAGCTTTGCAGCCATCGTGCTCCAGTGCCATCAGAGTCAATGGAATTATGCAATTACACTAATTTAAGAATGTGCAGCCTTTGTGGGATCAGGGCCATGGAGGTTAGCTCGGAGAAATGCTACTAATTACTAGAAAGGGTTCTGTTGCTGCAATGTGATGCTGAACTGCTGCTTCAAGCCAGCTTGAATTCATTATCCAGTTGCCAACTCCTTTTTTTCCTGGAGTGTGAGCTGTGCTGGGCATAGGGCCTGGATCCCAGTCCTTTGTCCTGGTGTGGATGACTGGACTGTCCTTGAGTACAAACAGGAAAGGTGCTAGGGTGTCCTTCTCAAACACATTTGCAACTCTGACATATTTTCTTTGGCTTTAGGCTGTGAAGGGAAGGTGGAGAGAAATTTATTCTTGAATTTATTCTTGAACCTTAAATGATTTTTGTCTGTGAATTAATGGAATCTGGAATGTACATTAATTAGTACTCTTTCAGAGGGGCTTTGACAGATGTCAATTCTTTTTTCCTGATTCTTTAGATCATCTTGAGTGTTTACATTCAGTTTTTAGGCAGTTAGTATAAAAACCTGAGTTAGTGCATGTGAGATGATCAGTATTATCAGCCTGGATTAGAGTAATCAAATGGTTTGGTTGGAAGGGACCTTAAAAATCCTCCAGTGCCACCCCCTGACATGGGCAGGGACACCTTCCACTATTCCAGGTTTTTCCAAACCTCTTCCAACCTGGCCTTGGACTCCTTCAGGGATGGGAAAAATATTGATCCTTCCTTCACTGTGAACTTAACATGTCAGAGGTTTTATGAATAGCCCCACTTATGTCATAGGGTTAGAAGCAGAATAATGGAAATGACAGAATGTGGATCTGTCACAGGCAAGAAACAGCTTCACTTCATTTATCATTAAAGCAAACTGGGTTTGGAATGGTAGATAACTTAGTTTAAAGTATTTTTCCCCAAAAAAGTCTATTACTCCAATAGAAAGGTCTAAAAATCTTGGTAGATTTAAGCACTTTTAAGGAATAAACTTGTTTCTCTTTTTTGACATTACTGACTAAAACCACTTTTTCTGCAGGGTATTTTAATAAGATTCTGCACTTTGCCTCAAAATTGGCCAATGACCTCTGGGTATTTTTCCTTCTCATTTTCCTCTCTGCTCCCACAAACACTATTCAGAGGTCTCTGCTCAGCATCCTGGAAGGCTGATGGGATCAGGATTGGTACCCAGTCAGGGACTGCAATATTATTGCGTTACTGTGGAGTGTAATTATTGGCTGGTTGGGACATTTTCCTTGTTGTTGAGACATATGGCAGCACTCCTCCAGCATTTAATGTACATTTTTGTGGCATCAAACAAATTTATTTGTCTTAACAGGATAACCTGTGCCACTGACACATTCCAGCTGCTGCATTGCTGGTGTTGAACCCAGAGAGTCCAAGGTGGTCTTTTTCCTGCTGGATTTAATATTCATAGTTTTTATTTTCAGTGCCAACTCAACCCTGTGAGTTGTCATAACAGTCACTGATTTCAGTGGTTATGGAACGTGTGTTTTAAACTTCCGTTTTAGGTAGACCATGGAACAGCTGACAGAGTTTAATTAAGCCACTTAAGTAAGTAGAAGTAAGAATAAGTGAAAATTGACATAGAAAAGAGACATTGAAACTGCATTAATATGTCTTCAAGGATGCAGGCTGGTTTGTCAATGCCCATATGCTGAGATTTCTGCAGAGCAGCCTCCAAATTTTTGTGGAAACTCAGTTCCTGAGCTGGGAGAGCAGGTCAGGAGATGAGGCTTTTTCCTTGGCTGCTGTGGTGGTGTGGAACAACATTTTCCTGTGGGGGGAAAAAATAGAATTTAAAAAAAATGGTCAGAGATCTGTTGAATGAGTATAATTTAATATTTTATGGCTTTTAGGTTGTGATTTTTAGTCAGCTGCTGATAATTTTATTGAAGGCTTGGAGCTGTTTATTATGGAAGGATCACTTTACACTCAACATTGAGTGACTTGGCAGAGCTGAATTGTTTATAAATAATTCTATTACAGATTATTTATCTTCATACTGCACAGCATAATGATCAAGAAACCAGCAAGATATAAAATCAATGCTGTGGGTATTCAGTGGGTGAAGAATGGTCTGGCTTGCAGCTCCCTGGAGGTTTTTAAAGTGAGCTTGGCCATGGCACTGAGTGCCATGATGTGGTAAAGGGACTGGAGTTGGCCCAAGGGTTGGACTTGATGATCTCAGAGGTCTGTTCCAACCCAATCCATTCTATGATTCTAACTGGATGCCTATCAAGTGTGGGTATGACTAGTGGAAACCCTCTGCACTGGTTCATTAACTCCTGCCCTGTTTAAAATGGAGTGCCAAGAAGAGCTTTTAGGGAGGAAGGTGACCAGTGAAGGGAGAGTTTGCTGGTATCAAAATGTAACTGTCTAAGCTTGGTGCAAGCAAGGTGCATTTTCACAATGCTGGTGGAATTTCATGTGTGTAGGTCATGGTATGAGGTAAGAGGTCCATGCTGACATCAAAAGAATTCAAAAGTACTCTGTGACACTTCTATGAGTTTAATCTTAAATTATTTCAGAAATTTAAGGGTAAATAAATCCTTCAATAAGGGCCTCTTTATTAGGATGTATCAGGGGAGGTTTGGTTGGATCTCAGGGAAAGGTTCTTGCCCCAGAGTGATGGTGGGCACTGACTGGGCTCCCCAGGGCAGTGGGCACAGCCCCAAGGCTGCCAGAGCTCCAGGGGTGTTTGGACAACCCTGTGAGAGACAGGGTGGGATTGTTGGGGTGTCTGTGCAGGGCCAGGGGTTGGACTGGATGGTCCTTGAGGGTCCCTCCCAACCCAGGGTATTCTGTGATTGTATGTAAAACATAATGCACTCCGGTATCTGGAACTTGAAGCAAACCCAGCTGAGGCTGGTCCATCTTTTTTTACATGGTGAATGAGTCACTGGGATAGTTTAACAAAGGCTCTGGGTTTCCCAAAACTGGAATTTTTCAATGAGATTGGATGTTTTCCTAAAAGATGTGTCCAAGTCCAGCCAAAGCTATTGGACTTGAAGGAGGAAGTAGCTGAGGGAATTCCTATGGCTTGTGTCAGATGAGCTGATCAAAGTGGCTTCTTTTGGCAGGAAAACCAGAAGTTAGAGGCGGATTGCTGTGCAAGATGTTATTGGTTCCTTTGCCTTACAGATTTCTTTAAAAGGCTGCATTTTTATTTGGAATTTTCCCATTACATGTGTTACCTTCCCAGGTTCCTCAGGTGATCTGACCCAATAGCACAAAACACAACAGGTTGCCAAATCCCTACATTCTCATGCACAAAAAACGAATTTGAAAGGGAAAAACTGCAGGAGTGATGTTCTTTCTATGTAATAACCCTTGTTCCTCCCACCCTGGTAAAAATTCATCACAGACATGAACTAGATGCATTCTACCACATAAGCATGTGAAGCTAAAACACATCTCAATTGGTGAGAATTATTTTTAATTGGATGCTTATGAGCCCTCAATCCCATGAGATCAAGTTGGAACAAAATTACTTTCACACATTTCCATTGTAGCTGAATGTTCAGAGGCCGAGGGTTCTGCCTTTCTATGTAATGTCTGGCAATTAATCAGCATAGGGGAGGGTGCCTTATTCTTTTTATAAGTATGTAAATAAGCTATTGTTTGGGGTCTAAAAAGAGAAAAATTCTATAGCTTGCCTGAAGACTTCAGGAGAACGCTAATAAAATGCACATCAGGCTGANAGTTGGAGATGAGAAAAAAATCCTTTGCAGAGAGAGTGCTCAGGGATTGGAATGGGCTGCCCAGAGAGGGGGTGGATTCCCCATGCCTGGAGGTTTTTAAGGTGAGCTTGGCCGTGGCACTGAGTGCCATGATGTGGTAAAGGGAGTGGAGTTGGCCCAAGGGTTGGACTTGATGATCTCAGAGGGCTTTTCCAACCCAATCCATTCTATGATTGAATGTGATGTAATAGTTTATAGCTGTAAGGAGAAAGAATTTATGCTCATCTGAGCCAGTTTTCTGCTTTGACCAAAAGGCCTTGCTGAGGTGCAGCTCCTCTGTGGTATCTGTGACTTTGCTCAGGGGCAGGATGTCACCTCTCCAGCAGCCTCATCAGTCCCTGTCACTGTCAGCACTGCAGGTGTTCTTTGCTTTGTGCCCCCAGGTGATCCACCCATGTCTGTTCTGGTTTCCCAAATAGCAGTGCACAAATTTTACTAGTGAAGGCCACTTGGTAAAATGTGTAATTATTCTCTAAACATAGAAAATTATTCCCTTGGAAAGCAACAAATATATGTTACTGATTCAAAACATCTTCCCATTTATCGGATTAGAGCACAGATTGTCACCAAAGTTACACTGTGACTTAGCCCTTTCCTTCATGAGCTCTCATGACTTGTGTTGGGATGGCACTAGTGGGAAGCACTGACTGCAGCCAGAATTATCACAATTAAAAGTTTGATTAAGATGTTCCAACCAAAATGACTGAAGCATCAAAATGTATACTATTTTCTCCACTTCTAAATAGTGAGAGGTATCTACATCTTGATACCAGTTGAGAGCTAAATGTTTGAATCATTTTCATAGATCTTCTGTACCAAAATGTTTAAAAGAACTTTGCAAACCTTGACTAACAAATTAAGAACATTGGAGCAAACACCTTTGCAGGTGTGTCTTGGAGACAGAGATGTGGGTGATTAAGGGATTCAAATCATGCATATGAACTGTGGTGAGGAATGAAATTTTAAATTTTGGTAAAGGACTCAGTCAAACAGAAGCAGCAAGAGATTTGTTTTGTTAATGTGAGAGACGAGGTTTAAAGTTTAAAGCTTTTATGGTCGGATGCAAAGTGTCCCACTTCATAAAATATCTAAAATTTTAGTGCAGCAATAATTTTTAGTCAATAAACCCAAGAATCGAAAGCACAGTTAAAAATGAAAGGGAAAACCTCACAACATACTTGTAGCTTTGGAGGTTGCTTTCACTTGAAATGTATTTTGATTAGTGGGATGTTGTGCTTAAGATGAATGGCTCAGTGATCTGCTGATTTAGGGCTGGTTTAAAAGTGATGAGCCCAGGAGATAAACCTTATAAACCCAAGGCTTTTTCCCAGTAAGACCAGATAGATGTTGTGGTATGTGCTCCACAGATACTCTGCACACTGAGCAGAAGTGCTCAGTGAAAATACCTGAGAGTTTCCAGTCTCCTAATTAACTACAGGACTGAGTAGCAAGAGTGTGGAGAAGTTTGTTTGGGTTTCTTTTAATAAGAAAATAAAATAATCTTTATTTAATATTTGATTAACAATCTGAGTGAGTAGATGAGTCATTCTCATGGTTCTCCTTCTGGATTAGCTCTGGGTGGTCTCAGCTGTTCGGTTCAGAGGGGGGATTCTCCATCAAAGGGGCAGCTGCCACCAGTGAGGTGTTACAAGTGCATCACAAGAGAAGCAGAGCCCCCAAACTCCTCCTGAGTCCTGTGTGGCTGGAACAGGATGGGGCAGGAAAGGAGCTGAATGGAGTAACATGGATCACTGCTCACCTGCTTATTGGAGGTGTAACTGCTAAAAAAATTGAAAATGGGCATCCAGATCCATTCATGCTGATCAAACTCACCCAAGCCATTCCAGATTTGCGGGACTAATAACATTATAAAAACAATTTCTTCCATTCTTCCATTTCCAGCTTCTCTTGTGAACATCCAGCTACAAGAACTGTCATGTCTTCTCACATTTTGGCCTATTTGACCAAGAAATGCAGAGGTGGTAAAAAAATAGGAGCAGGGGTAGGAATTAGTCAGCTTTTTATTCCAATCCTCCAAAGGATTGATTTAAGTTGTGTAAGGAGTTTTTGGATCCCCACTGTACAGCAGGATGTAGGGGGTGAGAGCTGTGAGCTATTCTTCAGTGGTTTTGTTCTTTCGTGTTTGTAAGCTGAATTTATGAGAAAACATTGATGAGAATGCTCCCACTGCACCAGCCACAGATCAGAAAAAGCAGTGGGAGAGGAAAATAAGAACAACCACAACTGGTTTCCAAAGATGACTAATCCTGCAGCCCCAGTGTAACCTCCAGGACAGTGATTAGCATTTGGCTTTTCTTCTAAATGCTGGAAAAATGTTTTCTGGGGTGTCAGTCTAGATGGAAACTGGTTCAATATAAGAAGATTTTAAAGTTACCATTTAATGTTCTTGCCTCACGTACTTGGTTACTTTAAATGCTTTTGGGTGCTTAAGGTGCAATATCTCATCTCACTTATCTTCCGTTTTAGTTATCAGAATACTTTATAAATGAGAAAAATCTAGTTTTTATGGGAAAGATACAGTAAGGTGCCTCTAAGGGAAGTGACCTGTCAGCAACAGTGTGATAAGTTTTTGACTTCCAGTTGGTGAAAATTCAATGATTCCTCCTCGATTTTGCAGAAGAGTTTTCAGGGAGTTCAACAGAGATGTTTTTCTTTTCACCACAGTGCAAAAGGATTCAAGCCCTTGCTTGGAATGTGACATTCACCCAGCAGAAATTAGAAATCAATGATTATAACCACCCCCCCCCCCAATCTAATAAATAAAATGAGATCTTTCTGATGCTGCATTCTTGTAAATAGTCATGACTCATCCTCTTGCTACTGTAGCATTTTACCCTAAAGGATATTTTTTGTATTTCCCAGAGGGCTTTTCAGTGTAGTTGTGACTTTACAGGTTTCTACACTGACTTGGTGTTTATTCCCTGCAGGCAGTGTTCCATGCATTTTGTTTGTTGAGCTGTGAACTCAGAGTTTAGCCAGTGGTGGTGATTCCAGGAAGTCACCAAAGGGCCTGAAGTTGGGAAGCACCCATGGAGATTGTCATATCCAAGGGCTGGGTCACCTAGAGCCACTTGCCCAAGGCTACACCCAGTTGATTTTTAATATCTCCAAGGATGGTGACACCACAGGCTCTCTTGAGTAACTTGTGGTTCATTTCTTACAATTACTGCAAGTTCCTGTGCTTCAATTTGGGCCCATTTCCTCTTGTCCTTTCTGTGGCACCACTGAGTCTGGCCCCATCATCTCTACACATTCCCATCAGATATTTGTATGCACTGAGATCCCCTTGAGGCTTTCCTTCCCTGGGCTCATCACAGGTCTCTCAGCTTTGCATGTCACACACTTACTCACCTTTGGGGTGCTTTGCTGGGCTTGATCCACGATGTTGTGCATGTCTCTGCTGCTGGGGAGGATCTGATACATACAAGGTTTCTGTTGGTGTGTTTCTCCAGTCTGTCCTGATCCCTCAGGTGCATCAGCTTCTCCTCCTGGTTCTGTGTCACCTGCAAACTTGCCAAGGCTACAGTGGGCCCCACCAGCTGGTTGTCGGTGGAGATGTTAAAAACATTGGTCCCAGAATCATGGAGTGGCTGGAAGTGATCTTTAAAGCCCATCTTGGTGCAGCCAAAGGCAGGGAAATCTCCCACTATCTCAGGTTGCTCCAAGCACCATCCAACCTTGGACACTTGCAGGGATGGGGCAGCCACAGCTTCTCTGGGAAACCTGTGCCAGAGCCTCAACAATTCCTTCCTAATATCCCATCTCACCCTGCACTCTGGCAGTGGAAGCCATTCCCCCCTGTCCTGTCCCTGTCCAATTACCAAACCTTGACTTCACGAGTTTGTCACAATTTGGCTTAATGTGAAAATACCATGATTATCTTGATTGTATCTTTGAGAGCCTTTATATTGTTTGTATGTTTGTTCACATGTACAAGTTACTGTATTATCCAGGATCACAGAATTATAGAATGGATTGGGTTGGAAAAGCCCTCCGAGATCATCAAGTCCAACCCTTGGGCCAACTCCACTCCCTTTACCACATCATGGCACTCAGTGCCACGGCCAAGCTCACTTTAAAAACCTCCAGGGATGGGGAATCCACCCCCTCTCTGGGCAGCCCATTTTAATGCCTGAGCACTCTCTCTGCAAAGAAGTTTTTTCTGCTCTCCAACTTCAATTTCCCCCTTGTGCTTGAGCCCCCCGTGCCCCCTTGTCCTATTGCTGAGTGCCTGGGAGAAGANCTTTATATTGTTTGTATGTTTGTTCACATGTACAAATTGCTGCATTATCCAGGATAATTTTGGTATATTTAT
This sequence comes from Sakesphorus luctuosus, assembly GCA_013396695.1. Classification (NCBI taxonomy): domain Eukaryota; kingdom Metazoa; phylum Chordata; class Aves; order Passeriformes; family Thamnophilidae; genus Sakesphorus; species Sakesphorus luctuosus. Next base: position 544,512 of record VWZD01004555.1, on the reverse strand, counting down.
ATTGTTTCTATATTTGTTCACATATACTAATTGCTGTATTATCCAGGACAGTTTTGGCATCACATTAATCGAGACTATACCAACAGGGTTGGGAAAACTCATGTGCATTGGGTAGGGCTGTCACTTGTCTTGGGTTGAGCTGGCAAAATGCCAACTGCCCAAGTACAGAGAAAAAGGGTTCCTCCTCCCCGCAACCAGCCAAAGGGAGAAAGAAGAGGGAGNAGCAACAGCTACGAAGCAACTGCCCCAGCCCCTCCCACACACTGGATTTTACTTCTTTTGAGATGATGTAGTATGGTATGGAATACAATATTATTGGCTAAAAGAAGTCAGCTGTTAGCTAGCCCAGCCCAGCTCAAGTCAGCTGACAATTCTAGGCCTAATCTGAGTTTTAAAGCCTAAATTTAGGCCCACCTGGCTAAACCATAACATCACTGTGATCTCTGCTGGGCACTGCTGAGGCACCTCAAGTCCTGCATTCAGTTCTGGGCGCTCACAGAAGGAACAACAAAGACATTGAGGGGCTGAGGGACTGGAGCGTGTCCAGGGAAGAGAACGGAGCTGGGAAGGGGCTGGAGCAGCAAGAGTGGCTGAGGGAGCTGGGGGAGCTCAGCCTGGAGAAAAGGAGGCTCAGGGGGGACCTTCTCACTCTGCAACTCCCTGACAGGAGAGGGGATCTGGGGAGGATCAGGCCCTGCTCCAGGGAACATGGACAGGAGGAGAGGGAATGGCCTCAAGTTGTGTTCAGGTTGGACACCAGGAGGAATTTCTCTCTGGAAAGGGTGGTCAGGCATTGGAAGGAGCTGCCCAGGGAGGTTTGGAGTCCCCACCCTGGAGGTGTCCAAGGAAGGACTGGACGTGGCACTCAGTGCTCTGGGTGGGCATCAGGCACAGGGTGGGCTTGATGGCCTTGGAGGGTTTTTCCAACCCGAATAATTCTGGGATTCTGTGGTTCAGTTACCTGGATAAATTTAAATTCAGAAAGATAAATATGTGTTTACAATGCCTTGTTGTGGCTCTTTGGAGTATCCCATGGAAGTACAGTTTGTTTTGGGTGCTGTGGTCAAGTACATGATTCCCTAGGTGGAGGGGAATTAACTCGCCAACCCAGGAGGGTTTTAATTGGATTTTGTACAGTGTAGAATGTAAAATTGTTAGTGTTTGCTTTATCATCATGAATTCCGTTCTTGGAAGTGTTGTCTTTGCTTTGGGAAAAACAGAATGAACTGGAACATCACAGAAATGTGTCTTTTTAAAAAGTACATTTTGGGGAGGGCATTGTTTTGGAATTTAGGAGGGTTTTTGGATTGATAGAGGCAGAAAGAATTACACAGGGGAATAAGATTTATAAAACTGAGTGGGAGGTAAAGCACAACCTCTTTTCTCTGTGGGAAGGATGTTAATTTCCAAATAAATTGAAGACAATGTAAATTTAATTACTGTGCAGCTTGAGGGACTGGGACTTAAAAGCTATCATGTTAGTTTTTAAGATGGAAAAATATTGCACAACAGCAAGAATGCTGAAATGAATCATTAAATCAAATCTGTATTAGTTTTCCCACCAATCCTGAGACTTGAATGTGATTGTCTGAAGGCAATAAAATAATCTCTCTTCAGAATGACAAGTTCAGTAGTGGGTAAGGTAATTTTGGATGACAGTGTATGTGGGAAATAATGACCTTTTTCCTGCTGAGAAGTAATGAACAATAGCTTTAAAATGTTACCTAAAATAAAACCTGCTTTTTCTTACATAAGGGCTGTTCATGCCCATTTAGCATTTCTAAATCTCACCAGTATTGTCTGTAACACCTTTTTCACCGAAAAATAAAATTAAAAACACTGTCAGGCAGACTAGAGTTAAGAAACATGGTTGCATTTCAGCTCTGTCAAGGTTGGATTATGAAAGTGGGGTAAGACGTGACTTTTGCTAACTATGGAAAGTATTTCTATAAAAGATGAAGGGAAGGTCTGAGCCCGAGCTCCTTCAGGATGCTGACAAGCCTTTTCCTGCTGTGAGCCGCCGTGATTTTGGTCGCACGTGTTTGTCGTTTGGGAGGGCAGTGCTGGTGATGGAGACAAAGGCTGGGTGAACTCAGAGCTCCAAACATTTTTCCTTCCTTAAAGCCTTCCAGATGATCTGTTCCAAAGCTGTCATCTTCCTGCAACGATGAGTAGTTCGGAGAGTTTCAAACTCCCTGTAGGGTATTTCTAAAAGTGTTCTGTACATGCTGAAGACCATGGGATAGAATCATAGAATAGAATCATAGAATCGATTGGGTTGGAAAAGACCTCCCAGATCATCAAGTCCAACCCTTGGGCCAACTCCAGTCCCTTTACCACATCATGGCACTCAGGGCCACGGCCAAGCTCACCTTAAAAACCTCCAGGGATGGGGAATCCACCCCCTCTCTGGGCAGCCCATTCCAATGCCTGAGCACTCTCTCTGCAAAGGATTTTTTTCTGCTCTCCAACTTCAATTTCCCCTGGCAGAGCTTGAGCCCCCCGTGCCCCCTTGTCCTATTGCTGAGTGCCTGGGAGAAGAGACCAACCCCCACGTGGCCACAACTTCCCTTCAGGTAGTTACAGGATAGTTTTGATAGTTACAGGATGTTTTGATATGTATATGTGCTACACTGAAGTTGTGTTTTTAACCTTCCCAGGTCTTTGCTCTGCATTTCATTGGATTATTTAGGTTGGAAAAGCCCTCTGAGATCACCTAGTCCAACCATTCCCCAGCACTGCCAAGGCCACCACTAACCCATGTACTAAAGTGCCACATCCACATGGCTTTTAAATCCCTCCAGGGATGGTTCACAGGTTGTTTTTTCCCCTTTTACATTTTTTTTATGAGTTATAGAACAAGGAGGAGAAAATCACTGAACCCTCCAGATTTAGGGTGTGATGTTAGGAAAGTTATGATGAACTTTACTGATCATAATAAAGATACACAGAAAATGAAGCAGATGAAAGACCCTGACCTGATCTGTAAGACAGACATAGGAAAGGGCATGGGTGCTGCTGAGAGGCTGTAGCTACTAAGAAGAAAGAAATAAAGAAAATAAATAAAAAATGTTAAATAACAGGAATTAAGAAAATGCCATGGGCTGACTTCCCAGGATGTTGGCACAGCACTTGCAGCGAACTGGGCAGGGGCAGGCTGGGACTTCCTAAAGCCAAGTTAACCTCTGTGTGGATCATTAACTGTAGCTTTTTCCATAGTGAATTGCACTCTTATGAAATGCTTCATTATCCCTTGTTTTGTTCAGCATTCACTGCTGTTGGATTTTGACTGGATATCAACATCCCTTACTAGAATTTAATACTCTTGATAAATGTTTTCTTTTAATGACGCAGATATTTTTCAGGATGAAAACACCTATTTTTATTTCCTATCTATTTTGACATGAATTGTCCTTTGGAAAGAGGTTTTTTTTATGCCAGGCTGTGTTTTGCAGGTTTATGTCTACATAGAGAGATTCACAGAAATGCAGCAAGGGGGGTGGATGTTGACATTACAATGAAGGATGTAGACCATTTTCACTTGTGATACTCATTCTTCAAACACTGTGTAGTTATGCTGTAACAGGAGAGGTTTAGTAATAGATATTAAACTTAATCTTGATCTTGGTATTGAAAAATATCTGGTAAGTTCCATTATTTGACATTATCCTTTGTTTTCCTTGAATTTTTGCTTTTTTTCAAGTACCAGTACCTTCATGTGTCTCTGAAAAATTTTTAAACATTTCTTCTCTTTCGAAGCACACCAGTGCTATTTGCAGAGAGACACAATATTTCCAACAAGTATCTCCCTTGGAGAAAGGTGTGTGTGTGTCTATAGCTGGTGCATTCGTTTATCATGGAATCACAGAGTGGTTTGGGTTTGAAGTGCCCGTAAAGATCATCCAGTTCCACCACCTGCCATGGGCAGGGACACCTTCCACTCTCCCAGGTTGCTCCAAGCCCTGTGCAACCTGGCCTTGGACACTTCCAGGGATCCAGGGGCAGCCACAGCTTCTCTACCCAACCTGTGCCAGAATCTCTCCACCCTCACAGCCAGCAATTCCTTCCCAATATCCCATCTAACCCTGCCCTCTGGCACTGGGAAGCCATTCCCTGTGTCCTGTCCCTCCATGCCTTGTCCCCAGTCCCTCTCCAGCTCTCCTGGAGCCCCTTTAGGCACTGGCAGGGGCTCTCAGGTGTCCCTGGAGCCTTCTCTTCTCCAGGTGAGCCCCCCCAGCTCTCCCAGCCTGGGTCCAGAGCAGAGGGGCTCCAGCCCTGGAGCATCTCTGTGGCCTCCCCTGGACTCTCTCCAGCAGCTCCATGTCCTTCTGCTGCTGTTCCCGGGGCTGGATGCAGAATTCCAGGTGGGGTCTCAGCTGAGGGGCAGAGGGGCACAATCCCCCCTGTCCTGCTGCCCACACTGTGGCATCAGCCCAGGGCATGGAGGGTTTCTGGGTTGGGGCATGCCCAGCCTCTCCCCCACCAGCCCCACCAAAGTCCTTCTCCCAGGGCTGCTCCATCTGCTCATCCCCAGCCTGGATGGATCCTGGGGCAGTCCTGACCCAGGTGCTGCACCAGCACTCAGTTTATTAAACCTCATGGCATTCCCATCAGCCCTTTTCTTTAGCTGGTCCTGGTAATGTGATACCAGATATCTTAGTGTGAATTTTGAGTTCATCATTATAAAGTACCATACATAAAGTCCTCTTCTCTGTTCTTTCTGAAGTATGTCATGTCTGACATGATTTATTAAGAAGGAAATACATGAGCAAAGTTTGAAAATTGCGTAGAGGTTCTGTATGTGCTGGGGATTTGCAGGTTGTACACCAAGAAGGAACATCCTTCTGAGGAGCTCCCTGGTGACATTGTAGACAGAATGAACAAAATTCTGCTCTGCCCTTGGCTCTTTAGCAGTGAAGCTCAAAATATGTGGTTTTTTCATGTCTGGAAATACGGTAAAACCAGATATTTGAGCCAAAATCACTAATTCAATATGGATCGTGCTACTCTGCTTAAAGAGGTGGTAATACACTCAATATATTATGTTTTATGCAATTCCTAACTAAAAATATTTCCCTAATATTGAAATTTCACTCAAAGTTCAGGAAATCATAGATTAAGCTCGTCTGAGAAATTTTAATTCATTATCTTTGTTCAAAAGCAAAACATAGTGTTTAATTAAGAGATTGTGCATTGTGCTTTGTTCTGAATGTGGGGTTATTCTCTGCTTTGTTTTCTTCACATTGTCTTTATTCCTCGTGTGGCCTCAGGCACACTGAACAAATGCCATCTAAACTTTGTCCGGAAGACAAAAAATACTCATTTCCTTAATTACTGATCTTTTTAGAGCCCATGGTATTCATAACAGTTTCTCAGTGGTTCACAAATACAGTGATAATAGAGGGATTTAAAAAGTTTCTACTGATCATAAACAGTTTGGGAAGGTAATCCACAGATAGAAATGTGTCATCTTCCAAACTTCTTCCCTTATGGAGTTCTGGAAGTTCAGAAATGGCCTCATTATTATGTGAGAGACAATCCTTGGATCCAAAATTGTGTTTAGGAGAATGTCTAAGTGGTGAGACCTATGTCAGGTTTGAATTTTTGGTCATTTCTGTAGGGTCCTTAGGAATGGCTTTATTGTAAATAAATATCATACTGATAAATGAAAAAAGGTTATATAAAATATAAAAACACGAAATAAATACAATACTGATCATTCCAACTGATTTTATTTATTTCTTAATAAAAGGTCTATTTCATTAAAATTTTAGAGGTTTTGTGTCAATAGGACAACTAAACCTACTGGGGAGATGAGAGAGAGAGATGTGAAGGCTTTCCATGGCTGTTAGTGGGACAGGAAGGACACCTGACCAAGGAGAAGGTCAGTCCAGGAGGTAAACAGTAAACTTCTTTCTATAGAGCAAGAAGGATGAAGAGACCTTTAGGGAGAAAGCTGGGGAGAAAGGAAACAAAGGCATTAGACGAAAATACTGTGCTCTGTCTGCTGTGTGATGATGTGTCCTCACAGGAGCTTTTTTCTTGTTCTGCTGCTTCAATATTGAAACTCAATATAAAATTCAGTCAAAGCCTGGGGAAGAGAAGGCTCCAGGGACACCTGAGAGCCCCTGCCAGTGCCTAAAGGGGCTCCAGGAGAGCTGGAGAGGGAGTGGGGACAAGGGATGGAGGGACAGGACACAGGGAATGGCTTCCCAGTGCCAGAGGGCAGGGTCTGTGAGGACTCTGTTACAAAAGCAGGTTCCTGATTCATACTCTGCTTAAGTCTTAGCCTGACAAGGGCTGTTAGCAATACCCCATGACCTCCTGCCTGTGGAACAAGTCTTGTAGCTCCTAAAGTGGATCCAGATTCCTTCCTGTCAGAGTGAGTTCAAAGAGGCACAACAATTTTCTTTGTAAGTGTAGGAAGGACCCAAATTCATATAAATACATAAGTACATGCACATCCACTGTGTTTGAGCAAAGCTGTGCCAAATCAAAGCTGCTCAAAGGGCAGGGATTTGGAACTTGGGTTGCATGGTACTGGTGTCTTTCTGATTTGCATGTTGTTGTTTCTTTGTTCAGAGTCTGTCTTTGGGTTTTTGGGTGGGAGTTTTGCTCAGGCTGCTTTCTCCAGCAATTTCCTATGATTCTCACCCAGAGAGTTTTGTCCTAATTCAAGGCAAATGTCATCTCTCAGCAGCTCTGAGACACTTACCCTGTTGAATTAAGAGCAACTAGATGAAATGGAAATATTGTGGACTCTGCCCATTCAATATTGTTTTAAAGTAATAACAGGGAAACTAAAGGGATCATTGAAAGGAATTATATTCATGCCTTGAGACACCTAAGACAGGTTTGGGGATATTAAGCTCAGAGTACATTCAGTCTGAGCTTTGAAAACATGTACTCTCTTTACCCTGGACTGCACACATTTTCTTCCCTTAGCTTTCAGCCTTCCAGAATTTAGTTTCCCACTTGCCACTCTCTTGATTACAGAAAAATACGTGGGAGAGATGGTGCTCAGTGAAGTGCCCTGTGAGAATCAATGTGTTCTGTAGGATTTGGGGGGGGAAATTCAGTCCATGGAAGGCCCCAGTTGGGTTGTTGAGTTTGTACTCCAATATAACATGGAGTTAGGAAGGTGATGTTTCTGTGCTGTGCTCCTCATCCTCATCCTCATCCTCATCCTCATCCTGTCCTTCAAGTGCAATTTCAAAGACATTATTTGGCATGCCAGACTAAAGGGGAATAAAGCAATCTGTACCAAGATACAGGGCAAGTATTTTCCTGCTTTCTATTCCTTTTACTCCTCTAGCAATAGGAGCATCAATTTCCCAACACTGGCTGGACAGAGGCCATGAGCTGCCGAACAGTTTATGCCTTCGATTGAAAAATACATTTCCCGGTCTCTGCAAATTAAGCTCTTGGCTTATTTTGTAAATGTTTACTTTTGTCTTGCCACATCAAATTCCTTTCTTCCATGTTTTCACTGGTGTCATTGTCTTTTCGACTCCATTTTAGCAGGAAATCCTGTTTGTTAATGAAAAGTCTCCCTTAATTGTTCTAAGTTGTTTCTGAATTTGCTTGTATACATACAAGTTTATGGTGACTGCATATTTTTCTTATTATAATAATATTCTAATTAATAATATCATCCTCTATGAAACAAAATGTGGTATGACTTTGTAGCACATGACTTCTAGGTAACATATATCACATGACCTGATGTGTAAGCAATGGCAGATAAAAGATATTCTTTGAAATTAGTGAGTTGTTTTTGTTGGGAACTAAAAAATATTGCGAAGTATGTCATTTATTATGATCAGGTTTAGGATTGTAGAGTTGACATTGTGGTTGTTAATGCTTGCTGTTTAACAGGGAGATGGGATAGAAACCATTTCCTTACCCAGGCTGAAATAAAAGTGCCTGTGATGCGAGAGGGCAGCTTGGGAGAGCAACTCTTAAAATGGTATATTGTGATGGGACAAAGGGGAATGGCATGAAACTGGCAGAGAGGAGATTTAAACGAGTTATTGGGAATAAAGTCTTTACTCTGAGGGTGGTGAGGCCCTGGCAGAGGTTGGGCAGAGAAACTGTGGCTGCTCCATCCCTGGAAGTGTCCAAGGCCAGGCTGGACAAGACTTGGAGCAACCTGGGATAGTGGAAGGTGTCCCTGCCCATGGCATGGGGGTGAGACTGGATAGGCTTTAAGGTCCTTTCCAACCCAAACCATTGTGTGATTCTGTGCTTGGGATTTGCCCTGAAACTCCCACCAGCAGCTCAGGCACAGCCTGTTTCCAAGGGGACACAAACATGTGTTTTTGGGAAGGCACTAGATGGGAAAAGCAAAAAAAAGATTGCTATCCAGAAAAGTCAGAACGTGGGAATTCCAGCCCCGTGTGGACTTTTTAGTGCCTGGGATAAGTTATTTTCTGCCTGATCCCTTAAAAACTCTTTGTCCATCAGTGATGCCCATACAAATGATGGTTTATGCACACATAACCTTTGTGGAGTCTCTTGGTTTCACATCATCCCAAGCCAGATGGACCTAATAGTAAATATAGCAAAGCCTCATTCAGGAGAAGTTAGTCATGCTTCACGTTACAAGGTTAGGAAGGAAGGTATAAAGGGTGTTTTTACTTTTCTGTTTAGCAATTTGATATCTTAATTGGTTATGTTCTCTTTCCTGGGATCCTAAATATCTCCCATGTAGTAGAGTTGGGCTCAAATAAATAAGATCAGATGTGGTGTTAACTTCTAGATGTGAGATTTCAAAAATAAGATATTTTTAGAGCTCGTGAGAGAAAGGAGCTTCTTTCTAATATGATTGTAGCATTATAAAATCCTATTGTTTAAGGAGTATTTGCATAACATGGTTTGGTTTTTAGAGCTTACATTTAATTCTTTAAAATTAAGAACAATAGTACATTTGACATGTATATGGGAGCAGAGAGAAGAAACTGCATGGAGTATTGCTGAATTGTTTGAGAACACTCATCATCAAATTTTTTTGATCTGTGGAACTGGTCTTTTCCATCACCAGATAGTGATTAGTGTTTGTGTGCTGTTCAGTTTGTTCAAAAGTTCTGAACTAGGAGGGCAAGGAGAAAAGATTCAGAACTTCTAAATTCCAGGCTTCAGGTAAATTCTGTGGAAGAGTACTTTAGTCCTCAGGTAATTATCTTCTCACCACATATAGAATATTTCTAAATATTCAGATAAATAAAATTCACATTGAGGAGCTCATTAATTATTTGGATTGGGAGAAATCCAAGCCTTATCCCTTTTTCCTGTCATGTAACTCAATCTGATTTTCCTCTGCTCATGTCCCAGGCTGTCTTCCCCTCTCTATCCCACTCCCTATTTTTCAGGGTCCATTTCATTCTTTGCATCATATTTTAGTCTAAGCTCATCTCATACACTTGATGTTGAGATTCTCTTTCCTCCAAGATTTCTTCCTCCTCTCTGCCATTGCTATGACACTGTAAATAGGAATTTTTTCACCTCAAGCTTAGTTTCACCCTCCTTTCTAGAGAGATATGTGATCCTGTAATGGTACTAAACTTTCTGTTTCAGTAACTTTTATTTTCTTCTGAAATGTGGAAGGGTTTTCTATAAACAAGTTTGTTTTCTGCATATGCATGCTCTTGTACTTCAGTCAAATCACCCTTTCACTTTTCTCAAATCCATTCAATGAATTAATTTTTTAAATGGCCCCATGGAGAACTCTGTTTTCTGGTTTAATATTTAATACCCTGATTTGTCTCTGAACCTTTGTGTTTTCAAACTGTTGAGTTGAAATCCTACGCAGTGGCAGTTGCTGTACAGCACAACTTTGCTGGATGAAGAATCATGGAATTCTTTTCGCTGGAAAAGATGTCTAAGCTTCAGTCTGAACATTCTCCCAGCACTGCCAAGGCCACCACTAACCCATGTCCCCAAGTGCCACATCCACAGGGCTTTTAAATCCCTCCAGGGATGGGGACTCCACCCCTGCCCTGGGCAGCTGTGCCAGGGCTGGACAATCCTTTTGTAAAGGAAATGTTCCCAATATCCAACCTGTCCCTCCCCTGGTCCAGCCTGAGGCTATTCCCTCTTCTCCTGTCCCTGTTCCCTGGGAGATCCCAACCCTTCCCCTGGATCCATCAGGGAGTTGCAGAGAGTGAAAAGGGCCCCCCTGAGCCTCCTTTTCTCCAGGCTGAGCCCCCCCCAGTTCCCTCAGCTGCTCCTGCTGCTCCAGACCCTTCCCAGCTCCGTTCCCTTCCCTGCGCACGCTCCAGCCCCTCAGAGTCTCTCCTGTCTGAAGGGCCATCGTTTTGTTGGTTTTTTTTTTGTTAAAACCAACTGCAGTTACTCTTTCAGCACCTTTGCTGCATTGTGGGCAGCATTTTGCTGTGTGGGGGTCAGTAGTTGCTGCTCCTGGAGGAGCCTGGAGAAGAGGAGGCTGAGAGGTGACCTCAGCACTGTCTGGAACTGCCTGAAGGGAAGTTGTGGCCAGGTGGGGGTTGGTCTCTTCTCCCAGGCACTCGGCAATAGGACAAGGGGGCACGGGGGGCTCAAGCTCTGCCAGGGGAAATTGAAGTTGGAGAGCAGAAAAACTTCTTTGCAGAGAGAGTGCTGAGGGATTGGAATGGGCTGCCCAGAGAGGGGGTGGATTCCCCATCCCTGGAGGTTTTTAAGGTGAGCTTGGCCGTGGCACTGAGTGCCATGATGTGGTAAAGGGACTGGAGTTGGACCAAGGGTTGGACTTGATGATCTCGGAGGTCTTTTCCAACCTAGTCTATGATTCTCCCAGGGTGAGATCCTTCACACTTAAGGAGCATCTTGGATTCTTTGGATTCCTTGCTGCTACATTTATGCCTTGAAGTTAGCGTGGATTAAACCTCTGCAAGCTGATTTTGTGCCCAGTTTCTCCTCGAAAGATAAGGAAGAATCTCATCAAAATGCCTTTTCTCTTTGTTTGCCACTCCTGCAATGACTGTGCCATTTGAACATAATATTTTATGGAGTCACAGAATATCCTGAGCTGGAAGGGACCCTCAAGGACCATCCAGTCCAACCCCTGGCCCTGCACAGACACCCCAACAATCCCACCCTGTCCCTCAGAGGGTTGTCCAAACACTCCTGGAGCTCTGGCAGCCTTGGGGCTGTGCCCACTGCCCTGGGGAGCCTGGTCAGTGCCCACCATCACTCTCTTGGGGAAGAACCTTTCCCTGAGATCCAACCTAACCCTCTCTGACACAGATTCATACCACTGGCATTTTTTTATCATTGCTGTATATCAATTATATCTGTCACCTTATATATCCTCTCTGTATATTGAAAGTACTTTTGTAGCTTAGCAAGTGATTAATAGCGTTTGGTATTTAGACAGGCCAAAAATATATATTCCTTTTTGCCCCTGTTGAGAAAATTTATTTTAATTCAAATGTGAGGATTTTTCAGACTGTTGAGATGTCTCATTTTCAGTTCATGTAATGCATCCTGTGTTGCTTTTTATCATTCAACTGTCTCAATAAAAAAAAAGTCCCACATGGAACAAAGTCATACAAATGACATGTAGAGCTCCCTGTTACAACTGGGGTGATCTTGTGCTTTATTTTATTTCTGATCTCATTGACAATGTGTATTTTTCAATGCCAGTGATATCCTCCTTGGAATGAGTCTCACAATCACTGCTCCATTATGTGCTTAGGATAAACTGGTATGTGATTTTCTTGGAGCATCCTATTTACTTTCTTAAAATAAAGCACGCTGGTACCTTTCCTTCTCATTTGGCAAAGCTTTCAGAAAGCTCCAGTTTCTGGCAAATTCTAACTCTGGATTTCCTTTCAACTTCTAATTTTAATTCCCATATCTTTTTCCCCATTTTTTTGTTATAAAACTTCCATTTTATTCATTTATTTTCTGATGTGAGAAGTGTACTTTATGAGCTGTTTTGAGCTGATGTAAATCAGACTTTCTGAGGAACTTGTTAAATGAGTCTCCTTATTGGCACTTTTTTCCTTTTGGCTCTACAGGCTTTGTGGATTTGACTTTCTGAAAGCATAAAGTTCATATATTACTGGTTTGAATTTTAATGTGTGTGCAAATAGCACTTAATCGAATCACTGGTATTTAAGCAACAATTACTCTTTAGCCTGTAATAATTTTTTTCATTTCTTGAAGTTCAGCCTTGTGTTAAATTAAAAACTTCTGTGTGAAGGGAGAAAAGAAACCAGTGTTGTTTTTAATTCCTTAAAATCAGAAACATGAGACCTTGAGACAGTTGTGAGTCTTCCTTGACTGAGCTCATGAGTGGTGGGATTTGATAATATGTAATAGCTCATATTATCCTGGAGTGGTTTGGGTTGGAAGGGACCTTGAAGCTCAACTCCTTCCAACCACCCATGGGCAGGGACACCTTCCACTATCCCAGGTTGCTCCAAGCCCTGTCCAGCCTGGCCTTGGGCACTTCCAGAGATCCAGGGGCAGCCACAACTCCTCTTCCCAACCTGTGCCAGGGCCTGCCCACCCTCACAGCCAGCAATTCCCTCCTAAAGTGACAGCTGGTTATTCAGAATCTTCCTAACAGATGTCACCAGTTCTCTCAACTTGCAATTATTCTGACATATTGTTTTGTTTGCTAAATGTTCACCCATAAGTTACTGCTCTGAATGAGGGTGGGTTGAGATACCAAGACATTTTCATTGCTCTGAACATAATTTGTTATTATTATAAAATGTCTGTGGTGCGTGAAACCAAAGGGCTGTTGAGCTCCACACTCTGTCTGACAGTTGATGGAGAAGAAGGGATGAAAGAGGAAAAGTATTCTGGTAGAAAAATCCATATTCTTGTCAGGCTGTGCAGGCTGCCCTCAGTGACCACATGGTATATAGAATCATAGAATCATAGAATGGATTGGGTTGGAAAAGACCTCCGAGATCATCAAGTCCAACCCTTGGTCCAACTCCAGTCCCTTTACCAGATCATGGCACTCAGTGCCACGGCCAAGCTCAGGTTGAAAACCTTCAGGGATGGGGAATCCACCCCCTCTCTGGGCAGCCCATTCCAATGCCTGAGCACTCTCTCTGCAAAGAAGTTTTTCTCATCTCCAACTTCAATTTCCCCTGGCAGAGCTTGAGCCCCCCGTGCCCCCTTGTCCTATTGCTGAGTGCCTGGGAGAAGAGACCAACCTCCACCTGGCCAGAACTTCCCTTCAGGTAGTTCCAGACAGTGCTGAGGTCACCTCTGAGCCTCCTGTTATGTATTTTTCTATTCAATTTCAACTTGACTTATACTGGGACTGAAATAGAAATGTGACTGGGACATGTGAGCCAAACTTGGGAGACAGTCTTGGTTTCCACTTCTACATGAATTGGCCTTTTTACCTTGTTGTAGGGAGGGGAACAACCTTGTTTGGAAGCACTTTTGCCTTTTTTAAATTGCATTATTCATGCCTTGAAATACTGAGCTTGATTTTGATTTTTACAGTCACTGGAGATACAAGCCCTGCAAAATCAAGGATCTCCTTTAGAAGGCAGCATTTGTTAGTGATGAAAGAGACTTATGAGCCAAGTTTCATACAAATGCCTTTTGAGGATTGTAACTAACTCTGTACTGAGGCTTTAAAATGTATCTGATATTTATCAAGGTGACTCTCAGAGCTACAGAGAGATGTGTAATAATAAATGAATGACTTGATATTGAAGTTTTGCACCATTTGCACCGTGCTTCCTTGGGAGCTCCAAATTGGTCTGTTAGTCACATATCTGGCCTTATTTTTTTTGTGTGTTTATCTGTAATGTTCCTGTTAATTTTGTAGCTCTATGTATTTTGATTATGAAAAATTTAGTATGAAAAGTCTCTGCCTGAGCATCCCTGACCTTGTGCTCTTCTAAGGGCTGGCTCTTTGAGAGGGATAATGGGTTTATGAAGAGGAGAATTTGTGTTGAGTTTTTTTAACCCGAATATCTGTGTTCTGGGCAGTGGTTCCACAGGGAAGTGTCTCATCACTGTGTGAAGGAGATGAGCTTGTGGCAGGAAAACAGAACTCTGCAAGGGGAAGCCCCTGGGCCAAAGGCAATGTGTAAAAGCCCATCATGGCTCCTTTGGAACTGGAGATCAACCACCAAGGGCTCACTTGTGCCATAAACTCCAGTTCAGTTACAGTACACTTAAAGAAAAATAAAATAAATTTTAAAAAAGGAAATTATTTAATGAAGCAAAAATAAGATATCAAGAAATAATCATCTGTCCCTTTATCTTTCTTTTTCTAAATTCCCTACATTTCTGTCAGAGAAATTAAATTTACTTTCTGCTGTTCCAATCCCTGCAGAATACCAGTGTATGTGCATTTTCCTGCTCACCACAAATATTGAATAAATGAGCTTTCCAAAATCTTGATCCCACTTCTTTGTTTATATCTAAATTTCCGTTTTAGCCAAAAGTGCTTTATGTATTTTGGATAAGAATCTGCTAGTTGGAAATCTTTTTATTCCAAGTTCTTCCTCTTTGTGGAAATTATCTTCATGAGCAGGCAGACACCAGATTTAACCTGTTCTTGCTGCACCACCAGGTTGGTTTTAGCTGATTGTTCTGTCTGCACAGCACTAGATGGTGCTGATGACAGTATCTCTGAAATCTGAGCCTTCAGGAGCACCAGTGATGGGAAAAGTGGTGCTGCTGTTTCCAACCAAGGACGAGTGTGAACATCCAAATACTGATTCGAAAAAAAATTGCAGCCTGTGAATGCAATCACAGGATATGTGCGGGGGGGAAAGGTGAAAAGCTACAACTGCATCTAGTGGTGGAATTCACTGTTTGCTCTTAAGAGCTAAGATTTGAGCTTGAGAAGCATAACTAATTCCTCATGGCCATGAAAAGTGCTGGAAAAGACTTTTCCTGAGGCTCTTGACCAGCAATGAGGAGACCAGCACTGATGCTCTGAGGAATCTACTCCTGTCCGTGAAAGATACAATAAGAATATATTTTAAGTTTGCAAAATTCACAGGACTTCTTCAAATGCTGCTGAGTATCATTTCCTGAGGCAGGACAGCTTTCCAAGCACATACCTCCAAGCAGGGGAACTGTCCTCCAGTTCCAAGAAATTGAGGCTTTCCAGAATATAACACTGAGGTTGTTTTTTGCCACTTATAAGTGAATTTTGTTCATAGAACCCCAGAATGGCTTGAGTTGGAAGGGTCCTTATAAACCATGTTGTTCCACCCCCTGCCATGGGCAGGGACATCTTCCACTAGCCCACATTGCTCCAAGCCCTGTCCAGCCTGGCCTTGGACATCCCCAGGGATGGATATCCATAGATTCTCTGCCCAACCTGTGCCAGGGCCTCACCACTGTCACCATTGTTGGTGCTTTTTGGTCGTGGAGCCTTTCCACCCTCTAAGGACACACATAGTCATCCTCAGAGAGCCTGACAGGAGTCCTCTAATGCCCCCCAAAAGAAGCCCAAATAATGTTTTTAAACACAGAAAACCTTAGAACATGTGACCTCTAACATGAGGAAATGGTCCCAGGTTGCACCAGGAGAGGTTTAGGTTGAATATTGGAAAGAGTTTCTTCATGGAAGGGGTTGTGCAGTCCTGGCACAGCTGCCCAGGGCAGTGCTGTAGTCCCCATTCCTGGAAGGATTTAAAAGCCCTGTGGATGTGGCACCTGGGGACATGGGTTAGTGGTGGCCTTGTCAGTGCTGGGGAAAGGTTGGACTCCGTGGTCTTAAAAACTCTTCTCTAACCTAAACAACTGTAAGATGGGGTTGGGGTTGTCTGTGAATTGAAGACCATGTTTGAGGTCTCCAGGGCTTTGGAGAAGTATCTGACTCCTTGGACCTGCTGAGCCTTTGTCCTCTGCTGCTGCTTCCACCATTCTCCTCATATATCTGGTTATACCACCCTCTGTCAGTGGCATTGCTGTGCTTTTCTTCAAAATGCAAGAAAAATGTGTTTATTTCTCTGTATGTTGTGGACCTCTGATTTCACAGATTACTTATAGCACTAAGGTAATCCTTTTTTCCTTGACTTAAGCTAAAATAAAATTGAGAACAGTATATACTAATAATGCAATAACTCACTCTCCAAATACCCAAAGCTTTTGTCATGTACTTGGATTTCTCCTGTCTAAGCAATTAGGTTATTAAAATAGGTTATATGTGAGATGCTTAACGATATATTGCAGTGTATTGCATGAGATGCTTTACTTAAAAATTGCATTTTAGTGAACACAGAATAGTTATGGATCAGAAATGCATGTATACCAATCCTTCTGTTACAGATTAACTACAAAGACTTTAATCATGAACATAAAATGTTCCTCACATCATTTATTGTATAGACTTTTTCTGATTCAAATTCTTCTGTTAATTACCCAGGTGTTAAATAAATTAATAAATAATGTAAATACTGTGCATTGCATTCTAAAGATCTTGTGTATATAATACAGCTATTCTGAGTGAGCTGTCTGACTATTTCAGAGCAATGTTGTGATGTTATATTGAAATATCTTTTTCTTTTCTTTGTTTTTTTTTCCAGTTTATTTTCTCTGCTGTCTAAAAAACACAACAAAGTGCTGGAACAAGCCACACAGTCCTTAAGAGGTTCCCTTGGATCAAGTGACTCTCCGTGTCCTGATTATGTGAGTATCAAACCAAATGTTGCAGTGGGTGCTTCAAAAAGCAAATGGTGCATTCCTAAGTCAGCAAATTTGCTGATGACACCAAGTTGGGAGGGAGTGTCGACCTGCTGGAAGGCAGGAGGGCTCTGCAGAGGGATCTGGAGAGACTGGAGAGATGGGTTGATTCCAATGGGATGGAGTTCAACAAGGCCAAGTGCGGGTCCTGCCCTTTGGCCACCCCAAGCCCTGCAGTGCTCCAGGCTGGGCACAGAGTGGCTGGAGAGCAGCCAGGCAGAAAGGGACCTGGGGGGACTGAGGGACAGGAAGCTCAAGAGGAGCCAAGAGTGTGCCCAGGTGGCCAAGAAGGCCAATGGCATCCTGTCCTGGATCCAAAGTAGCGTGGCCAGCAGGCCCAGGGCAGTGAGCCTTCGCCTGGCCTCTGCCTTGGGGAGGCCACACCTTGAGTGTTGTGTTGAGTTCTGGGCCCCTGAGTTGAGGCAAGAGATTGAGGGGCTGGAGCGGGGCCAGAGAAGAGCAACGAGGCTGGAGAAGGGAGTGGAGCACAAGTGCTGTGGGGAGAGGCTGAGGGAGCTGGGGGGGTTTGTGCTGGAGAAGAGGAGGCTGAGAGGTGACCTCAGCACTGTCTGGAAGTGCCTGAAGGGAAGTTGTGGCCAGGTGGGGGTTGGTCTCTTCTCCCAGGCACTCAGCAATAGGACAAGGGGGCACGATGGGCTCAAGCTCTGCCAGGGGAAATTGAAGTTGGAGAGCAGAAAACAACTCTTTGCAGAGAGAGTGCTGAGGCATTGGAATGGGCTGCCCAGAGAGGGGGTGGATTCCCCATCCCTGGAGGTTTTTAAGGTGAGCTTGGCCGTGGCACTGAGTGCCATGATGTGGTAAAGGGACTGGAGTTGGCCCAAGGGTTGGACTTGATGATCTCGGAGGTCTTTTCCAACCCAATCTATTCTATGAATTCCCTAAGTGTGACAGCTGAGCAGTCACCAACATCAAAATACAGGAACCTGTATAAATGATGTCATGTCTGAAATGTCTTTAAAAAAACCAAGAATTATACTTAAAAATGGCTAAACCCACAACGATTCAGAGCGAGGAGACATACTGTCAACTCGTGATTTTCAAGCCATTTGTAATTCAGGATATTTAAATGGCACAGTTGAAAACATTATTTTTAAGATCAGGGCTTTGGCATCCACAGTATGTTAAAATGCCTAAAAATGATGGAAAACAATTCCCAGTGAGTCTTTGGGGGAGTACTGGAGTCATGGGGCAGATTGGTATGTTCTGAGCACATGGATACTTACAGTTCTCTGCAGTTTGCTGAGCCAATGCCCACAAACAGGCAACAATTTTGTAATTTAATTGCATGGCTTGTTGGAAAATCTCTAGTTTCAGTACAAGAAGGAGACATCCTGCAAGGACTTGAATAATATCTTTGTACTGCTGAAGCGTCTTTGGTTTGTACTCATTTGAACTCTCACTGCAATACTGTGTGAAGGGAAAAAAAGTTGATTTATGAGTTGCTTTGGATTTCTGAGGATGAAAATGCAACAACAGTTTTATTTTCAGGGTTAATACAAGTTCCAGGACATGCCTGCCTGAGACTTCTCATATCATATTACTCTAGCATTGAGCGTAAAAATACCTAAATAAATAATTTCATATAATAGTTTAATAAATATAATACAACTAATCAGGTTTCTTAACCTGCATCTGTTAGTTATCACTGCGACAAACCAGACAAACTAGAGGCACTTTTTTATTCAGAGACATGCAGGTTTATAAAGCCACTGAGTCACGTGCTGGGTTTTCCTGTGTGTTCCTGCTGCCTTACTGTGCCCTAAGCCATGTGAAGCTCCTTACAGCACCTGTGGTTTTATGCCTTCTGATTTGCCTCCCAGAAATTGCTCCCTGACCTTTAATTTTTAGAAGTTGAAACATTTCAGCAAGAACACCCTCAAATTAGTCTGTGGTTGAAGAGCAGGAGGTCCCACTGCTGTTTGCCTGCTGAGGTGATGCACAAGCTGGATAAAGCTCTTTCATCTGAACAACTGAAAGCCCCCAGGACTTCAGACTCCTTGGCCTTTTCCTGGTCTTTTTCCATGGGTTTGCTTCTGAGCCTATTGTCAGGAAGATAGTAATTTTATAAATAAAGACCCCTACATTTTTTTCTTAGAATACCATCCCCACTGTTCAAAGAAAAAGAAAGAGCATGATACACATGTGTTTGTGTAAGAGCCCATGTAAAAATACATATATGTGTATGTGCATGCACACGTAGGCACATACTAACATACATCTGAAGGTACATATATATGCATATATTTTTGGGTGTGTAAGAATTTGGTGCTTGAAAAGTATTTTATAGGTTTTGTACTCTGGAGTACAGCCAAGAGGCTGAGACACTTCACCAAATTTCTTGTCTTTTATGCTTGGTGTGATGTAGGGATGGAGCAAAGAAAGAGAGCAGTTGGAAGAATTGTTGTAGGGGAGAGTGAAATAAGTTCATGGCCTGCATGTTGAAAGGATAAGACAAACTGTTATGCCTGGCTTCCTGGTCTTTTTAATCCTCCCCAAATGGCTCATGTTCCCTCTCCATCTGAGGCACAGTCAGTTGACTAAATAGAAGTTGGGGCCAGATTTCATCACTTCAGCATATTTTGTTGCTGAAACTCCATGTTTATGTTGTCTGTAAGAATAGGGAAGATTGTGGGAACTGAGATGGCTGAAATGTCTGGAGCCCTGAAGCCTGTTGGACCTCTGTGTTCCAGCATGAAACTGAAGGAAGGATGATTCTGATATTGCTTCCTCTGCAGTGGTTTCTGGAGAAGAGAAGGCTCCAGGGACACCTGAGAGCCCCTGCCAGTGCCTACAGGGACTCCAGGAGAGCTGGAGAGGGACTGGGAACAAGGCATGGAGGGACAGGACACAGGGAATGGCTTCCCAGTGCCAGAGGGCAGGGTTAGATGGGATATTGGGAAGGAATTGCTGTCTGTGAGGGTGGGGAGGCCCTGGCAGAGGTTGGGCAGAGAAGCTGTGGCTGCCCCTGGATCCCTGGGAGTGTCCAAGGCCAGGCTGGACAGGGCTTGGAGCAACCTGGTCTAGTGGAAGATGTCCCTGCCCATGGCAGGGAGCTCAGTGAGATGACCTTTAACGTCCCTTCTGGATTGTTTTTGTTGAGGTTATTGTGGTCTTAAAGAATAGGGCAAGTTGTTTCATTTATTAAGTCCGGACCAGTTTCCTCATCCTTTCCTGATAAACTCTTGGCAGTGTGATGAGATTCAGGAGCAGGATGGAGAAGCCAGCAGGGAAGAGAGAACCACTCCCTGTCATTAAACCACTGCCTCAAAGACAGGATCCTTGGTTGGACTAATTCTCATGCTGCTTTGTTTACTCGTTATTTCATAAGCCATATTATTATTATCCTTTGTTTTCATAGTAGCATGGACCTGTTTTGAAATACCACACTTTGATCCAGGCTTGAAGAAATGGGAGAAATCCAGAAAAGTTTATCTTTATTGCCTTCTTGCATTCAATGAAAGCACGTTTTCCAGAATTTTCATCAAACAAGTAAACTGGTAATAAAATAATTGAGGATTTTGCGTCTTTCAGTTCAAATCAAGACAAATTACTTAAGTAAACATATCAATGATTTTCTTGCTAATTTGATTACAGCCTAATGTAATTTATTAAATCAGAGGTACTTAACAGCATAACTGGAGACATGCTAACTTCCCTTGGGAAGTAGCACATCAGATGTGTTGTTGGAGCTACCATCTACCCAAACAACTGCTTTTTAAGGATTTCATAGTGTTGCTTATGATTTTTGAGCCCTCCAGTGCTTGTTATAGTACAGCTGGTAAAGAGAGATTCTCCTTAAGTCTTTCTAAGGAGAGAGGAGATGGAGAAGAAGGGATTAGGTTTTGTTTTTGGCAAGCTTACCTCAGAGGTTCAGAATTTTCTTGCTGATACAAGAAAAAATTACTTTGCTTAATGAAAAAATGGAGGAAAATAAAAATCAAATGTGGGATTAGTTTTAGATTCAAGTAGTTTGGCACGTCATCACTTCAGTCCTACCTCCTAAATTTTGGTTTTAAAAAAGCCCCAAACATCATTCTATCCAGATGAAATGTGTTGGGTAAAATTATAAAAATAATCTCACTCAGTGGCAATACCTTCAGTTATTTCATATATAGGACTGTCATTTAAACAGCACTTTGATGACAGTTGAAATTCATCAGGGGTAGGAGCAATGTAGTGTCCTGTTAGACTTGCCATGTTTATAGATGTGCTTCTGTCAGTGTATGAAAAGCCATCCTTTAAACCCCTGCCCCAAATCTGTGGGTTTTCTGGGTTAATTAGCATAGGAATAAATAAATGCTTGTTAGCAATCCAAAGGGACAAAGGTAAAAATCTGAATTTAGTGACCTCTGTGTGTGTGTATATATATATATAGATATAGATATAGATATATGAAAATATATATTTTAGCATCTACTGATATATATAAAACCTGCAGTAGCAAAGCCTGGTGGTACCAGGAAAGTTCCCAATCTGAGCTGAGTTTTCCTGTCTCCTTCCCAATCCAGTTAAATCTACCTGCTATGCACAGCTGGTGTTGTATGGAGGCCTGGAATTCTGCAAACACTGATGGGTTTTTCTCCCATCTTGATAAGCAGAATTAAACTTCACATTTGGGTGATGAGATTTCTGAGTCTTTTTCTTCTTTTCCCTCTCCGTTTGTGCTCCATAATGGGCCGAATGAATTCCAATATTTAGATTTTTCTTTGATTTTTCCCTGATTTATATGGTAAATAGAAAGCAGCTGTCTGTTTAACCATCTAACTCTTGGAACTCCTAGGCCCCTCAAGCGTCATCTGGAAGTAATGTAGCTTGTAAAACAAAGCTAAGAAGAAAAAGCAATGTTTGTTTTATGTGGGATGAATGACTTCAGTTGGGGTCCCTCTAAATCGGCCATTATGAGGGTTATTAAAAAGCAGTATTACAAAAGTGGTTTCAACAAAAAAGGAATATTTTGGGGGAACTTGTATCTTGTTATTATGGTTGATTATATTCAAAGCTCCAAGTACTTCATAAATAGTCCTTCGTTTTGGTTTCTCCAACAGAGAACCAACCTAATCTCCCCTCTCTACATCAATAGAAGTTAGAAGGTTCCCGTTTCATTCACTCCTCAGGGAGAAATTGTCTTTTATAACTAACGGCACTGTATTTACCTTAGAAAGTTGGTATTGCTAAAGAGCAGGTAAAATCAGGTCTGTGAACTGCAGTATTTGCTGTCTTTTGAACATAATCACAGAATCATAGAATGGATTGGGT
>VWZD01004555.1:454246-509778 GCA_013396695.1 Sakesphorus luctuosus | reverse complement strand
GGAAGCACCGTGTTCCTCATGGGAAATGTGTTACCACGTAGGCTGGCTTGACACGGATGAAAACCTGCCCTTTCAGCTTGCTCAGTTACTCAGGAGGGCAATGAAGGAGTGTCAGGATGGACAGTTGTTTAGTAAAGTGTCTGGCAACAAGCCTTGCTCTGGTGTGACAGCTCTGCTTTCATTTCTAAGCAGTGATCAGGGATGCCAGGGTTGCTTTTTGAGGTTATAATCACCATGGGCCCTGCATTTTTTCACTTAATACCTACTTGACCAAAAGTTGTCTGGCTTTGACATAGAACAGCCAAAGTGTATTGCCAATAAAAGAGATGTAGATAAGATTCCAGTCACTAGAGGCTTGGCTTTGAAGTTCCTTTGCTCACTGAGGGTAAGAACAGCTTTCTTGTGAGCTTCCTTCTTTCCCCTCTGTTGTTCCACTCCTTTGGCAGAGCGAGTTTATTTTGTTGAGGGTTTTATTTTCTGCTGAAAATGCAGGAAATTCAGAGAGCTCTCTTGGAATCTCCCCAAAGCTAATACAAACTAGATACATATGCTTGTCTTAAAGCAACTAAAAATAACTTATTTTGAAACTATTTAACTGTAGATATTCTCCTTTAAAGAGGAAAGGGAACTTTACATCCTCTATAATTGTGGATGCTGTTAAATTCTGTTATCAAGGTGAAATTTCCTGGAGTGTTACTTGCCTGTTCCACACAGAAGAGTGTGGAATACCATGCTGGAGTCTGCAATAGTTGGATTTCAGGCAGGCGTGGAAGAACTAACTCCTGAATGCCCAAAAACATAATTATTTGAAGTATTCCTTAGCATGTATAAAACCAGACGAAAAACACTGTGATGGAAAATGAGCTGAACTGTCCATTCAGCTATACTTTTTGTGCCTGGAGATTATAGATCTGGAACAGTTTACCAAATGTTTCCTCCTTGGTAAAAGGAAAGGCAGGACCTCTCTGCTTGGGGTTAATTTGCATTCTTAGTCTTTTTAATACCTGTTAAGTATATGGGGCGTGTGTCCATTTGTTTTCCATTGCTGACAAAAGTACCTTCATAGTCATGTCTCCATCATGAAGGAAATAGTCATTTATGACTAGAAGTTTTTATTATTTATGTTTCCAAATTATGGAATCTCATTGAAGATATAGATGAAAAATTATAGTGAGTTATCATGGGTAGGGGCTCAGAATGGAGAAAAGCCATAATTAAGGTTGCCTGAGCAATGTCCACCCTCACCTTTCTTCTATCGCTGCATCCACATGGAAGCTTTCAGCCCCAGATCTGAGGATGATGGATGATTCCCACTGTGGATTCCCACAGACGTGGTGCTGTCCTCCTTGGTACACAGAGTGCTGTACCCAGTGCTTGCTGCATCTTCCTCTGACTCCTCTTCCTCTATCACAGAATCAAAGAATCATAGAATCAGCTGGGTTGGAAGAGACTTTTGAGATCATCAAGCCCAACTCTTGATCCGACCCCACTTTGATTACCAGATCATGGCACTCAGTGCCACGTCCAGTCTCANTGCAGAGCTGCCTCCAGCCCTGGGGAACAACAGCACAAGAACGACATGGAGCTGCTGGAGCAAGTCCAGAGGAGGCCACAGAGCTTCTCCAGGGCTGGAGCTCCTCCGCTCTGGACCCAGGCTGGGAGAGCTGGGGGGGCTCACCTGGAGAAGAGAAGGCTCCAGGGACACCTGAGAGCCCCTGCCAGTACCTAAAGGGGCTCCAGGAGAGCTGGAGAGGGACTGGGGACAAGGCATGGAGGGACAGGACACAGGGAATGGCTTCCCATTGCCAGAGGGCAGGGTTAGATGGGATATCGGGAAGGAATTGCTGTCTGTGAGGGTGGGCAGGCCCTGGCACAGGTTGGGCAGAGAAGCTGTGGGTGTCCCTGGATCCCTGGGAGTGTCCAAGGCCAGGCTGGATGTGGCTTGGAGCAACCTGTGCTGGTGGAAAGTATCCCTGCCCATGGGATGGGATGAGATGAGCTTTAGGTCCTGTCCAACCCAAACCATACTGAGATTCTCTGACTTAGACAAACAAAGGGAGCAGATGCCCCTGAAGGGTCACTCAGAAGTACCTGAAAAGTGGTGAGACCAAGGGAGTTTTGCTGATGAGGCTTGTGGAGTTCCTGGGAGGGAAGCTATTACAGCAACTCCAGCTGTTTTAAGTGGCTTCTTCAGAGCTTTTGCATACTGTGTGTGCTCCCATCTCTGCTGGAGAGAGACCTGCAGTGTCAGTCATTGTGAACTGAGACCATCGAGGTTTGACCTCAAGAAACTTGCACTTTTGAAGATTCAAATGTCAAAGCATCCTATCACCAGCAGCAAGATCCCACTCTATAAAAGCTGTTCATTGTCATAAGCAATAAGTTCAAGACTATGTTTGGACATGATTTTTTTCCAGCCTGCATTTCCATCATGTCTTTCTTTTGCTATTACATGTGACATTTTGACTTTATTTCATCAGGTTTCTTTGGATTAAAACTTCAGTGCCATGTGGCTTTCCTCTTGTTTTGGGGGTTTTCTCTTTTCCCTATTTACACTGAGCACTTGTAGGGCATTGCCTTACCAACCCCTGCTAAGGTTTTGTTTTCTGAGGCCGATAAGCTCCTTCCTGCTTATTGTGCTAACTGTATTTAGTAGTTATTTAGCTGAAAGTGTTATTTGGCTGGAAAATTGCTACAGTGTGGATGCACAGTGAGAAATGGGCGTTCTTTATAGACAGCAGTGACCTGGATCTACGTGCCCATTGTTGTGTCGTGCATAACACCATTCATATGGATCTTGCCACGAGGAAGGAGTTGCTGTTAGACCTCAGATTTGTAAAAAACTTGCAAAGTAGACCTGTTCAGTCTTAAAATTATTTCTTGCTTTGGACTAGGGATTACTATACACCAAAGTAAAACAGGGGAAAAAATTAATTGTTGCATTTAAGTGAATTCTACTTTGCAGTAAACAAATATGTAATCATATAAATAATATATAGTCTGAAATATGCAGCTGACATGTGGACATGACATAACACTTATGTTTGTGCACCAGCACTTTTTAGAATCATGGAATAGAATCCCAGAATGGTTTGGGTTGGAAGGGACCTTAAAGAGCATCTCGTTCCACCCCCTGTCATGGGCAGGGACACCTTCCACTAGCCCAGGTTGCTCCAAGCTCCATCAAACCTGGCCTTGGACACTTCCAGGGATCCAGGGGCAGCCACAGCTTCTCTGCCCAACCTGTGCCAGTGTTTTACCACTGTCATTGAAAACAATTTCTTGTTCCATCTAGTCTGAATCTCTGCTCTTTCAGTATAAAACCATCACCACTTGTCTTACTACTACAAACCCTACTTAAAACTCTACCCCCATCTTTCTTATAAGCCCCCTTTACATAGTGGAAGTCTAAACTTTTAACCCAAAGAAAATAATTATTTAATTCATTATTTCACCCTGCTATGAAGAGTTCCAGTATTTTCTTGAGTACAGCTATTCTGTCACTGCTGGTAACTGGCAGTTGAAGTGTTTCCCCAGCTCAGGTTGCAGGACCATCCCCATGGGATGGTTATGCAAACTTAAGCTGCATCACACTGGACCTTTATCTCCTCAGAACTGTTAACATTTAGAGGCTGACGTTTTGCATTAACTCATAATAGAACTTTATTTACCATGTCTTTATTATTACAAAAATTAAAATTAATATGATGGCAAATTAAATCAAAAGGATCAGCACTCAGATGTTCTGATGTGGGAACCAGAAGATAGGTACCATAAATTAAATAGGGCTTTGGTAACAATGAGTTTTTGCATCCTCCACTGGCAGTGATTTCTCTTTTGATGGGTAAAGGTCTGTAATGATCCAAACTGTGAATACACGCCTGGGGTTTGGTGTTTAGGCTGCTTGACCTCTCTGATTTTTATAAGCCACATACTTTTCAACTGGTTTTACATGTCAGTATGTAAGTATTGAATTCTCTGGAAGTCTTTGCCCGGGAGAATGCCGTGCTAATTATTAATTGTGTTGCAGTCAGGAAAGCAACAGTATTCAGGGAATGGTCAGATCCAAGAACATCCAGCTCTGCCCATCATTTGCCTTGGCTTTGCACTTTTGTGTGTTCCTTGTTAGTGTTTATCAAACTTGAATTGTTTTTCTCCAGATAACCTTCTCATTTGTCATATTTTCCCTTGCATCCTCTCAGATAATTTCCATTCTCTTTCCTCTGGCTTGATCACTTGTTTTTTCCTTTCTCTTTTAACAAAAGAGAGCAAGGCTACCCAGATCTGTACCTTACTCTCTTGTGGCTGTCACTGCCTGGTTTATTCCTTGTGCAGCCAGAATCTGACCAATCCTCTGGCTTTCTGCCTTAAAAATTAGTATCTTTGCAAAAAAGCACCACGTTTAATTCCTCTCTAGAGAAGGAACATGAGGTCCTTCCCTAGGATTACCCACAGGAACAGTAATGCTGTGCCTGCATTCCCATCCCTTTTGCAGGCGTGATTTCAGTCTCACAGAGTTGGTACCAAGCTTTTAGCTTCCACCTTTTAATAATGGGTATAATTATTTCCATGGGTATAAACTGAAAAAAAAGAAAAAGGAGGGGGAGGACTGGTACACATCAGTGTGGATGGAGGCATTATCTGAGCTCTGGTTTTTTTGAAGGAATACAGTAATAATTTCAAGTGTGAATGCCACATAGAATCTGTCAGTTGTAAGCAATAAGAAAATGCTGTTACTTTTAACTCCTCTCATTTAAATGTACCGTTTAATAGGTTGAAATGTGTCTACTTGTCCCCCACAAATCAATATCTGGCTTTTTGTTTCATATAGCAGCTAATCCAGTCAAAAAAAAAAAAGTCTTAAATGCTGCTGAGGATGATGTGGTAGTCCTTGACTTGGCCATACTCATTCAGCATTTCAGCTGTTCTGAGAGTAATACACAGGGGGGTGAACTTCAACGACAAAATGTTTTTGTAAACTTATTTATACCTGTCTTGATGCCACATCTTGGTGCAGAGGGGCCGTAGCTTGATACTGGTGATAGAGAGCAGGAAAATCTCATGGCATTTGATCAACTCTTACAGCACTTCTCCATTATCTCGTCCAGATGCTGTCGTTGGCTTTCTGCTTGTTTTTTCCTTTGTTTTGAAGATTCCAAGCCTTTAGAAAAGCTTCTATCACTAGTTGTAGGAGAGTACAGTTCTCCTGATAACATGTGTGCAATAGCGAGACTCAGTCCCACTTCTCTGTCTTTTATGGAGCTCATTCTTCTTATATATTGTTTTATTTTTGTATGGTCAGTTGTGCCTGAAAATCTACATCTCCTGCTTTTCTTCACTGGAGTCCCAGGTTCTTCACTGGCAACGTGGTAGCTCAAAAAAGAGATGGTTAATCTTGTCCATCAGCTTCTAAAAACTTTAATGACTGATCAATAACTTCTGCAACTTTTCATTAATTGCAGCTGACCACTAGCAGTCTCCAGCCTGTTTGGAGGTGGTGAGCAATGCTTTATGCTTCATCTAGCTGTATGTCTGGGGTTTAAGGTGAACACATTTTTTTAAAAAGCATTTAGTTTTTGAAAAGTGGTTGTGCAGTTTTTTACCTTTCTCTTAACTTGGTAGATCTCACTTGGTTATGAATCATAATGTTTCTGTAAAAGTCACATAATCTGTATTTTAGGATAGTGTTTTGGTCACCAGCTCACCCTGCTGCACTGGGGAGGGAATTATGCCAGCGCTCAGAGCTTTTTAAAACACACCATAATGCAGCATATTCTGAAATAAATCCAAGTTGATAGGCAAGCAGCACTACCCAGATGAATTATACAGGTGTGGATTTTTCTTCAGCTCCCAGCTGAAGCAGTTGTTTCAATTCCCACTGCCAGAGGGCAGGGTTAGATGGAATATGGTGTAGAAATTCTTCCCTATGAGGGTGGTGAGGCCCTGGCACAGTTTGCCCAGAGCAGCTGTGGCTGCCCCATCCCTGGAAGTGCCCAAGGCCAGGTTGGATGGGGCTTAGAGCAACCTGGGCTGGTGGGAGATGTCTTGGTTTTCACTTCTTGCAAGTATTCTTCAATGCCAGGAATAATTCTAAAAAAAAAGTCAGAGGGACCAAGTCTGGTAACAGTGACAGATGTTCAAGGTGCAGTGGGGTTTGATCCATTTGGTTTTCCTTCTCCTGTCTTTGCTATTCTCTTTCATCAGCCATTTTTTTTCCTGATATTTTTCCTCTCTTCTCCCTTTCCCTCCTCCCCTGAGTAGGGGCTCAGCAGAAAATGTATTAAATTAAATATAAACTGAAGTGCTTTTACTTAGAATAGGAAGGGTGGAGAAGACAGAGTTCACTCAACCCTTGGTGAATTTGGCTGATTACAATATGACAATGCTTTATGTCATGAGAAGATGGCTCCTGTTGAGAGAATCACACTATGAGGCTGAATACTAGTGTGATGCATTTCAATTAAAATTTTGGTGATTACAGGAGAAAACAGATCTCTTTGCAGATACAGGGATGCCAGATTTGCTCACAAGAGAGACATTAACCAGCTAATAGCTCCATTAATAATAATTACCTGCCTTTATTACTCAGTATATTTCACGATGGAAAAGGGCACTCTAACCTTTCATTCCTTTCTTAAAGGCACAAGACCTGAATGTGATCGAGGAAGTGATCCGGATGATGCTGGAGATCATCAACTCCTGCCTGACAAACTCCCTGCACCACAACCCCAACCTGGTGTACGCGCTGCTGTACAAGCGGGACCTGTTCGAGCAGTTCCGGACTCACCCTTCCTTCCAGGACATCATGCAGAACATAGATCTGGTGAGTGGCACACAGTCCCAGGAGTGGGTTGCACGTGGTTGTTTGAAGGCTTTTGAGAGATGGAAAATACTCGTCACCTTCGTTTTGTTTAACACGTTTAGTGTCTCTTTCCTAGCAACGTCTGGGAAACATAGAAAGACAGAATGATTTGGGTTGGAAGAGACCTTAAAGATGAGGTGACCTCAGCACTGTCTAGAACTACCTGAAGGGAAGTTCCAGCCAGGTGGGGGTTGATCTCTTCTCCCAGGCACTCAGCAATAGGACAAGGGGGCACGGGGGGCTCAAGCTCTGCCAGGGGAAATTGAAGTTGGAGAGCAGAAAAAACTTCTTTGCAGAGAGAGTGCTCAGGCATTGGAATGGGCTGCCCAGAGAGGGGGTGGATTCCCCATCCCTGGAGGTTTTTAAGGTGAGCTTGGCCGTGGCACTGTGTGCCATGATGTGGTAAAGGGACTGGAGTTGGCCCAAGGGTTGGACTTGATGATCTCGGAGGTCTTTTCCAACCCAACTGAATCTGTTCTATGATTCTGTGATCTAGTTCCAGCCCTCTGATTCTTTTAACAACTCTTTCCCACATCCTTAACTCAGCAAAGCCAGGGGGATTTTGAGATGCCTCTGGTGAGGAATTCCCAAGCTATGACACATCTTTCATCTCCCAAAGGGAGGACAACTTCAGCTTCTCCTGTCTGCCCCTTGATAGAAACCTGTCGTTCAGGGGAGTAAAAGCAGATTTTCATCATCGTAGAATCTTCTTCTCTTCTCTTACTCCCATCACCAGCCTATTAATGATCACAGGGAATTATTTTTAAATACCTAGGCAGCAGGCTTCAGCTACGATATTCCCTGGGCTGTGTGTTGTTTCCACCTACAAACAACAATCTTTCCCTTGGGTGAGGAAACATTTTGGAAGAAAACAAAATAGCTGTGGGCGAGAAGCTGTGACCAGTGTGACACTCCATGGACTATGACATTGGGAAACAGTTGTTAATTATTGCTGCATCTGATAGTGGTTTTAATGCTTGTATTGAGAACTTGAGAAATGATTCCTACTAGAAAAATTTGAGGCACAAAAAATGTTTCTCTGTCTTCTAGTCAGTATTTGCAGAGCTGAGCAATGCACTATGACCACTGGTGCAAAATACTGGAAGGGAGGGCTGAACAGGGCCCTAAATCTCTTCCTGCAGTGAATAACACATTTAGTGTGGCTAAAATCTGCAGAGTTACTGCTTTGATTGGCTTTTAATTGCAGGAGATTGACAGATACCTGATGGTCCATAAAGGACAGGAATTTCAGAAGCCAGACTGAAATCCTGCTCTGTACCTATCCCTTCCTCTTCTGTTCTCACTTCGTATTTTCTGGTCATGCAAGAGCTTGGAGAGTGGAGGACTTGAAGCTTAGAACTCTGCAGACTTCCAGCAGCTGCAGTCTGCAGCCAGTGTGATACTGCCTGGATGATCAGGACAAGATGTCTTCAAGTTGTGTAAAGAGGATATGGTGCAGTGGAGATAACAGCAATCTTCATTCCTGACGGAGATAGGGACCTACTCCAGTTACTCATCCAAATTCAGGATAACTGGTCTGTCCAGATCCTGCTGCATGGAGCCCTGTGCCTCCCACAGACAGCAGCACGTCCTTTCCTTTGTAGCACTTAAATGTAGGTTTTCCTCAACAATTTAAACAATTCCTCCCCAAAACTATTTAATATTGGCTTACAGCATAATGCCAGTTACATTGAGCAACTATTTAAGGCTTTCCAAGGCAGCATGTTGAATTTTAAAATAGCTCTTTTGTTAGAGAAGTGAGGATGTCAAAAAAAAAAGATTTTTTAAAATTATTTTTTTAAATGTACCTGTCACCAGCTGGCAAGTGGTGAGAGCTGTCAGGCTTGTAGATCTGAATAAAAGATGAGATTCAGCTGACTCCTCGTCTACCCTGTCACGTCCTGCACTTCATGCACAGTACTGGCAGCACTGCCATCCTGTACAGAACCAATCTTTGTCTTGTGTGCTACAGCCAAAATGTTCTAACTGCTCTTGCTAAACCTTGAAAAAGTGGCCGATCATGTTAGTCTTACTGTGCACATTGCAGGGAATTTGTCTGGGACCATGTGGGCAGGATCTGAGAAGAACCAAAATGAGTTTCTGTCTCGCAGAACCCATCAGGTTCCTCTGCAGGGGTGGAGCTGGGAGCTCCATCCTCATGGCTCTGCAGGACATTGTGGATGTCTGAAATGTAGATGTGCTTTAAAAGGAGACAGAAAAAAAAATTCTCTAAAGATTTGGCTCAGTAAATCTCTAAACTGTGTGTTGCTGGAAGCTGGGGGGATGTATTCGTGGAGAGATCTCCCCATTCTTCTCCAGCTCTCATATCTTATTTAAGCATCCACCCCAGCCTGCCTTCAGACAGATCAGTGAGCTGGGCAGGCTTTTCATGTGGCCAGGTCTAGTTATTCAGAAGAGGATGGATCCACCAACTTCCCATGTACTGGGGAGCTGTGTTACATTTCAGGCTGTTGTGATCCATGGAATTGTGATCACATGGAATTTTGTGACCCAAGTTGTGTAAATTAAAGGTGGAAATAGAAAGTGCTGCAGCTTTTAGTAATGGAAGAGGAGAGAAATTACCTTTCTGAAGCCCCCCAAGAATGTCTGCAGGGGCTGTTCCCACTCTTGGTACTTACTCTGGTCATTAAACAGCAAAGTAGGTTTGGAATATCTGCATCCACGTTAAAGTGGAACTATGAGTGTAATTTTTGACAGTGTCATGGGGGGACAGGACACAGGGAATGGCTTCCCACTGTCAGAGGGCAGGGTTGGATGGGATATTGGGAAGGAATTGCTGGCTGTGAGGGTGGGGAGGCCCTGGCACAGGTTGGGCAGAGAAGCTGTGGCTGCTCCTGGATCCCTGGAAGTGTCCAAGGCCAGGTTGGACAGGGCTTGGAGCGACCTGGGCTGGTGGAAGATGTCCTTGCCCATGGCAGGGGATGGGATGAGATGGGCTTTGAGGTCACTTCCAATCCAAACCATTCTGGGATTCTGTAATCCCCATCATCAAATGGCACTAGAGGTCCACATGAGCAAAAAGGTGCGTGTTACACTCTGGGTCAGTTTGGCATCCCTCTGCTCCAGCAAATTCCATCCACCGATGGATCCTAAACTGTGGTCCACTTTTGTATTTCATGCAGAAATACTAACAGAAAGCGTGGTAATGTTCCATATTGAAGAAATATGACCAAAATACAGAATATGTGAGCTCTGTAATGAGTTTTGGACACCAGAACAGTTGCCAGCTTGGCTTGTCAAAAATGCATAAAATAGATATGACATATATTGACTTTAATGCTTACTGTTTTTACTCTGTTGCACATAATGTTCTCATCAATCACAAGGAAGCGTGGAAGAGGTGAAAAGGCTAAAAATTTGAGGGAGAATTAGTTGGAAAATGCACTGAGGAGGTAATAATGCATAGTTGATGGTGCAGTTAAAAAGATGCATCTGCTGCAGTTCTGTGTAGGTGTAGAAATGGAGAACAGTCCAGAGGTGTCCTCTAAGCCTACTCATGCTGGTAACATCTTAGCTGGGTTACTCTGGATTTAGTATCCCAGAATCATTTAGGCTGGATAAACCCTCCAAGATCATCCACTCCAGTCATTCCCCAGCACTGCCACGGCCACCACTAAGCCACATCCTGAAGTGCCACATCCACATGGCATTTAAATCCCTCCAGGGGTGGGGACTCCTCCACCACTGCCCTGGGCAGCTGTGCCAGGGCTGGACAACCCTTCCCATGAAGAAATTTTCCCAATATCCAACCTGACCCTCCACTGGTGCAGCCTGAGGCTGTTCCCTCTCCTTCTGTCCCTGTTCCCTGGAGCAGAGCCTGACCCCCCTGGCTCCCCACTTCTGTCAGGGAGCTGCAGAGAGCGAGAAGGTCCCCCCTGAGCCTCCTTTTCTCCAGGCTGAGCCCCCCCGCCCCAGCTCCCTCAGCCACTCCTGCTGCTCCAGACCCTTCCCAGCTCCATTCCCTTCCCTGGACACGCTCCAGCCCCTCCATGTGTGTCTTTCAGTTGTAGAAAACAGGACCTGTGAAGGTGCTGATTTGCCAAAGGAAGGCGAGAGTGATGTGATATTTTTCAAATAAAATGCTGCTGTGAAGGGAAATGGAATAGTCTTTTTCACATATTTGTGGGTTTGCAGGTCATAAGGAAAGACTTTCCAAGGTTAATAATAATGAAGCACTGTGGTAGGTTTCCAGGCACTTCAGCATGGGAGACCTCTAGATAGCAGACATTTGGCAGGATGACACTGGGGCAGACAATGGACCAGAATAGATCTGTAGGCACAGATGGATATGGGGATGGCCCTGAAGACCCACCAGAGCTCAGATCAGAGCAGGATTGCCAGGGCTACATGTGGTACAGACCTGGCCACAGTAAATCTGGATGGCACATCAGGATTTAATCCATTCCATTTACTCTGTAGACAACACATAAACTCTGTGGGCATCATCATTGAGGCAAAAATGGGTAAGTGTTTAAGGGTCGTCAGTGTATAGAACACTTTTTGTTGAAATCTACTCATTTGCCCCTGCGTTTTCATAAATAATCTAAAAACCACCATTGCCTGCTGATTGGGAACATATGGGAACCATTAATGCTATACAGAAGAAACTGAAATCAAAATACCTTCTGTTTCCTATTAATTTACTTTTCATTTTAGAAAGCCATCTTAATAGGATATTGTGCATCTTGTTTAGCTAAATGGGATATTCTGCTGGATGGTGAACAAAGAGGCATGTTATGGTTCCTCTTCTGCCCTTGTACAGAAATATTTCAGCTGGGAACTGTCTATATGCATGTGCTTCAGAGGTGGTCTGCATCTTGGTCAGCAGCCTCAGATGTGTCAGGAATTTGGTGGGGAATCTTTGCTCATCATTCCTAAGGATGCATTGGGTTCACGGGCACGGCGAGAGCTCCTTGGCTTTCATTCCTCTCCTGTGTCCTGTGGGCAAGTGACAGATACTGTGTGGTTGAACAACCTTGACCAGGAGCTGCTCCAGTTTTGTTTGCAAAATGGCCTGATAGAAATCAGGAGGTCAGGAGCAATGGCTTAGTGATGCAAAGGACTCCATTGGTGCAATTCCCTACTAGGAATGTAGTTCTCGAAATGCATTTCCCTTCTAGATTTTAAAATCAGTTGAGTTGGTTTGACTCTGGCAGAGCAACTCCTGTTGCAAGACCTGCAGGGCTTGAGAACTAAATTTTCATGGTCTTCTTTAAAATACCCATAGGAAAACCTTGATCCTGCTGATGACCAGAGCCTGGTTAAATATTCTGAGGGTTTTTTGGTTTGGGGACTTTTTTTATTTTTCTGTTTTTGCTTCTCCCCACTCCTGCCCACTTTCTTTGCTAACAGTGGGGAGAGAAGAGCAGAGCATCTTGAAAAGTTCATGGATCTTTGAACATGCCCCTCGTTTCAAGGTGAATCTGGAAAACTTCAGTATTTCAAGTTCACTGATAAACCTCTTGTGTTTCTCTTGCTATTGAACCACTTGAAGCTTTTTCATCCCTTCTCAAATCAGCAGGACTTGGCTTTGCCTCTCTTTTGCTTCAGGTATGACTGTTGGCTACTGAATGTAGCTGTGATTTATGTTTTCCTACAGAAGCTACTTAGCTGAAGTGCTAATCCTGTGGTACTTTAAAACAAGAGGTTTGTTTTCTTCTTTTCTTCTCTCAGTGTGCCATCAGTACACTGTATCACTCTCCCAGTTGAGCATGGTTGGAAATAAAAAAATCCAGTGTCAAAATGTGTGTCTTCTCTTTCAATCTCTTCCCAAAGGGAAAGGGAAAAAAAATTCACAAAATCAAGTTCAAAATGTTTTCATTTTGTGCAGTGATTTTTTTCTTCTCTTTTGCAGAGCTGACCTTTACAGCTGTAGGCAGAGGAGGCAGCAGCGTGTTGTGCTGTTATTTTTAGCTGGAGGAGACAGAGAAGAGCTGTAGTGTTAGTTAGGCAGTGTCACTGGGCTGCCACAGCCCCCAGGGCACTTCAGCATCCACTGAAAATCCAGGTGGAGAAAACATCTTGCCCTTGGTACCTCTGCAGCTTGGTGCATGCTGTAGTAAAGAGAAGTACTTCTTTACTTGAGCCTTGCAGCCTGAATGAAAACAATAGTTGGTGAAATAATAGACACTGCAGTTGTTGCCTCATAATTAAAACAAAAAAAAAAAGAAAATCTCCAAATGTAAAATATTACCTTTAAATGAAAAGTACATTGAAATCAGTCTGATCTGCTCCAGCAATACATTGTACGTTTGTTCTTAGAAGGGCTAAAGATGAGTTTCTCAGGGAAAATTGATCTCTAGGAAGGAATTGCTGGCTGTGAGGGTGGGCAGGCCCTGGCACAGGTTGGGCAGAGAAGCTGTGGCTGCTCCTGGATCCCTGGAAGTGTCCAAGGCCAGGTTGGAGCAGCCTGGGATAGTGGAAGGTGTCCCTGCCCATAGCAGAGGGTGGAACTGTAAGGTCTCTGAGGTCCCTTCCAACCCAAACCATTCCTTCAATCTATGATTAAAACCAATTTTGTAAGTCACCACAGAAAATAGTTTTTGTTTTGAATTATTAATGGTGTTTTAATACAAAGCTTGGAAATGCCATAGCTGGTGGTCACCAAGCCACGTCCCTTGTGCCCATCACACCACAGGTCTGGGTGCCCTGCACAGCCAGGATTAGAGATTCGTGATGAGGGGTTGTCTAATCCAGGATTAGACATGTCTTTTAATCTCTGTTAATGTGGAAGGCAGACAAGAAAGAACTCTTCAGCACAGGTTATATTCCTTGCATGGAGAGGCCTTTCAGCACTCAGCAGGGCTTGGGTACGAGTAATTCATAGAATAGAATCATAGAATCTATTGGGTTGGAAAAGACCCTCTGAGATCATCAAGTCCAACTCCAGTCCCTTTACCAGATCATGGCACTCAGTGCCATGGCCAAGCTCAGGTTAAAAACCTCCAGGGATGGGGAATCCACCCCCTCTCTGGGCAGCCCATTCCAATCCCTGAGCACTCTCTCTGAAAAGAGTTTTTGCTGCTCTCCAACTTCAATTTCCCCTGGCAGAGCTTGAGCCCCCCGTGCCCCCTTGTCCTATTG
Source organism: Sakesphorus luctuosus (assembly GCA_013396695.1). Taxonomy (NCBI): domain Eukaryota; kingdom Metazoa; phylum Chordata; class Aves; order Passeriformes; family Thamnophilidae; genus Sakesphorus; species Sakesphorus luctuosus. Next base: position 495,812 of record VWZD01004555.1, on the reverse strand, counting down.
CTGAGTGCCTGGGAGAAGAGACCAACCCCCACCTGGCCACAACTTCCCTTCAGGCACTTCCAGACAGTGCTGAGGTCACCTCTGAGCCTCCTCTTCTCCAGCACAAACACCCCCAGCTCCCTCAGCCTCTCCCCACAGCACTTGTGCTCCACTCCCTTCTCCAGCCTCGTTGCTCTTCTCTGGCCCCGCTCCAGCCCCTCAATTCTCAGCAACTTGTGGAGTTTCTTCTTACTCTTCTTCTTAAGCAGTCTTTGCAGTTGCTTTCTATTTTCTTAGCCAGGTTACCCAAACAATTAATGAGAAAATTAATTTTCAGAATATCAGAAAGACACGATCTCTCAGCCTTGTTTATTTACCCTAAGATCTAGGGTGAGGAGCTCATACATTTCAGTTATATGCTCAGCACTGGGCTTTTAAACATGTGCTAAAACCCAAAACTCAGTTTGTATTATTCACCTAGTTTGTTTTTTCTGGTTCATTTTCTTTATAATTGGATAAAGAGTTGAAATATGTTAATTTTTATTATTATTTTAGATGCGACTGTTACTTAATGGTGGAAGACAATTAAAGCTCTTTCAAAGGATAAAGCTACTCTTTGTTAAATTTAAAGCTTTTAATTTTTACATTTGGCCAGATTAGTAGGCAAAGTGTTAGACCCTCTGCTACAGAGGGAGCTTGGGCATTAGGGATGTAATGCTGGATGGTTTTTGGTTTTATTCCTGATGTGGTAGTAATAAGCAAATGCCTCTTTTAGGATCTTCTCTGTATAACTCCTCTTTTTTAATTTTTGTTTTTCTCTTTTCTTATTTCGTTGGTGTACTCATTGGGTACTTGACTCTCTCACTGGGGTATTGTGCTCTCAGGGTCCAAAAGAGAATTACTGCAATTCTATATTGTTTGAAGTAGTAAAGCAAATAACACCTACAAGTGAGTATTATTATTAAAGTCGATATTTTTAATTTAAGTCATCAACTGCATATCAAAAATAGCCATTCAGAGTCCTGTGAAATGCTGACATAGCCTGAAAATGCTGAAAGCCTGTCTCGCTTTTGTTCTTTGTGAAATATAACCCAGACAAGATTAGTACCTCTCCCACAAAAATATTAGTCTTTTAAAAACATGTTAAGATTGAAGGGTTTGACTTTCCAAAATAGGAAATGTCAGAATTCAGGTAGTATCTGTGAGCTTCATTCAAGCTTTTTACACGTTTGCATTATGATAATATTTCATCCTTTTGATTAAAAGCTAAATACTAAATTTTGCTTTTGTTGTGGTTTAGCAGAACTTGAGCTAACACGGCAGTGCCAGTGGGATGGATTCTCTGCAGGAGCCTGCCCTGGGCAAGGATGGGTTTCACCAGTGATTACTGACAATAGAGCAGTGTTGAAATGCAGGAAGATGTTTTTTTCTTTCGAAGTGTGTGGGCAACTTGCTGGTTCCTCTGTGAGCTGTGGATGCTCCACCAGCAATTTGTCCCAGACTCTATGCCAAAACCATGACAGCCTCACTCCGAGGTCCTCATGCTCTTTGCACAAGCTCCTTCTTGCCGTTTTTCCTGTTATTTCTGGTCCCTCCCTCCAGCTCCTTTGCTTATGAACTCAGCTTGTCTTCCTACTCTTGGGGTTTTTTTTCAAGGATCAGAGATCACAGTGCTCTGACAGGTCCTTATCTGTGAGAATGTAAAATCCTACCTGCAGTGCCTGCCAGAGGCAGTGAAATTCTCCCTTTCTGCTTGAGTATGGAGATAACCGTAGGGACAGCACAGAAGGTTAAACCTGAATTTTCTCTTGACTGATTCCCACACTTCTGTTGATTAAAACAAAACAGAAAAAAACACCACCAAAAATTCATAACAACCCCCAAAAAGCAACTTCCACCAAATTTAATCTGCCACTATCTCACTTGGTGCAAGTTTCTGGAGATCCAAGCAAGTCTCCCAGCTCAAAACAAGGGCTGCGCTTGGGGGAGGGGGGTCACAAAAAGGAACAACAAGTTTGAATCTCCCAGTAATCGAGCCATCAGCTGTCTTTGTTTTATGAACAGCAGCTGAGCTGGGAGGCATAATTAGAGTAATGGTTTCTGGCTCCAGCTGTGTCTCACTACAGAACAAAGAGAGCTCAACGGAGATTTTGTTGTATAATACACTTTTCCCCTCTTCTTCTTGGGAGAATTAACAAAGATTATTTGGTGGGTTGGGGCTGTGATTCAGTTACAAGTGGACATCAGTATTTCTCCAAGGAGAGTGTGTCTGAAGCCAACAGGATTTGGGAGAGTCACCAGCAGCATTGCAGTGAGTGAAAGTTGTGCTTGCCTCCAGCCCAGGGGTATATTCAGGTGCTCAGGTGTAGACAGGCTCTACCAAGTGCCTCTTGTGGTACTTCCAAAGGACTCTAAGTAGGTGTTGAAATTTTTCCCTGGACCCTTTTGGTGGTGTTTTGAGTTCTGGATCCCCAGGGTGACTGCAGAGTTCCTTTTGGGTAAGGGATGGGGTTTGCAAAGTGGATGAAAGGAGTGATAGAAATGGGGGTTTTCTGATGTCCCACATGGCTCACTGCTGGTGGGATGTCTGCATCTGGTGTGACCTACGGAGCTTGGAGAGGAATAAAAGTTGAAGCCTGACCTAACAGAGTTCTAGGACCAGCTGAGTCACAGAAAACAGGATGGGGTGGGAAACTGGGGGAAAATAAGCTTGGCCTCACCTTGGAGGTGACTGGAGAATGAGAGCATTGAGAGGGAATGTGCAGGTCTCTGGGCCTGGGATCCGTGATGGGGAAGGTACATGGAGCACTTGGGGTCATTAATGTGGAGAGAAGGGGAACTTTGTGGACTTTTTTCTCCCCATCCACTTGCTGTGGCTTTGAGTGCTGCAAAACCCCCAGGAAATCCTGCAGACTCTCATACTGAGATATTTAATAGTTGTCATAAAGCCTTTTGCCCAGGAGCCATTGAAACTATAATGATTTTACTTTAATGCTTGACAAAGTAAATTCCTAGCTCAAATTATAAAAAGACTGGAAGACATCAAAAATCCTGATGTGCAGAACTGACAGAAATACAGTGCACAGAACTTGAAAATGTAAATTTATTAATTCAGCTGTGTGTGTTAAATTGTAAAATCATCTGTCTGTTAAAAGTGACTGCAGGAGGATGCTGAGGATTGTGCTAACTTGACATTAACAAAGTCTCCCTGGCCATGACACAAGCAATAACAAGTAAGAAGTACAGACACATCAATGCTGAGAAAGAAGATGACAGTTTTGTGTGTAAATGGATACAAATATCTCTTATTTTCTATTTATTTATGTGCTCTGATGTTTCATTCCAGGTGATCAGCTTTTTCAGCTCCCGACTGGAGCAAGCTGGAGCTGAGCTGTCAGTGGAGAGGGTTCTGGAAATCATCAAACAGGGAGCTGTTGCTTTGCCCAAAGACAGGCTAAGAGTAAGTGCTCAAGACCTCATCAATTAAAGTGTACTGTTCCAATCAATTACTTATATATATCCTTTATACCTGTAACGTCAAAGCATCACTTCTCCATCAGTAGTGACTGATAAGTGATTAGACTGTTGATTGCCATATGTGTATGTTTTAATTTAAATTTCTAATTTCTTCTAAATGTTTGGGTGAGTTTTTGTGATTAGTTATTAAACTGAAGCATGTGGAGGAATTAAAATTTGCTGAAGGTAAGGTTTTCTTCATTGTATCTTGAAGAAGCAGCCTCACCTCTCCATCTGTTGTTTAGTTATGCTGTAACCAAATTTTTATCGTTGTTTTTTTTTTAATTAATTTGTTCCTCTTTCTTTAGTGTTCTACACCTCCTTCAGGGTCTATATCAAACACTATAAAGATAAATTTCTAGAGCTTTAGTTAAGAATTACCCGACCTAGTGAAAAAATCAGTTCAGGACCTGTGAGTCTGGTCAACATGATGATGAGCTTTCTGTATAATCCTGAGCAGTCCCCTCCATTCTCCTCTCAGAATCTCTCAGATCTCTTGAGGGATTTACCAACTTGACAGCTTTTGTGAGGCTAAAATCCCTTAATGGCTATGTGATGTTTAAATACTGCAACAAGGATATCTGTGAAAGTAGGTAAGTAAGTAAATGGGAGTTACGTGTGTTTTTTAAACACAATGAATTTTGCTTCTCTGTTATGCCAAGTATATTTTAAATACTGTCTGCTCTCTGCAGAACTATTTTTGTTCCTTTGCTGTGATAAGAAAGTGTCTTTTCAAGACCCATTTCTTTGTGGTAACTTTAGGAAAATATCATCTGATAAGGCTCGCTGAGTCCACACGGCCATTGGCGACGGCTGGTAATTTATTTATACCCTGGCAATTTTAAAACACCCATTGGGAATTGTCTAGCTGGCTGCATATACTAATGTCTTTCCTACAGTTCCCTGTGTCCCTGAGATGGCACGTATTTAGTCACTCAGACTGAATTACTTTGGGAGAGATTGGTCTGTAGTCCAAGAGCTGCAGTACAGGAATAGCCCAAGTAACACCAGAGGAGTTCTTGGATCCAAACCCAGCCCTTCAGGTTGTGTCCTTGCCATGCTGCGATGCTGTGAATACAGAATAACACTGGAACTTTGGTTTTTCCTATGACAACTTACACTATTGTGCAGATAATTAAAAGCCCTTATGTTGAGGCTGCAATGATTCCTTCTTATGTAGAGCCAGCACTAAATAAATTTGCTGCTAACAAAAAAAAATTAAGGTTTTATCAGTTACTTATGTGCCACATCAGCTCACATGTCAGGCCACAATTTACAGAAATGCTGTTCCTAGAACGTCAAGTTTAAATTTTCTGTATTAGTGATATACAGTATTCAAAATTATGTGTTTATATTGCCTCTTAAAGCAACAAACAAACAGTTTTTGATATGTGCCAGGCTCTGCAAGTCCTCACCAAGTAGCTGAGTACTTCCAGTTTTAAGGATGCTTAGTGTGGCTTGGAGAACTTCCTTTCCTTTGGAGCACTTGAATTTGGGGATGGAGTTACCAAGTGAACACAGACAACCTGGCACATAATTCTTCTACACTGCCCAATTACACGTAATGGGTTTTGTGTTTTGGGGTTTTTTTAATACTTTTGCTGAGCAGAGTTTGGCCAGAACAGGTTACTCCTCCATGAAGAAAAGTTGATGACATTGACCTTGAAATATATATATATATATATATATAGTCATACTTAATTTGCACATGCAAATAGCATCCTTCCTTTACACAGCACTGATGATGAGCAGCATGTGTTTCCCTCTTGTAGAAATGACCTTGTGAGTGTTGGTGCCCTCTGTCCTTGTACCTCCCTCACAGGAGTCTTACAGTTCCTCAGGCCTTTCCACTTCAGTCTCTGAGCTTTGCAGGGGAAGCTGTTCTGAAGCTCGACAAGCTCATATTAAGATCAGACTGAAGATATAGTTTCACAATAACTCTGGCAACTCTAAGGAATTTTCAGCAGCTAAATAAAGGAGAAAGCTTTAAACCACATGTCTTTAATGACACTCTCTGGGTAAGTCTGGATGGGTGGGAGCAGCCCTACCCACACTCGTTTTGATGGCACCTTTCAGGGAGTTGCAGAGAGTGAGAAGGTCCGCCCTGAGCCTCCTTTTCTCCGGGCTGAGCCTTCCCAGCTCCATCAGCATCCCTGCTGTTCCAGCCCCTTCCCAGCTCCGTTCCCTCCCCTGGATGTGCTCCAGCACATCAGTGTCTGGTCATGATTGACCCAGAACTGCTCCCAGGTGTAAATAGGATAGGGGTCAACCTGTGCCCAGCTGGGACAGTGTCTGGAGGAATTATGAATTTGTCACTTCTGTGTTGACACAACCTACATGTAATTACAACGTGCAAAGCTGTGGAGTTCAATCCTGAGAATTTATAGATTGGCTTTGCAGTTAATTGCTAATTAATTTTCCAGCCATCCTTGCCTTTTGCCGCAGCATCCTGAAGTGCTCAGAGTACAAGGGACCCTGCAGAGATATTATTCCTACCTCCTAGAAATAACCATCTTCAGCTGAAGCACTCCGGGGGAGGCATTTGAAGCATGGATATGATTTGGAAAAATGAGGGCTGAAGCAGAGCTTTTACTCACTGGCTTCCCTGCAGCTCAGACAATGACAGGCTTTTTCTTATGTAAAATACCTAATGTATGCACGGATGTTTTCAAGTGAATGTTTTCAAGTTGCTTATCTTGGCCTTTGTCGAGGAAGTGAGCATTCAAGAGGCGTTACATGTACTCAGGTCCTGAGTCTGTTACTTAGCCCGTAGTTCAAACATGAATCAACTTCAACTAAAAATAACAGCACTTAGAGCCACGATCCTGATCTGCATAATGGAGCTTATCAGTTTCGTAGCACACCCTGGTGCTCCCGCTCCCTTTCACTGTGGGAAGCAACATGGGATGCAAAGTGAGCACAGCACTAGGTCGTGGATAAATACATATATATATATATATACTTGTGTGTCTGTGTTAAGAAAAATATCTTGCGTTTTCTTAGCAAATAATTGTTGGGAAATGGGAGATCTAACTCAGATTCTCCTTCCAGTCCTGGAGCAGTCTGACTGGAGACAAACAATATAATTAACATTATTTTAAGTGTATGCTTTTAGCCATGCACTGTGGAAGGCAGGGAAAGTCCAAGCTGAGTAATTAGCCTTTTAGAAGACTTCTGCACAAACAGAGTGATAAAGGGCAGGTGCTGAAATCAAGAGCTGGTTATTTCTCCCTCAGTCTGTAGGAGGAGATAAATGAAGTTAATATGCCTGGGATGGAGGCAGAAGCCACGGCGTGGAGATAGAGCTGTCTCCTTTGCAGACGAGCAGCCCACAATCCAGGCTCCCTGCTATATTGCAGAAGCTTATTAAAGGCAATTTAGAGATCATAGTGATAGGTGAAAATTGGCCTCATTCGTTCTTTTTTTTTTTTTTTGAATTCTCAGGCTGCCTTTCTTCCCTTTGGTGAACTATCTGTACTTTCAGGATTAAGAGCGTGAGAGAAGTGGGGCTGTGTCTGGAGCCTGCCAGTTATCTTAGGGTTGCAAGGGGAGTTAGCCAGCAGATAATCAGTCTTTTGCAATAAGTGGGAAAACTTGTTTCAAATGCCAGCAAGTGACTGGAAGCTGACATTTGGGTTCATGGAATGATCACACTTGGGAGGCCACATTTAATGCTTTATAAAAGAAAAGTTCCCATTAGCTAAGCCACTTAAGGTAGAAATCTTATTTTCATGAGTGTTTGTTTTTTATTCCTATTCCCTTTCCCCCCATGTCAATGAGTATTTTGTCATCAGTGTGCACTCTGTCAGATGTTCTTCATGTGCTATGCAGACGTGCCATTATGCCATCAGCTTGCACCTTTTTGGTATGGTACAAAATTCAATATTTATTAAAGTGCATTTGAGTTCGATGGGCATTAAAATTTCACAGAATATGTAAAAGGAGCAGAGGTAAAAGCCTTCAGTCTCTTGACAGAACAAGTTTCACTTCAGGTGTTAAAAGCACGTCTCACAGGTTTCCCCTTCTATTAACAATGTACTTGCAACTCCATGAGCGCCCATCTCTTTCATTGGAAAAGGCTCCTAATCACTGAGGCATCAGAGCACAGGGCAAGAGTAAATTGTCATCAAAGTTATAGCAAATAGTTCCTGGGAGCTGGACCAGAGCAGCTTTGTGTCCCCAGCGCATCGCCCTGGGGGAGCAGCACCAGCACCGAAAGTTGAGCTGCAAAAAATGTTGTGAAAATAATGTGTTTGTTGATTGAGATGTCAGTGAATGCAACAGGGATGTCAGCCATAGGGTACTTCCATGGAATATTGTTTAGGTTGGAAAAGCCCTCCAAGACTATGGAGTCCAGTCATTGCCCCAGCTCTACCAAGGCCACCATAACCCATGTCCCCAAGTGCCACATCCACACAGCTTTTAAACCCCTCCAGGTATGGGGACTCCACCATTGCCCTGGGCAGCTGTGCCAGGGATGGACAACCTTTTCCATGAAGGAATTTTTCCCAATATCAAATTTAAGCTTCCCCATGTACAGCTTGAGGCCGTTCCCCCTCCTCCTGTCCTTTGTCCTCTGGAAGAAGATCCCAACCCTTCCCCTGTATCAATCAGGGAGTTGCAGAGTGAGAAGGTCCCCCCTGAGCCTCCTTTTCTCTAGGCTGAGCCCCCCCAGCTCCCTCAGCTGCTCCTCATCAGACTTGTGCTCATGGAAAACTGGAAGGAGGAGTAGCCGTAAAAGAAGGTGTATATGAAGGCCCCAATACTGAGGGAGCCTAAATCATTCCTTGGTTTGGGTACTGAGCAGTCTCTGGAATCATTTTCCTGCTTCTGCAGATGCTCCTTCCCAGGGAAGAGAAACAACGTCTGTTCAATAGTCAGTTGTGCCATCACACTGTGAAGAGGGACAGGACATGGGCAGCACTCAGACAGCATCCCAGACTGCAGAGCAAATGGTTAAAGTTTCATTTATATGAAACCCTGTTGATCCCAAGAGACCACCCATTGTCCCACCTGCTTTTAGGTTTGCTCCTGGTGATGTTTGGGTTTTTTCCTGGAGTCCTGCCATTCTTAGTCCTGAGCGGTTGTTATTTTGCCATGGCAAGATTCTGGACTCAGAATCCAGACCAATGGTCTTTGATGATCTAAGTTAAGCTTGGGACAGATCTGCAATTGCTCTACAAACTATATACAGCTTTCTTGTATTTGTTTTACTGCTGTAACAGGTCCTTGCTGCTGTGGGTTTAGTTGGACTAGTGCAAAAATTAACTCTGTGTAACACCATAAAGAGGTAGAGACGGAAGAGTTACAGAGAGCAGCAACTCATTTGCAGAGCTCAAGGGCACAGCACTGAGCAAGAGAGAGAGAAAACTTCCTTAAAAATAAATTCATACAGTTCTTCCTGATATTTATCTTCTTTTTTTTTCTGGCTGAAAGGTCAAAGATCTTATTATAGTGGAAGCTGATTGTGTCTAATACATCCTTAGGTCTGACGCTAGGCAGGCGCCTGTAACACAGACTTCCTCTTGCTGACCCTCAGCTGCTGTTAACCCTTAACCTGAAGAAGATCAGATTAGTGAGAGAAGTGTAAGAAACTTTTAAACAAAGTGCTTTTTGGGCCTTTCCAAAACACCAACCATATGCTAAGAATAATAATATTTATGGATTGTATGTTTCCTTCTGACAATTTATACCCTCAATTAAGATGTCAGACTTCCCTGCTTCCGTGAGCTGACCTGTAAGTGATGGACAATAACTCATGATCCTTTTGAAGGCATTTGTTTTAGAGGTCAGGTTCTCAGAGACCTCGAGCAGAGAATATACTCCCCGTCCCTTGAGAAATATTATTTTGGGTAATCAAAATTCCAGGGGAAAAGAAGAAAAAAATAGAAGGATCTTGAAAGTTTTGATGAGCTTTGTGGTCAGAAAACAAGTTATCATCGTGAAACTGTGAGCAGTCAAAGACAAGTCTGCACTCAGCTGACTCTGGCTGATCTTGCAGTGGGATTATAAACCTGTCTGTCTGTCTGAGCCAGGGCAAACCCTCATGCAGGTGCTTTTCTGTTAATGTAAGCCTGGCTACTTAACTTGTTGAGAATGAGTTGAAACTAAACTGAATGACACCACTTTATAATAAGTATGTCCAAGCAAGAGTTTGTATCATTTAAATCTATTTAATTAAATGGTGCAAACTTGTGTGTAGGCAAGATCTAAAGTATATGAAAAATATTATGGAAAAACTGTGATTATTATAGTGCTTGGAGTTAGATACTTGCTGACACAGTGCATTGTATGGGTAATCTTGACTATGCATTTTAAAAACTTACAGAAAGAAAAATAACTGCATTATCCCAATGAAAGCTTCAGGGTTTTAATTCAGAAATAAATACCACCCTCGCTTTTAAACATTAATATGATAATCCACAGAAATGTGTCTTTGGTAGGAAGTAGACTTGAGTAGCTAGTTAAAATGTGTAGCATGGCAACAAAAAAATTTACTTATATACCTGATAGCTTTCTTTTAACACTGAAAAAGCCAAGGGCCAAAGTAAATTCTCTTTAACATCTGTGAATTCAAAGCCATAGAATCACAGATTTGTTTAGGTTGGAAAAGCCCTTTAAAATAATCAGGCCCAGCTGTTCCCCAGCACTGCAAAGGCCACCACTAACCCATGTCCCCAGGTGCCACATCTACAAGACTTTTGAACACTGATGTGTGCAAAAGTCTTTTAAATGTGGTGAATCCTGTTGTTCATTGGTTAAAATGGATTTCTGCAGACTTTAGAGAGCCTTGTTAGCTTAATGCAAATACAGCTGATGAGTTGGATTGAATACTAACAACACTTCATTTTCAGAAGCATCCTTCAGGTAAGATGGAAGAAATCAGTTAACTTAGAGGCTTTAGGGGGGGAGAAATAAATTATACTGCAGTCCTTTGAAAAACAGTTTGCCTTGAAATTTACAATCCATAGGGCTTCATATTGCTGGACTCAAGATGTTTGAAATATTGGCATAGGCTGGTAGCATTGCAGAGTCACTTATAAAGCTTATTTATTTATTTTTCAAAGTTTGCTTTAATACTTCTATGTGAAAAAAAAAACCCAACCAGAACTCTTCATACAGTTACCTCTTCCCATGTTTGCATTGATTTTGACTGACATGCAGGTCAAGATTTGGGTTTCTTTGGTGTGGTGTAAGATGAGTCCTTTTGCACACAAGGTCTGAGTTACAGCTGAGTATTTTATCTGTGTGAGTGCTGCCAGGTCCAACAGCAGTGGTGTGCACTGTGGCATTCACAACCTCTCTCTGGCACTCCCAAAGAGAGTTCCCTCATGCTGTAACCCACACCGTATTTACATGTTACTCTCAAGGCTGTTGGAAAAGGGAATGTGCTCTGCACCTTTCCCCAGTTGCCTTACAAATGTGAAAATTATACAGTATCACAGATTTTAAATTTTTTTTCCCAGCATTATGGGGAAAGGGACCAAAACCAAAAAAATCCCCACCCCTCAAATTAATCCAAGAAGCTAAATTTTTAAAATGTGGATGTTCCTGAGAACCCAAACAAATGAAGTTTGCTTTTACACAGCAGCTGTCAGTCAACTTGGGGTTTAAAAGCAGCTTTTTAACTTGAATTTTTACTTTGGTGGTTATAAATTCTTCCATGGGGGCGGGGAAAAATAAACAGTAACTTTTGGCATTGTTGACTAGAACAAGAGGGAAAAAGCCGGCTATTTTATTTTGCTTGTCTGCCTGGCACACAGTTAAAAACATATTAATGCTTTTCTGACACCTCCCTATTGAAGGGTAATATAAACATCATTGCAGCATCAACATAGGAAAATATGCATTAGCAAACTCTTGAATCTCTGATCTTTAAACTGTTTCTCATGTAATATCAGTTTCTTACTGTAAAGCAGCCAAAAATCCCTTTGAACAGAAAATAGTAATCATGCCTTCAACTTAGAGCACTGTATGAAGCTTTTCTTCACAAATTAAGAGTAAATGGAGAACTTCAGCCTTGTTTTCTTCCTAAGCATTCATTTCCATGAGGAAAATCCTGCTTTCACTGGAGAGTTTTGCTCTGGCTCCAGCATTCCTAAGGTTGTCAAGCCACATCTCCATGCTTATGAAATGCTACCAGGCATGATGTGACCAGGACACCAGGCAGGTCAGGTCCCAAGACTTTGCATGTCCCATGGTGGGCAGTATCTGTCTCACAGTGACTGGTATTAATTAGGAGGAAAGAGGGACTGCACTTCTCCCTGCCTTATTTCCCTCTCTTATTTCCCTGGCTGCTGCTTTGCAGGCATCTCATTGATTGCACAGTAGCTCAGAAAACTGAGCTGATGTGATGGTCAGCAGCCTGGTTGGGATCTTGTGGTGTGAGATCCTTGTGTTTATTCCTGTGCTGTGTGTGAACAGAGCAGCAAAACTGAGTCTGAGCTCCTGAGCTTCGACCACCTATTCTGACGTGGAGACAGAGCCCTGTTAACTGAGGAAGGGTCAGTTTGGAGGAGCCAGGAGTGAGTCTTGGTTACCCACACCAAACCCACTCAGCTCCTGTGAGCTCTCTTGTTGGATAGTTTACATTGTACCATCCTCTTTAATGAGTGATTTATCTTACAGGTTATAATTGAAATAAGACACGGATGTCGAAATTCTTTCATTGTGTTTTGACTGCTTGTTGTAGGTTTAAATTAGATACTGGGAAGCAATTCCTGTCCTGCCCTGGCACAGGTTGGGCAGAGAAGCTGTGGCTGCCCCTGGATCCCTGGAAGTGTCCAAGGCAGGTTGAACAGGACCTGGGACAGTGGAAGGTGTCCCTGTCCATGGCAGGGGAGTTGGCACAAGTTGAACTTGAAAGTCCCTTCCCACCCAAACCATTCTGTCATTCTATGGTATAAATGCTAATGTTGCAAAGCTGGATTTTGCTTATGCCAACCAGTCCATGGCACTCCATACCCTGCAGTATTATCCTCCAGTTTAATGCCACATCCTGAAGAGAGAAGAATAGAAGACTACTTCATTTCCTGCTGTAGTGTTTCTTGTTCCTTTATGCAATGTTGTGTGTCAAGTCATCTCAGTATTTGACAGAAGCAGAGCAGTAGCCAAAAAAGGATTGAGGGTCCTTTAAAGGCATCAGAATTGGGAATGTCAAAATGCTCCAAAGAAGAACAGATCCTTTTTATATCTCTTTCAGGTATTCCCATTGCTTTTCTCATCTGAGGGCTAGAGGTGCATTAATTAATGTGAGTAGAGTCATGGAAGGAGCAGCAGGAATGTGGAGTTTGTTTGGTCTAAGTGTGGGTGCAATGTCTGAAGTCCTGCTTTGATGTTCCTCTAATGCCAGGTACCTTGTTTGCAAACCTGACTGGACAGAGAATATAGAGAACTGTCATTTTTTTATACTATTATCTTTTTCACAGCCTTGAGCAGAAATCACAGAAGATCTCAGCAGAGCAGTGAGTAGTGGTGGTGTGATAAGGGGCACACTGAGTCAAGTGGGTAGCAATTTCTTTGGGAGCAAGAAAAAATTCATCCTAGGCTTTCCAAAGAGCTAGAAAATGCAGTAAAACTGGATTCAGACACTTTGAGGACAAGCACAATATTTATTTATCTTCCTCACCTTCCATTTTAGGTGATTTGTTTTCAGTGATAGGACGTTCTACATCCCAGGAAACTCCAAACCCACAGTACTTTCTCCCTGTCCCTGAGACATCTGGTTGTGCTGGGGGAGCTAATCAGTTGCAGACGTTGTTCCTATTAAAAGCCTGCAAGCCACTTGAAAAGTTACCCAGGATTTTGGTAATGAAGGGCCTGAAGTTATTATTTGAGTGGTTTTTTTTTTTCTCTCTCATTTTAACTTCCCTTCAGGGGTCATCAGACTGTCAGTGTTTAATTCTTTTTTACAAGCTCACATTTTAGACTTTTGAAAGTTCAAATCTGTTTGTATCAAGCTACTTAAATTTCTTGTAAGAGTTTTGGGAGTTGTGAATTGATTTGTAATAACACAAAAGCAAACAAACATCCAGGTTAACTCTGTCTAAAGGGTTGTTATTTAAATAGCTCAGAAACTCAGGGCTGAGCTTGGGTTGAGGCACATTTTTCATTTTGCAATTAGAGCTGATATTTGCCATTAACATTCAGTGAGGCTGTCAGTCATATTTATGAGGACAACTTTGCAAAAAATCCATTTATAGTTTAGGACCAAGAGCAGTTTGAAACTCCTGAGTAACATTTAGCTCTTGATGCAACACACCCTATAGCTCGAACTGCAAACCCCTCCTTCAAAGCCTCACCAATGCCAAAATCTATCCAATAATGAATGATTTATCCTTCTGTATTTGGCTTTTTCCTGTTGGAAGGGTGGAGGGGAAGATTCTAAGCTCCAGAATACCAAGTCACTCCTAGCGCTTGGCTCCGAAACACACAAACAACACAAACCGTCACAATCCCCATCCCGACGCCTGTTTCACACAGCCACGTGTTGTCAGCCCAGTTCCTAAAGCCTAAAGGTTTGGTTTTGGGGGGATCCCACATGCTGATGAAGGACCATCCCCTGGTGCCTCCGTGCAGCCCAGGATGGAGCCTGGCAGCACCGCGTTCCGCTGGTGCCGCTCGGCTGGGCAGCGATAAGCAAAGAGACAGTCTGGCTCCTTCCAGGAGCCTCTCGGTCATGTCTGAGCACTCGGCAGTTCCCAAAGCCTCTGGCTGACTTTCCCCTGTGGACCGTTCATTTATCAGGAAATGGAATTGGTTACAGGATTTCGCACTTTGCCAAACCTCACTGACGAAATCCGGCCCCGTTGCTGCTCTCAGAAGTAGGAAGGATGTATTAACTCTTTGTGCCTTGTTTTGAGTTTGCTGAGGAAAAAAAAAGAAAGAAAAAAAAAAAAGCCAGGTTCCTTCCCACTTTTAAAGGTTTCTGGAAATTGCTGACATGCTTTCACCCTATGTAAATATACTACTAATGCAGGATAATTTTGCCTGTTGCATTTATTCCTTTGTATCGCAGTTGCCACTGTCTTCATAAATATTATTTTAGGACAATTTAATTATTTCAGGGCGGTTGAATTATGCTAATGTGAGATTTACCTAGTGAATTCAGTGTGTTCTTGCCTGAAATATGTCTTCTAAAGTAGAGGAGTGAAAATTAAGATTTCTTAAAACTATAAGCAATGCTTTGTTTACAGGGAGGCTTTAAAGCAGGTTATATATAATTTATAAAAGTGTAACCAGAATTGAATAGAAATAGGTCTTTAATTATGCAGATAGGATGACAACAAAAACCCCAAGTGCAGTTGTTTCTGAGTGTATTGCTGGTTTTGCACGTAGTGAGAAAGCCAGTTGTCTAATGGCAAGGTAGACACCACTCTTTTTAGATGCTATTTGGATGTCATCATCTTTCATTACAGGCCAAGTTTTCAGCAAACAAAAAATGAATGCACAAAAAATGTATTTTTTTGAGACTCACGAAACTTCAGGCTGCTCTGGAGTTTGTAGGGCAGAGCTGGTTGGCAATCATAGAATAATTTGAGTTGGGAAAGCCCTCTGAGATCATTGAGTCCAGCTGTTACCCCAAGCCCATCATTAACCCACGTCCCCAAGTGCCAAATCCACACATCTTTTAAATCCCCCCAGCGATGGGGACTCCACCACTGCTCTGGGCAGCTGTGCCAGTGTCTGACCACCCTTTTAGTGAAGAAATTTATCCTGATATCCAACCTAAACATGAGCAAATTCTTAATGGGGCAGATTGCAGTGAGAAATAAAGGGCCACTTTATTTTATTAATTTATTTATATGGTTAGGAGGTTCTCCTAGGGATTCTTCATTTCTCCAGTGGTTGTCATCTGTCTCTTAAGACTAATTTTCTCCCTGAGCAGCTGAGCTCAGTGCTGTCATTCTCCTCTTCCACTACCGTGTTTTTGTGTTGAAGAGGGGACAGATAAATGACCATTTGCAAGTTGTCCTCTGGTGGGTGCAGGTGGCTGTTCCTGTACCACTTGGGTAAATTCAGTTTGTGCAACGATGTGTTGCAGCAGGAGCATTTCTGTTGTAACACATCAGTATGTTTAATGCAATCAGTAGTTGTAACCTCCCATGTATGAAATTAATAAGCCCAGAGGTAAAGCACAGTGCACATATGGTAATTGTTATGTCTGGAAGTGGTTGCTGCATTAATTGTTAGCGGTAACAAGTAATACAGCCTCACTTAATTTCATTGCTTCTTGTATGAAGAGCCTGTAAACAGAATTTTTGCAGTCTAATGTCAGAGGTTTTTTGTCTTTTTAAATATGAGCAAATCCCTGTACTTGTATTTAGAGCTATCTTAGCTCTTTTAGCTTTGTGGCAATTTGGGATCCTTTGTCTGTCAATAAAAAGTGGCTGAAAATAGCTTGTCCACAACCTGTGAAAGTGCTTTGTAGGTCTCAGCTGTCTGTCATCTGGGGAGGCTCCAAACAGTTCAGAACCGTGGTCTGGGTTTAGAACCAAACCAATGGTTAGGGCTGGAAGGGACCTTAAAGCTCATCCCACTCCACACCTGCCATGGGCAGGGACACCTTCCACTAGACCAGCTTGCTCCAAGCCCCATCCAACCTGGCTTTGGACACTTCCAGGGATCCAGGGGCAGCCACAGCTTCTCTGCCCAACCTGTGCCAGGGCCTCACCTTTCTTCAGTGCTTTCTGAAATCTGAATTTTCATTAATACAACACAGGATAAAGGACTGGCTGAACACAGACTGTTTCAGAGCATTACGTAGTAAAACTGAATCGTATAAATGCAAGGGTAACGTAGGAAAACCTTATATGTAGGGTTCTCAGAAGCACTGGTGAGGGTTTCATTGGCTTCAGGGTTATGGTGACAACTGTATTTTTTAAATCCTGTATGTTGTGTATTTTTATTACCTCCTTTATGTCCTACTTGTAGTTTTCTCACAGTTCTCTAGAAAAGATGCATCGTGTTCTTACAGAGGGCTCTGTTTATCTCTCTGAAATCCAGGGAAACACATTTCATCCCAGGGTGAAGGAGTGCATCAGAGCTGGGTATTGCACAAGGAGCCAAGGTAGCTTGAGAGGGTGGTGCTTGAGCGAGTGACTTGAGTAACAGTGATTCTGCAGTTCAGGAATGAGGTGCATTGGCCAAGATGAGGATGAAGGGTGGGCTAGCACTGGACACTCCTATTCCCAAGCTGCTGTCTACATGGAGACTAATATTTACATGGAGGCTTAATGTCTGTCCACTCCACCCCTGAAAAGTATTCCAGTTACCTTCTGGAAGCTGCATTCTGGATTCAGTCACTTCATTCCCAAGTCATTGCTTTCTTTACGAAGCTCAGCAATTACACTGGAATGAAGTCACCTTTTTCTGGAGTTGCCATAGCTGCTTCTGAAGAGCTATTCCATAATACTGTTATGCAGGTCAGTCTTTGCAGAGATCTGGACAGTGTTTTGGCTATCCCAAACTAGTTTTGGGAATAAACTGAAATGCTCAGTTGACAAGGTCTTACCTACCCAGCCAGGAGACATGCACTAGGTGAAAGTAACAATTGAATTGTATAAATGCAAATATAATAGTATTGTCTTAATAAAGTAATATATAGTGTGATTCTGAGGCTTAATTCTTCAAACCAATAAAAATGGAAAATGGAAAATAAAACCATTTTAGGAGCAGGGTGATCAGCAGTGCAGGAGTTCACTCTTTATCTCCTGTGGTTGTCCCCACTTTGCCATCACCTGGGTCAGCCCGCTGGCTGCTCTGCAGAGCTGTGACTGCAGTCACAGCCCATACCCAGCTGGGCTGATTAATGCCTCCTCAGCCTTGCCTGTAGCAGCCTGTGGGTTGTAATTAACTACTTCCCCAATGAGAATTCATGCAGTTACATGCAGGGGCTTTAGAAGATGGAATAACGTCCTATAAAAAGTTATTTAAAAATGTTTTTGTTTCTTTCTTTACTCAAGAAGAAGGGTGAAGGTTTTAAACTAAAAAAAGGTAGATTCAGACTAGATATAAGGAAGGAACTTTTTATGATGAGTGTGGTGAAAGACTGGCACAGACTGAGCAGGGAGGTGTTCTATGCTCTATCCCTGCAAGTGTCCCAGGCCAGCATGGAAGGGGCTTGGAGCAACCAGGGATAGTGGAAGGTGTCCCTGTCCATGGCAGGGGGTGGAACTGGATCATCGTTAAAGATCCTTTCCAACCCAAACCATTCTGTAAGTCTGTGATTCTATGAAATAAATATGTAATTCTTTATGCTACCTGTAGGGAGCAGAAAAATATTTCTCTAAGGGACCAAAAGGAAGTCCACTACAAAAATCTTCCTTGAATCAGAAGAGTCTGGTTGTGTTCTGCTGGTGACACAGACAGCATGAGGGGGACCCCTCAGCCTCTTCATCTCATGTCCAGGGAAAGGTGCCCCAGCTGGTTCTGTTGGGCAATGGTAGCAGCAACCATTGCTGTTAGGAGTAATGTTTTGGAGGACAAAAATGTGGCAACTGGTGGCCTCTTCCTCCTGTCACCCACAGTGAGGAATGTTTTCCATCCTGCTGCTCTCCATGTGGCAGAGCATCCTTGCACAGGGCATTGCAAGAGGTGATAACAGAGAGAGCTGGTGGTAGGTGATACTGGGTACTCTGCAGACTTTGTGGAGGAGAAGGCTCAGGAGGTGGCATACAAACGCCAGCCACTAAAGGGGACATGGATTGGCAAAAGAAATCAGTCACATATTTCTTTATGCTTTAACTGGAACGTGGTTTTGGCCTTTCATTGCACTGAGAATTACCCAACAAGACTAGAAGTGAGTGTAGCAACAGGACCTGATTTTCCATGTGAGTTCTTGAGACACTGTGCAATTCAAAAATAATTAAACAGTCCCCAAATTTAATTTTTCAGTAGCACTTAGAAAGATGGGGTCATTTCAGCTGGAAGAAGGATGTGTAAATTAGAGGTTAGAAAAACAATTCCTGGCTGTGAGGGTGGGCAGGCCCTGGCACACGTTGGGCAGAGAAGCTGTGGCTGCCTCTGGATCCCTGGAAGTGTCCAAGGCCAGCTTGGACAGGGCTTGGAGCAACCTGGGATAGTGGAGGTGTCTCTGCCCATTGCAGGGGGTGAGATGAGATGAACTTTAAGGTCCCTTCCAGCCCAAACCATTCTGTAATTCTATGATTCTCTTACTTTATAGGAAGGAAGGACACAAGTAGGGATTTTGAGCTGAATTTAAACTTTACACAGATTCTAACATGAAACTGTCTTTGGGTGTCTGTTGTTTTACACCACACACATTAAATGTGTTGATTGCATGGGTTTAAAGAAGCAGCTACAAGAAAAAGGTATCAAATACAGTGCAGAAAGCAAGCACTGGAGGAATGAGATGATGGGAAAGCACTGTGAGACTTTCCAAGTCGCTCCCCGTGGTAACAGAGCTCTGACCTCGGTAAACAACATTCTGCATGTGTATGTTTCTCAAAGCTACTTCCATTCTGCTGGCCTGCCACATCATTTGAACTCTGTTAACCCTCAAGGATGATCCCTTTTTGTTTTTTTGAACGAGAGCACAGAGGATCTTCCCTGCCCAGAGCTGTGGAGTTTTGGCTTTGCAGCAGCCTGGCAGGAGCCCAGTGCTCATGATCAGCCCATCACTCCCTGTCCAGCACATCTCACAGGAGGGCTCCCAGCCAGGGCCCAGCCCCTCTTCACTTTGGAGCTATACAATTGCTCAGGCTAAATAACATTCCCCAAGTTTCCCTCCCTAGAAAGTCTCCCAATACTTTCATTGTGTTTTTTGCTGTGACCAGATCTGCCCCACATGTGTTGTGCAGCCTTCCCTCCCTCTGTTGCATATGTTGTGAGTCCAAGGAAAAGCCCAGTGCCAATTGCACTGCATGTGCATGACGTGTTGTTTCCAAATATCTTGCAACTTTGGTCAAAGCAATGTAAAATTACACTGAAATGCTCTGACCTTTTTTTTTCCTCCGCTCCTCAGTTGAAAGCTATTTCCAACCCATGTGTTTGTTTTCCACTGCAAACATACAGTATAGGCAGAGTGGCTGAAAAGTAACAAAAAAGTTGCATTTAAAATTAATTTATTAGTTTCTTTGATTAATAAAATCCCACATTTTTTCTGATTCCATAAAAAAAAGCATTAGCCACTTTTTAAATAACATACAATATAATGTGGCAGAAGCCAACAACTTTATCCCAGAAGGTGCAAGATGTGATGAGTTATGACAACTGAATACAAGATAGAGAAAAAGTCATGTAACCAACTTCCAATTATACTGATCCAATTACTCTTCCACTTTTAAGGTTTATCTGTCTTTTCTGAATTAGTCTTTTGAATTAAGTTTCCATAAGATGGCAGATTGAGAAAAACAGTCCTCAGAAAATTCCTGCCCTGGATGACAGATGAACTAGATAATGGAGTATAATCTCTTCCATTTTCATGATTCTGACACGTTTTCACTTCTGTGTACATGTTTAAATCAAGGAATCAAAATAATTTTGAGTACAGAATATAAATCCCAGACAAAATTACAGCTTTCATTGCAGTGTTGGGTTAAATGTAAACAGCAGGAATGTAACAGATATCTTCTAATTAAATGCATAAATCAGAGAAATATCTTGAATGTTTACAGCAACTGCACCAAGAAGTGAGAATGAGGAAGAGATGTACTTTGTCAGCTGCCTCCACTGCATTCCCATACTGAGTTTAATTTTGTCACAACCTTTGGTGCAAGTTGCAAAGCTTCTCTCCAGTTGATTTATAGGCTGTTTGTTCCTGCTGAGGATGATTAGTGATGGAGATGGTTTTTTCCTGGCCAAGCAGGGGATTTCTCATGTCTGTCAGCTTCACTGCTGAGGACTCTGCTGCTGGGATTTAGAGGGCAGCGGGTTTAGGTCACTCTGCCTTTATGGTGGCTCTGATTGTTCTTTAGTATCAGATGATGGCATTGAATCTTAAATCCATGTGTGTTTAGGCTGGGTTTATGGTTCCTGAGGTCATGATGCTCAACCTACAGTTTGCAAAGACTGACTTACCTTGACCATGTTCTGATGTTGACTCTGTTGACTCTACCCTAAACAAACCCTACTATGCTCCCTTTCACCCAGCTTTTCTCCTTGCCTTTGGAAAAGCCTTCCAAGACCATCAAGTTCAACTTTCTCCCAGCACTGCCAAGGCCACCACTAACCCATGTCCCCAGGTGCCACATCCACATGGCTTTTAAATCCCTCCAGGGATGGGGAGTCCATCCCTGCCCTGGGCAGCTGTGCTAGGGCTGGACAGCCCTTTCCATGAAGAAGTTTTCCCTAATACCAACCTAAATTTTCTGTGGCACAACTTGAAGCCATTTCCGTCTTTCATTTCCATCTCTCTCTTGTTCCCTGGGAGCAGAGATGCATCACAGGGCAGGTGCAAAGTGTTTTCAGTCACCATGGGAGATGAGGGGAGACAGGGAGTCTTGCATTTACTCCTTGCATGCCAGCTTGGTAATTTATACTGGTTTTCTGTCACTAAAGATCCCAGAGACAAAAAATGGTTTGAAGACCTTAAAGATCAGCTCATTTCATGCCCTGCCATGGGCAGGGACATCTTGCACCAGCCCAGGTTGCTCCAAGCCCTGTCCAACCTGGCCTTGGACACTCCCAGGGATCCAGGGGTAGCCACAGCTTCTCTGCCCAACCTGTGCCAGGGCCTGCCCACCCTCACAGCCAGCAATTCCTTCTCAACATCCCATCTAACATTGCCCTTGGGCAGTGGGAAGTCATTCCTCCTGTGGCTTGTGGACTGAGTTCAGCTTGAGGACAGACAGTGTAGCAGCAGGGTGAGAATTTCCCACCTTGCAGCAGCATCCAGAAGCTCCAGGAGGAAGATTTCCATTCCTTCAATGCAGCATTTGAGCTGTCCACAGTGAGGATTGTTTTTTACAGGTGGGAAGCCTGAGGCTTGTATCAGGCAGCTCACTGAATGAAGGTCTCCTCAGTGGTGTGAGTGACTGGCTGCTCCAAATCAGAGCAGGAAATTCTGTGTCTATGGAGTAGAGTGGGAGGAGAGCACAGGTGTTGTACTTAATGTGAAACCCATGAGATTCAAGTGGTGCCTGTAGCTCTGAGCTCAGAGGCAGGCAGCAAAACTTTATTTGAATTCCTCATGCTTGTCTATCCCATGAGGTTCTGCCAAGCTCCATCCTCCTGAGCTAAGACCAGCAAAGCCTGATTGTTGTCACTGGGATAAACAATCCTGGCCTGAATGCACAGGGAGGAAGGGGGCAGATATGTTTGATAAAAAAGGGGCATAATAGCATTTAGGAATAAATGGCTTCTAAAATTTCCCATCCTTAGCTGGGATGTTCTCTGGAAATGTTTGATTCATGTCCTAAGGACAGTCTTTACCAGAATAAGTCTTAATGCAATTAAGGTCAGTGAAGACGAACAAATCTGGAAATGCTGCATCTAGTGAAACAGAAAACACAAGTAATTTTCATTCATTATTGCAAGAGCAGCTTGCTTGGAGCCCTTTTCCAGACTGAGATGATTGTGTGCATTAGAAGAAAAAGCAGTTTCACTATAGGAGAGTGCTACTTTTTAAACTGGTGGCATCAGAAGACACCAAGCAAACAGATCCCTTTTGGATGCAATCAGCTCCTGACTGACTGCCTGTACTGAGACACTCAAGGTGATGCAGTTGCCCAGCTCAAGTACTCATGAAAATGTTCTCCACTTTGAAGGAATCCTTGTCCTATTCAGCAGTAGGTCTCCCTTTCTGTCTTCTACACACTGCTTGCCTCTATCATTGATAAAGGCATGTTTCCAGTACCTGATTTGAACTTGCTGTCACAACCTTCATGAATATAATAGAATGTAGAATAAAATACGGAATAGAATGAACAGCCTAAAAATCCATTTAGGAAAAGGCACCCTAGTTACTTTTCAAGGTCAAGTTAACCTCCCTTCCATTTTGCGTTTGTCTTCACTGTACTCTTAGATTAGGACAAATTTTTTTTAAAAGAGCTGCGAAGACCACATCCGCAAAATAACTGTGTAAACGTCCACATTTGGCACCAAGTCCTGGTCTGGCAGTCCCAGCAGAGATAAGGCTGCAGTCTGGCACCGTGTGCTGCAGCTGAGGAGGCTTCACTCTGTCATTTCAGGTTTCACTCCACCAGACAAATAAATGGGATTTCCTGCGTGCAGCAGGACAGCATCCGTGGCACTGATTCTCTGTTTGCAGAGGCTCGAAATGCCTGAGAAGGGAGTATGTCCGTTGGGGTGTACATTTTCCAGTTTGGGGAGATTAGGGAGCCAAAGGTCTGCAGACTCAATAGGGTGTTAGTCAGCATGTCCTGAGCCTCAGGCAGATAAGGGTCCACTTCCTAGGCTGCCCTGATCTGAGAGTTAACAGTTGGTGACAGCGAGTCTGTCTCTGTTCTTAAGTCATTGTTATCATTTTTTGTAATATTTACAGGCCTGGCTCTCTCAGATTAAAAAGTACAAAATCAAAAGGAGGTCTTCCTCCGTGGGCACTGGGGGTGGGAGGGGAGGATGTTTGGGCTTGGCATGAGGCCACGCTGGGTGGGAGGGACCAGGGGAGGATGTCAGTTCAGACTTGGTCTCTGTGGCTGCTGTTACGTAAAAGTCAGACCTTGTAAAGTGACCTGTGAGGAGCCCTCCACACGAGGAAACATGCTGTACATGTCAGCCTTGCAGAGGCAAATCAGAGCTCAGCTGGGAGAAGGGGTCTTGTCTCTGGGTTGGTGCACAAAGCCAAGGTCTAGGCGGTGTTTTGGACCCTTGTGCAGTGATAACGGAGAGGAGCGTGGTCCCAGTTGTCCAAAGGAATGTTCTTTTTGGCTTGGTGGGATGTTTTGGATGCAGCATTGCACCAATATCCAGTGAAAGCATGTCTGGGACCTCGTCACTGGAAAAATATGCAAACTGAATCACTGTGCTCTTCTCCTGCCACCTTTTGTGTTGGGGGAATATATTCTACGCAACTAAATGAGAAAACAAAACTGACATTGTAGTGACTCTGGACTTGGGATAAGGAAACAGGAGGGTCAAAACAGCATTTTGACCTCCCGATGCCTTGTAGGTCTGCTGGGTAATTCCAAGACTGTATTAGAGCAGAGAGGGGTCATGTAGGTGGTTTGCAAATGGAAAAATCCTTAAACTATGAAATTAGTGTGGATTATTCTGTCGTTATTCTTCAGTCCCTTCCCAGTTTGGATCCTGAAGAGCAGGGAGGTCAGCACTGGAGGCTCCATAAGTGGTCTCCAGCTCCACCAGCAAACACAAGGTGGGATTGAGTCAGGTGGCAAAATCTCCAACTCCTTTTCCAGGGTAATGGAGGAAAAATCTAACCAAAAATCTAACCCTGGGCATGACAAACGTTATGGAAAAAAAAAAAAAGAGGAAAGGGGAATGTTTACATATTACTGCATCAGAATTTGTGCATTGTCCAGATAAGTTCCCAAGGTCGTGCCTCTGGCAGCAAGGCAGATTGTTGGCTCTGTTGCCTCACTGTAACACAAAAATGTGGGTTAAGTTCTTGAAGTTCAGTCATTTCCTTTGTTGTCATGTGTGTGTCCAACATCCACCACTTGCTTTGTGTTGCTGGTTGTGTGGCACACACCATGGCAAGAGTTCTACTTGTACAACAGCTGGGCATTTGGTGGGAGTAGGAGTCCAGCAGCAGTGAGAGGTTTATCTGGGGTTTGTTTGGGGATGGTGGGATGGTGCCTTAGCCTAGGTGGGGCAGTCATCCGTGATGTTATCTGGAGCACAAAGCATTTCCATGATAAACAACATTCCTAGTACTTTAGAGTAGTCTGCTATCAAAGTCAAAACAACTGCTCTGACTTAGACAGTAGCACTCACTGCTCAGAATTTTTAAAATACATAGTTGGCTCTGTCTACAGTAGTTTCACCATGTCTTTGAGTATATAGCTACACATATCATTCATTATTCAGCAACGTTATTTTCTCCAAAGCTTCCATCATTCATACATTTCATAGGCCCTTTTCCAGTGAGTTTTTCTTTATTGTTAAAAAATAGTTTAATAGATTATATTGGCTAGACTGAAAGAGTGCAGCTCCTCGGAAAATAATTAGCAGATGATTGTCTCTGATGTGAGAAATAGAATATTGTTTGGCATTTATAGTGCTGGCTTTGTTTTTAAAAAAGGATGAGGGGGGAATATAAATCTCTCATTTTTATCCAGAAGTTGGAGCAAACTTTGTAGCCAAATACACAAATTGATTCTTCTCTGCTGCCTTCACCAATAATATCTCCAAGAGGAGACTTTGCCTTTCTCACCCTTTCTTTACCCCTCCTGTGAGTTCCTCCACGTTGTTGCACATAATCAAATTGCATAGTGAGAGTTATTTTGATCTTTGGTAAGTCCTTAACCATGAAAAGCTCTTTTTATTTTATCTAAGAGTTTCCCCATTGACAAGGTGATGAAGGCTCTGAAGGCACCATGAGCTTTTTCTGTTCTGACCAAGCACCTCAGTGTCTCCCAGATCACAGAATCATTTAGGATGGAAAAGCCCTCCAGGATCATCAAGTCCAACCTTCCCCCAGCACCGCCAAGGCCACCACTAACCCATGTCCCCAAGTGCCACATCCACATGGTTTTTAAATCCCTTCTGGGATAGTGATTTGCTCCAGATCTTCTGGTTGACTGCAAAACTGACCTTCCTCTGTCTTCACTTGCTTGATAAACTTCATAAATATATTTTCTGTCTTTGGCAGAGTGATCCAAACAGTACATATATGGATTTAGGACAATGTGAGTTTATGCCCAATTTGAGGCCTTCAAAGAGTTTTTCCTCCCTTTGCTCCTGATTTACACAACACATAAAAGTGAGATGTTTCCAACTGAGTTATGGCAGCCAATTTCTTAAACTTTACCTTTCCACACTTGAAAAGGGCAAATGGTATTTTGGTGTTTGGAAAGTCTTTATAAGGTTGCAGGGTTTAATTCTGAGGCTTAGGAAATTCCTGGATGTCAAAGCCCTTCTCTGAGGGTACTGCTAAAGCTTCGTGGTCTGAATCATGAGTTGTATCAGAGTGAAGCATCCAGAGTCTGCTCCTAACCTTGTAACCTTTTGTTAGCAGCTATACAAGTCCTCCATAAAAAAGCACCAGTGAATGAGTGATTTCTAAACTCATTTCAGTTTTGACAGAGATGTTTGCTGTAAACTTACAGTTTCTCATGGCTGTGTAAAGCTTTGCATGTCGATCTGGAGACGGATGGGTTGTGAGCTGAAGCACAGGAAGCCAGGGCTTAAACCCATTTGCATTTTCCTTAGCAGTGGTAAAAATAGGGACTGCTGTTATGAAATGTGCATTTTCTACAAATCCCATGGCAGGAAGGGCTTATACCTCCACTTCATATCCATGCAAGTTTTCTGAGTTGATAGGCTTGTCCCCATTAGTGCTGTGGTGCCCTTTAAGGCCACTGAGAAATGGGCCCTGGGATTATTCTGGTTTTCAGATTTTAATTCCCTAAATTCAAAAGCACACAAAGGATTTTACTTATTTATCTGAGTAGTTGATGTGTGGGTCATGAGTGCTCGAGCAGGGTCAGGCTCTAGGACCATTTTTGTCAGTTCAGTCAGTAGCTTTCTTCATTCCACATGATTAAATCTTCTCTTTGTTAGTTTTACTTCAATTTAAAAAACACTCCTTGTTTTTAGTTGTTGTCATTTTGAGGTTCTTTACTTTTTGCTCAGATCTATGTTCTTTCTTCTAAAAGGCCTCTGTATTTTCAAAGAATTTTTGTTGTTTGGGTTAAGGCCTGAAGTGGATGAAAGTTCTATTTTTTGTTGATGGTGCCTCATTTACACTTCATGCCTTCATCCTTGAGCTTAAAGATTGATTACATGTATCAATCTCTTGTTCTCTTCTTTCTTATTATTTGGTAAAACTAACATATATGGTATTTTCTGGAGTGTTGCAAATTCCTTGTAGTGTTCCTGTTGCAGTTCTCTGTCTCCCCTGGTCAGGCAGCAAGTCAGAACTCAGTCTGGCTCCTTGGTGTTGAGCTGTCATCTTGGAAATGCTCTGGAAAAGTGTCTGTCTGCCAACATGACATAGAGAAGAATCCTGTCAGGCCAAGCAACTTGCAATTAGAGCCATAAATCCTTGAATTAGGACTATATATAATACCTACAATGTTTTGTAGAGGTAAATGATGTTTAGCTGTGTGTAATGCATGAGTTTAACTTTAGTCTTTCATCTTCTTAATCTTTACTTCCCATTCCAGAATTTCTCCAGGTAGACACAGTATCTCTAAAGCTGAACAGGGATCTCCTTTATTCTCAAACTAAGGGATTTTCACAGAATCACAGAATGGATTGGGTTGGAAGGGACCTTCAAACTCATCCAGTCCCACCACCTGCCATGGGCAGGGACATCTTCCACTATCCCAGGTTGCTCCAAGCCCTGTCCAGTCTGGCCTTGGACATTTCCAGGGATCCAGGGGCAGCCACAGCTGCTCTGCCCAACCTCTACCAGGGCCTGCCCACCCTCACAGCCACCAATTCCTTCCCAATATCCCATCTAACCCTGCCCCCTGGCACTGGGAAGCCATTCCCTGTGTCCTGTCCCTCCATGCCTTGTCCCCAGTCCCTCTCCAGCTCTCCTGGAGCCCCTTTAGGCACTGGCAGGGGCTCTCAGGTGTCCCTGGAGCCTTCTCACAGCCCGTTTGTAGCTGCTCACCAGTGATCTGGTTTATTCATGTCCTGTCAGAAGCAGCCCCGAGTCCAGGTGTTTCTGAAGTGGACCCAGGAGAGCCTGGAGTGGGTACCTGGCCTCACCCTGTGTTCAGATACATACATTTATACAGTGTTTCTGGAATTTGTATAGATTAAGAACACAATATGAAGACAAAAATAATTTCTGTGGCACAATTTGGATCTATTGACATTTATCAGCAATATTTGTTAGCTGTGTGGAAAAGAAACAAGTATGTATGCATTTACATCTGTGAATTTCTGGGACTTTTAGGCTGTCAGTATTTGCCATTCTGCCCCAGAAAGAAAGCAACCTTCTTCTTAAGGTACCCTGCAAAGCTTTGTGCCCTGGCAGGTGTACCACAGATATTTAATCTCTTTAAATCATTGTGTTTTTACCAAGAAACATCTAAGCAGAGCTGTTTGGCTAATTTTTCCTCCAATGACCTGACTTCTCAGTACTCCATTAAAATAAAGTTGTAATTGCTGAACTCTGACCAGAGGCACATCTGCTTTTCTAGTGGTAATTCACAAGTCACACTGAAAATTCGCTGCTGAGCATTTGTTTTCCTTCAGCTCTGGTTGTACAAGCCTTTCCTCAAAGTGCTCTGAAAGCAGAAATCACATATCAATGATCCTAACCTGCTAGAACAGTTGGCTCTCTATAGATAAACTTACTTTCCCTGCTGGACCAGGAAGATTGTCCCATTTAGAGTATGGGTTACTTGTCTTATGGAATTCTCCTTGGGAAAAATTATGTTGTCTGCTACAGCTCATGTGATTGCTTCAACTCTTTATATTTCTTTTATTATGTATAATACTGTATTTATTATATCTAATATATTATATTTAGCTGGAGCATAGACAATTTTGAACCTCTTACCATCCTCAGTTTTCTGTTTCTCTCCCAACCCTCCTGTCACACCCTGAGCCCCGTTTTCTTCACCATTTTTCAGTTTGCACCTATTCCTAACACAGATCTCTGAGCAAGACATGTGGCTCACACCTAGTCTAGCACATTTCCTGTTTGCTTCCCTCATCTCCCCACCATCATCCTCTGCTGGGCTGTCTGTGCTGCGGGCCTGAGAAGGAGAATAAGATGGTATCAGGCAGGTGTGGTGTAGCCCATACAGATATTTCACCAAAGCCGCACAGACTTTCTGAAGTCAAAGAGAGGCATCTCAGACACAAACAGAACCAGAGAGAGATGAAAGGGCCTTATCACTCCAGAAGAATTAAATGACTGCAAAAATTCTACCTATCAGTATCTTAAAACAAGCACTGAGATGAGAACAAGCACTGAGGTGTTTTCTTCCAATAATTTGCTCTGTTAAAGAACTCAAGTGCTTATGTTGATGTAAAAAACTAATATAGCAATGCTTCTGTATATAGCAATGCTTGTGTATCCATACCAGGAATGGTGCACCAGGCATGACTGTTGAGTTGTTTCCAAGATCCCTGGCCATTAATTTGATTCAGACTGGTATTTTGGGGACCAGATTTCCAAGTGGCACTGTGGATTTTGCAGACAAGTGCAAGTGTCCTTCCTTTGCCCAAATTCCTTACAGGCTGGTTAAGTGGTGCAAGGCAGGTTTTAGGGGTAATCCTTGCTGGAGTAAATATTCATTATAGGCCCTCTAACAGAGACTTGGTACAGTGCTGGATCTAAACCCTGCCTTTTTTTGTTCTTTACCATTTGATCTATTTTGCTAACAAGATCCAACACTACAGATGCTCCCCAGGCAATACTGCTATATTTAGCTGAAACAATATGAAACACATAATTTGCCAGCATGTCATTAGGTTACCAAACAGGACTTAGGGTAAGCTTTTCAAGCACATACAGATCCCATTTTCAGAATGACTTTTGAAGCTTTGGATTGGTGGAAAGTCCCCATGAATTTGACTCTCAGATGTGTGTTCAGACTCCTTTGGAAATGGTACTTTCCTCCTCAAAGTGTCACCTGCTTTTGAAAACATTGACTTGCACTTGATTGCTGTCTCAGAAACCAGAACTCAAGA
Organism: Sakesphorus luctuosus; assembly: GCA_013396695.1. NCBI lineage: Eukaryota > Metazoa > Chordata > Aves > Passeriformes > Thamnophilidae > Sakesphorus > Sakesphorus luctuosus. Next base: position 466,556 of record VWZD01004555.1, on the reverse strand, counting down.
AAAAGAGAATTCTCCACAAATTTTGTTAATCCAGTTCTTCAATTTATTATTTTTCCACAGTGACTGCCCCATTGCTTTGATGAGTGCTGCTTTTCATCCAGGGAAGAATCAAAGACACAGCTTTGCTTCATCGCTCTTAAAGCAGCTCCATCTGCCCTTGCTTGTGTTATCCTGGTGGAGATCATCCACTGACATAACACTGTAGCCTAAGAGCAGATCCAAGGGTTCACTTGAAGAGAAGGGGCTATTTTATTTAATATACAGCTGAAGGCTTGTGGCTCAGGTGCCATTGCCTTGCCTGGAGCGGGGCCAGGTGCTGCTGACTGGCTGTGGTGTTCCCTTCTTCACCATTAACTGAAAAAAAAACCCAAAAAAACAAAAAGAAACCAAAACACCCCAATGTTGTTGAACTTCTGCGGTGGGGGAGTTACTGCAGTTCAGTTCTGCATCTGTTCATCAGACTTCTTGTGGTTTTTCATCGAATCATATGATTGGCAACGCAGACAGTCTGCAGAGTTCTCGGTCTGTCTCGTTTGTACCCTCGTCCCAACCACTAAATCTGACTTCTGCTTTGTCTGGCAGAAGAAAACATGATAGGGTGCAGTGGTAGAGTGATTCACTGGGGCTGATAAGTGATGTCTGTGTTTGGCTTGTGCCTTTCAAACCGTAGTGTTACCTCCGGCTCTTGTTTTTTCAAGGACTGTCTCAGGCAGGTTTGTTTTAAACTACCTGGGGTTGTTTGTCCTCTGCAAGGGCAGGAGAGAAATGCAAATAATGGCTCCAATGGGCTCATTTATGGCAGGGCAGGGAGTTCAAAAACTTAAATAGTGAACACTTCTGCATATGGGGTCATTGAGTGGTTTGGGTTGGCAGGAACCTTAAAGCTCATCCAGTTCNCTCTCCTGGAGCCCCTTTAGGCCCTGCCAGGGGCTCTCAGGTGTCCCTGGAGCCTTCTCTTCTCCAGGTGAGCCCCCCCAGCTCTCCCAGCCTGGGTCCAGAGCAGAGGGGCTCCATCTTTCAACAACAACACACAGGGCTGTGAAGGGAAAAAAAGGGATGATTAATCCCATGCCAAGGCTTTTCCTCTGTTATTAAGACTACCATTTAAGATGCCTTAGAACGGTCCCTCTTTTCAAGCAGTGCTAAAAATCAGGTTCATTGGAGTGTCACCAGCTGGGGAGCAAATGTCTTTCCAGGAGCAAGTTGGACACAAGAGCAGCAAAGCAGAAGAAAATGTTTTTGAGCACTGCTGGTTTTCTGTGCCACTAAGGGAATTTTGTTAACCATGATAAAGGCTCACCAGTGCTGGCTGGGGTGTTGCTGGGAGCACCCTGAGACTCCTCTGGCCTGGTTGCTTTATGGCTGTCCTGAAACACTCACCCTGTGTCACCTCCTGTATGGAGCACACGTGGAAGGCTCCTGATCACTCACTTGGAAGCACGACAGGCAGGAGACAAATGGCACAGATCTGAACTGAAGCATTTCTTGAACCCATTGAAAATCCTACAGCTTTTTAGCATCGATCAAGCTTCTTAGATGGTTTTTAACTCTTGCTGTTACAAGGAGTTTTAAAGTCAGTCTGATAAGGAGGAAACCTTTTGAGGTGGCCTGAATTTGATGATTTCCTTTGTTAACACTGTTTTCAGTGAACATCCTGGTAGTGAAACAGTAGTTTTTTATCTCAGTAGTGGGTGACTGCCATGGTTAATCCTGCAAGTAAGATCTCAGAGTCACTGAGGTTGGAGAAGCCCTCTAAGGTGAAGTTCAAGCATTAAGCAAGCACCACTATGTTCACCACTAAACCATATTCCCAAGTGCCACATCCCAGAGATGCTGGTCCAGTTCTCTCCATACTGAGTTTTCTCATTCCTCTAGGATTTCTTATTTTAATGAACGAGAAACCATGGCCAGTACACAGCCATGGGTCACTGCAGTCATCCAGAGAAGGTGGGTTTGAATTGCTGACCTGGAATTCAAATTCTCCATGTCTCCTCAGCAATGCTTTGAGCTGTCCTGGGCCTCCTGTTCAGGGGGACCATCAAAAATCCGTCACTCCTGCCATTTCCTACATTCTTTTTATACAGACACATTTGAACTTGTGTGTATGTAATGGCAGCATGTATTATCTCTCTCCTTAAGAACCTCGTTTTCCTTGTCTGTATTTCCAAGATACACCTGCAGGCTATTCAAGGGACGTGTTGAGAGAGTCCAGGCTGACTGCAGTGAGTCATAGTCTCTGATCTGAAATTGATTATTAAAGTGCTATGTAATGACCACAATCATTGGCAACATTGATCAGTCTGAAGAAAGGCTTAATAATAAAATCAATGCATGGCTTATTGCCTGAAAATATGAATGCTATCTGAGTTATTTTATGCTGCCCTTCCAGCTGAGACATAACAGGACAGTAAGACCTGAGCATCTCAGATAGAGCTATTGGAACTTCTGATATAATTTTCGCAAGTGTTTTAGGGCTGGAGATGTTTGTTAAGCTCCATGAGACCCCAGAACAGTCCCAGCCTGCTCCCACAAGTGTTTACAAAACCAGTAGCTATGTCTGTGACCCTGAAGGTGAAAAAAAAGTTATCTGTGTTTAATTCAACTGAAATTAACATCTTTAGCTACTTTTTTCCCTCCATGCCTCCCAGAAAGACTATTCCAGGCTGCAGTCCTGGCGTGTAGCCACCCTTGGGGTAAAGAGTGACAGCTGTGTAAGGCTTTTCTCTGCCTGGAAACGTTGCCATGGTGTAATCATGAGGTTTAACCATTCATTCTGCTGATGCAGTGCTGAACAGAACGTGCTCCTGTCAACACTGACCACAAGTCAGGAAGTTTTGGAGGGAAGTGGGAAAGATTACACTGAGGATAAGCAGAGCAGAATATCAGGGTTTTAAAAAAATAAATAATAGTGAAAATGTACATGAAGGCTTGATTGGGGTGAGGTTTGACCTTCCAAAAGAATTGTGCTGTCCTGAGAGAGGAGGAATGGGGTGGTAAAAGGGGAAGGCAGGGACAGTTTGAGAACTTGGAGCTGAGATGGGAAGGGACATAGTAATGTTAGTGAAAAGGAGGATCTCTCAAGACTGATGAGAAAAAAGAAAGCTTGGGCAAATTCAAAATGGAAAGTTAAATTAAGGAGAGAAGATAAGGATGCAGTGGAAGGGAGCTGGGGTGGGAGTAGGCTAGGAGACAGGAAATGAGAGATGGGGTGAATATGGGTGCAAGGTGCCTAAGAGTGAGGAAACAAAGTGATGCAGAACATTAAACAGGCTCCTCAAAACAGACTTGGGAAAGAGAGGTGATAGAAAGTGGTATGGGTACACAGAAAGGCTGGTAAAGAACCTCTCTACCACAAACTGCATGTCTGACACAGGAAATTAAACTTGCTGTTGTACCTTTGAGGTTCTGAGCTTTGAACTCAGCATCAGTTAGATGCAAAAGTGCCTTTAACAACCTGATCTTTCATCTGCCTTAGTTCCTTGAACAGAGGTAGCAGTGTCCTCATTCCCTCCCTGATTGCTCTGAGGTCCCCATTCATTCTAAAGTCTGGAAATACAATAATGACAGTCAAAAAAGCTCCTCCCAGGCTCCTCATTGTCATCCAGCTAAGCAGAGCTGTGATGAAGGGCCTGACCCCAGCATGAGCCAAACCAGGGCAGCTCCAGGACCTGGGAGGACACTGGAAGGTGGCACTGACATCCTCATTGTCACCTGGGGCTGTGATTGAGCCAGGCTGTCCATGGAGACATACAGGAGGTGGCACATTGTCACCTGGGGCACCAAACTGTCCATGGAGATGTCCTCCTTGTAAAGCACCTTTGTGTCTTGGTGTAATTGCTCAGCACCTGGCACCAGACTGCTCCAGTAGCAGCAGCACAAGGAAGGAGTAGAAACACAGAATCCTTGGGGGTGGAAAAGCCCCCCAAGATCGAGTCCAACTCTTTGCCAGCACTGCCAAGCCCACCTTTAACCCATGTTCCCAAGTGCCACATCCACGTGTTTTCTTCAATTCTTCTACAAGTTTCCATGTTTTCTGGCTGCAAGAATGTGAATAACCTGAGTGTACAGAAGTTAAATGCATAACCCTGAAAACCAAGAGGCCAAGAAATGACCCTTTAAAGGAGACTGATCCAGCCAAAACTCTTGTACCCAAAGGCAAAGAAACAAGACACGGTGAGCTCAAGAAATAGGATAGGGAATCCCTTCATTATTAATGGGCAGAGAGGCTCCTTAGCCATTGCTGTACTTGTTCTGATCATGTCACACCGTAGAGTTTATTCTTAGTCTTAGCCACAGCCTTATAAATAATGAAATGGGTCGTGTTTTATCTTACCCCAGTGATCATTGTAATGTGGCTTTTGTCTGAGACTCTGCCAAGCTCAGGCTCAAGCAATGCTGAGAAGTGGATAAAGTGAAGAGCAAAGTATGAAAGTGGAGTCAGCCCTTCCCAAAACACACTGAGAGAGAACACAGTGGATTTGCAGTGTATGTTGGCTTAGGGGGCAAAGAAATGAGAAAAATGGGAAACTGAGGTTGCAGCATATCTGTCTCTTCTCTCTGTGACCAGGGACAGGACAAGAGGGAATGGCCTGAAATTGTGTCAGAGAGGGTTGGGTTGGATTTCAGGGAAAGGTTCTTCCACCAGAGGGTGGTGGGCACTGACCAGGCTCCCCAGGGCAGTGGGCACGGCCCCAAGGCTGCCAGAGCTCCAGGAGGGTTTGGACAACACTATGAGGGACAGGGTGGGATTGTTGGGGTGTCTGTGCAGGGCCAGGGGTTGGACTCTGATCCATGTGAGCTCAGGATATTCTATGATATCACAGACTGTGCTTATTCTTACAGCCTTTCCAAAGGATTCTTCTACTAAGGAGCCAAGTAAAATTAATAGAAAAATGTTTTTTGGTGAAAACTGCAGTAAACAGGTCTGTACATGCACTAGCAAGGCCTTTGTGAAGCTGCTGAAAATGGCAGTTTTCTTTAAGGCCTTTGTGTTTTGTAAGGGAGTCACGTGTTTAGTCTGCTAACATGCAAATGGATTGTGACCAACAGTAAAAGGATTGAATACAGTATGCTAATGTAGCATTCAGTTCAAAGAAGAAGTTATAAATTATCTCTTTACCCTGTAAATATTTTCCTTCGGGTCTAATTGTTTAGTTCCTTCCATTATTTTATTGACCAAACCTCTTCCTTCAATGTTTACGTGGGCTGTGTGTTTGCAAACAGACATGCAAACCTGCCCTCACTGGACTTTGGTTTCTCATTGCAGAAGTTCCCCGAGCTGAAGTTCAAGTATGTGGAGGAGGAGCAGCCTGAGGAGTTCTTCATTCCCTACGTGTGGTCCTTGGTCTACAACTCTGCCGTGGCCCTGTACTGGAACCCCCATGACATCCAGCTCTTCACCATGGACTCTGGCTGAAGGACACCCAACCCAACTCCACTCAGCTCTGTCTTCTTCCAGAAAACAAACCTCTGCACTGCGTGTTTGATCCGTGACCCCTCCCAGCGTGCACCCTCTGACCCCAAAGCTTACAGAGCACGGAGCTGTACAGCCCATTTGGGAAGCAGATTGCCACCAACACGTGGCTGACGAACTTGTAGGCAACCTTGTGTTTATATCTATAACCTAGAGCTTGTTTGATGAAAATGAGGCCTTACACATGGGGTGTGATGTTACTACCAACCACAAACCTGATTTTGCTTTTAACCTAACGGAGTAAATGAGGAAAGAGGTTGCAGGCTTTGACTTGGAAGCAGTAGTTGTATTTCTCTTTCTTCCAAGCCAGGCAGCTTCGCTGGGTCAAGCTTTTTATGGTCTGTTAGATTCTGCTGTGGGTTGCTTGTTACCTAATCCCATGTTTTCACTCACAGCCCTTCGTTTCCGTGGCACTGTCAAGGCTGCAGTCCTTAAATTGGTGTCTACACTGTCATCCGAGGGAACTAAGCAAGCAGCATCTTAATCGGATTAGCTCCCAGGCAGATTCAAAACACTTGATTTAGATGTTTGTGGGAGGATTTTCAATAGCAAGTCTGGTTTTTTGTTGTTGTTTTTTGACTGGCAAATACTCTACAGAGGGCTAAAAACACCAGCTTTTGGGGTCATGTCCCTTGCAGACTTGTTTTTCTGTGCTCCTGTGCAAAAGTTGTTCCTGGAAATTGAAGGTGTAGGGAAGGGGGAGGGGAAAAAGTCCAAAGAAAATAATTATAAGATTGTAAAATAGACCAGTGCCCTGTAATGTGTGTAATGGTGACAGTGTGTTCTGGGGATCCTTGACAAAGCTCTGTGTTGAAAACCCTCTTTTTGCTATTAAAGGTTTTATGGCAGAAGTATAAATTTATCTGAATGTAGAATACTTCTCTTTCTTTTATTGTTGTTTTTAAGTGCCCTTTCCTGACATAACCTGTTTCAGCAGTGGGAAAAGCAAAAGAAATGGTGTGATTTTGAAAGAACATCTCGTGTTTCAAAGTGGGGATATTTTTGGGGGGGAGGCTCCCAGCAATGCCCATTGCACACATGTGCACCCACTCTCCTCATCCCACATGCTGCTGTGTGGGGACTGTCACCAGTGCATTGCATGCCAAAACTTCCAGTTTCAAGGAATTAGTTCCTAAACATAAGTGGCAACCTTTTGTATTCACTGCCTGCTCCAGCATGTTCTGTTTGTTGACCTGAGGAATCAGGTGCATTTGCTTTCAGACAGTCCTACAAGTGGCTTTAAATAGAATTTCTTGCACCGTTTGGTCCCCCTGAAGGATGTGCTGAGATTGTACTTTCCTTTTATCTGCTTATTTAGAGGTGGAAGTCCATTTGAGTCCTACACAAATGGAAATGCTGGCTTAAAAAAAGAAAAAGCTTTCCAAATTTATAAAAATATAGCTACAAAAGGATATATATACACACACCCCTGAAGCATTTAGGACTTTAAAATGGCAGAAGCTTTAGAGAAAAGGCAATGTTAAGACTGGGGATGCAGTGTTTTCTTAGGCTAATATGAGCAATGAATGAACCATGACTGCGCTGCACATAACTTGATGCTGTGTTTTTGAACTTGCTCTGTTTTGTTTTGTTCTTTGAGCAAACATCAAAAGGGGATGACTTTTCTTACTTACTGTAGTGATTCGTAATGTTGTCTTTATTAAAAGACTAAGAGTGTTTGTGAGTCAGCAGGGCTGCTCAGCTTTGGAGAGGTCAGTCTGAAGATGCACTTTTAAACTGGGGATTCTGAAGCTACTGGGATGGCTCAGTGTTCATCTGTTTTAGACAAACCTTGACTCTGCCTGGGGGGAGCACCCTCCACCCCAGGGCAAGAGAGGCCTCACCAGAGACAGCTCAGCCAAGTGCCAGACTGCAGAGAGCCTGATTTGTCTGTGGAAGGGCTTTCTACAAAGCAAAGGGTACATAAAGCAGCATTCTGACAGAACAGGCCAAACGGACCCTGAACCAATGCGGGAGTTGCACAGTAAATTATCTCTCACTGTCCTCTCATTGTGGGGCACTGAAGTGCAAAAGGAACATGTTTGTTCCAATGGCTTAATTTAATAATGTGCCATGCTCCCAGGTCCCAGCTGGTTTGGGAACAGCTGGAGTTACCATCTAAAGCTGGAACAACAGAGCCAGACCAATATTTACACTGAAATCCATTGGCTTTTTCAAGATTGGAGTGTGGTGTGGGTCTGGCAGTGTCCGATGTCTGCACTCTGGTACGGTCACAAATACTCTGGTTTTCCTTCACCTTAGGGATCCTTTTCATTACTTTGTGTGAAAGATTTATTATGCATAATAAAAACCATAAAACAGCACATACAGAGTGTTGTTCTGTTTTCCGTGGAGCTGCCATGGGACGGGCGTGGCGTGACCATCATTGCACGGGGCTTTATAACATCCCCCAGGACATGCAATAAGAAAAATGTTGTTTTATTTATTGTGTAAAGTACATTGTTGTTTAAATCCCTGCTTGGTAAAAGAAGAGATGTGTCATGGAATCCCATCTCTTGACAGCTCAACCTCAACAGCCTTGTAGGGAGGCAGAGGAGGGACAGGATTGTCCACACCAGACCAGCTGTGACGTATTGCTGCACCCTCAGATTCTCTTTCCTGTTGTTTGGGTCACACCATTTAACCCAGTGTTGTGTCTCTGTTTTTTTGGGGATGGGATGAGTGTTGCACTGGGACCTGCACCTGACCATACTTACATTTGGGGTGACCTAATTGTGGCACTCCAGCACCTAAAGGGGCTCCAGGAGAGCTGGAGAGGGACTGGGGACAAGGGATGGAGGGGCAGGACACAGGGAATGGCTTCCCATTGCCAGAGAGCAGGGTTAGATGGGATATTGGGAAGGAATTCCTGTCTGTAAGGGTGGGCAGGCCCTGGCACAGGTTGGGTAGAGAAACTGTGGGTGCCCCTGGATCCCTGGAAGTGTCCAAGGCCAGGTTGGACAGGGCTTGGAGCATCCTGGGCTAGTGGAAGGTGTCCCTGCCCATTTCAAGGTGGTTGGAATTGGATGAGCTTTAAGGTCCCTACCAACCCAAACCATCTGTTCTCTTGCTGTGAGTGGTGGTCACCAGTGACACCGCCTGCCTGGGCTCCTTGAGTAGCTCTGCAGAGGGAAATTAATCACTTCAGGGGTGGGGATGAGAAGCGAGGTCTGTTCTCAGAGGGCCATCCCTTCCAGGAGACCAAGCTTTGGGGAGAGCAGGCAGGAAACTCAGTTGCTCTGTAAGTTCTTAGTGAAGTTGGGGTTGTGCTTCTGTGGAGCCTGATTCACTTGTCCCTTGTGAGGGAGAAATCTTCCTTCCTCAGAGTGAAACTCTGATGTTGCTCTGAAAGCAAGGTGGTGTGTTGGAAGCTACAAACAAGTTAGGAATCACTCACTTCAGAAGGTTTTGGGGCTGCTTTTGCCAGCTTTCCTGACTTTTCTTGACCTTACTAGCCTAAAACTGAAGAGTATTAGGCAAGTTACAGGAAAAAAACCTCAAACTGTTTTCTGCGTGCCTGTAGATTGTTGATCTATCAGTTAAACAGGAAAGGAAGAAGCAAACAACCCCCCTCCCTTCTTTGGAAACTCTGGAGCTTTTTGTACAACCTTTTCTACTGGTTTTATTCTCATATATGTTGTCTAATTCAGCCAACTAAAGGTCAAATGCCATCTTACATTTAGTCAACCCCAGGCTCCCTCCTGATGGATTGGGCTCAGTCTGTGTAAATCCCAGGCTTCTGTGCTGGAAGAGCAGATTTCTATCTGATTCCACTTTTAGAATTACTGACCACTGTAAATCCTTTCCCATTTCTACCCATTAGCAGGGCTTTGGCCACCTCACCTTTAAATTTGTACCATTGGTACTGGTAATACTGTAAAATTCAGTGTCCCAGCTGCTCTTGCATTAGGTTTGCTGGGAATTTGGGAATCTGGGGGGGAATTGTTATTGTAATATTTATTATCTGTTATTACAACAGGCTCTACTAACTCACAACTAGCAGTTTAAGGTAACAACTGCACGTCTGATGGCAACACACAACAGCCTCACACTGAGCACCTGGATACTGAAGCTTCAGCTCCTGAACACCTTCTGGCAGCAGCTTTGTTGGCTGTGGGGTCTCAGCAAGGTGCAGATGTCCCCTTGAGACTGAATTCTGTGGGGAAGGGTGTCCTGGATGTCACCAGGTTGCTTGTCTGAGTTAGGCTGGAGGTGGCTGAGAATTATTTTGGGCATGGCCACAAGGCAGAATTTTAACTCTGAGAATTATTCATTCACTGTGCCTTTGCACAGGTCATTCATGGCATTCAGATGTGTATGAAGGGTTCAGGGAAAGGATCATGCACAAGAGTTTGCCTGTTTTTTTCCCTTTCAGGAAAGGAGCCTGTTGGCAGGACATCCCCGGGCTGTGACATCACCAGACAACTGCTCTGGGGCCATCCTTCTTCTGCATGAGACACCAACTCACGTCACCAGCAGTGCTCATTGTGTGATAACAGCCCTGCTAACAGGAGATAATGGTATTTCAAAGACAAAAGGGCAACTGTACAACCTCTATTGGCCCAAACAGCAGAGCTGTACTTCCCTCTGACTTTGGGAACAGCAACTCATCAGGAGCAGGGTAGGGAGGTGCTGTAGGCATGGACACAGGATTTAAGGTATCATAGAATGGTTTGGGTGGGAAGGGACCTCAAAGATCCAAGGATGGAGCCCCTCTGCTCTGGAGCCAGGCTGGGAGAGCTGGGGGGGGCTCACCTGGAGAAGAGAAGGCTCCAGGGACACCTGAGAGCCCCTGCCAGTGCCTAAAGGGGCTCCAGGAGAGCTGGAGAGGGACTGGGGACAAGGCATGGAGGGACAGGACACAGGGAATGGCTTCCCAGTGCCAGAGGGCAGGGTTAGATGAGATATTGGGAAGGAATTGCTGTCTGTGAGGGTGGGCAGGCCCTGGCAGAGGTCGGGCAGGGATGTTGAGGGGGCCATGGAAATGGCTGCAGAGTTGCATGAGCTGAGGTCTCAAAAGCAGCAACCCATGAGCTACATCACTACTTTGCATGTCCCTGATTACAGATTTTGGCATCCCTTCAGTGGGAATACCGTGGACCAGTCTGGAGTGGCAGCACTGTAAGTGCCTTACTCTGTGAGGGTATTTAACCCCGAACTGCAGAGCTCCAACTGAGATTACAGCTCATGAGCATTTCATCATAGATGCTGGTTATTGCTGGGTGGATGCATTGAAGATGTTAGGGCTGTGCTGCCTTTTTGCAAATGAATTGCTCCAAGTGGCAGTGTTTAATACTGAAGACACTGCCACCACCCATGGGCTGTGCCAGCACTCACATGTACTCAGATAAATGAAAATGTCACTATGGGTGAATCGCTCCAAATCACAAATCAAATACACCACAGAGCTGCCAAAGTGGGACAGTTTGAATGAGAGATTTAAGGAAGATTTTTTCCCCCCCCTTTTTTTTTAATGCTGCTGAAGCACACGGCATTATCCTTCATCATCACTTTAAAAACTGTCTTAAAATTAATCCAAAATGAATATGTCTTGGCAGACGTGATGAAATGTTCAGCTGTACATAATGTTTTTGCCAGATGTCTTGGCAAACTAAATGGCAGACTTCAGTCTTCCTTACAGTCACTTTGTGCTGCTGAAAGCCCTGAATCTGATGGCACTGGGAGAAAATTGGAGGCCTTTGAGCATCTGCAGAGGAGCAGTGACAAAGTAGGTGACGTCCTCGATGATGCTGCCCCAGCCCCTCCTCTTGTTTATGAAACAACAAAACAAATGCTTTTCAAAGAGCAAAACAGCTTATTAAAAACGGACAATTTAAACTAGGAACAGCTGTCCTTGCCCTGCTGATTCTATTTTTGTCCCTGAAGATGTTGTCAGGGTCCATCCCTTCTCCCAGCACAGCTCCTGCATCCCAGTGTGCAGTGCCCCCCCACCTTGGATCCTGCCAGGTGCTGGTGCTCAGGGTACAGAGGGACTGGGGTGCTCAGCCCCAGCAGAGCTGTCTGTCACTATTGAATCACTATCAACTACAGGATGATGGGAATAAAACATACGGGGTCAAACCCATACCTGGAAATTCAAAACCTCTTCCAAAACAGGTGCTTGAGAACCTAAAAATGTGGGGTTTTTCCTAAAACAGCCTTGTGTGTTGTTTTGTTGGCTCAGACTGCTTCCTACAGGAGGGAAAGCCCACTCTCATTCCTTGATGTGGGTATTCAGAATCCAGTATTTACTTGGCTGAGCTTCAGATTAAATGTTCTGCTCAGTGCCTTGTGTCTTGTCTGTGTCTCTGTGGTGCTGAGCTGCAGAGCAGAGAAGCAACAGAGCCATTTTCACCCTGAAATGAAACCCCTTGTGATGGTTCCAGACAAAAAAACCTTCTCCCTCTTCCCTCTCAAAAAAATCCAGCTTTGACGTCTGCATTCTTGCAAGTTTCTCCCAACTGAAATAAAAAGTGAAAATGAAATTTAAATTCTTTTCTTTCTCCTAAATCAAATCTCGCAGGCGCCAATTGCCCTTTAAAAGGTCAAGCTTTTAGCCCACAAAATTGTAATCAATACATTATTGACATAAACAATAGCCATAAACTTCAGGCTCTCTTTGTCTCCTCGCTTGGCTTCTCCTCCTTCATGGATAGAGCACATTTGGGCCAGGAAAGTGGGAGCTCCTGATAAACCATGAGATGGAGAGAGCTCGTAAAACTCCACATCAACAGCAGGGCCAGAGGAACACGAGCATCACCAGCACCCACAAAACAGGATTGCCTTCCTTCCTTCCTTCCTTCCTTCCTTCCTTCCTTCCTTCCTTCCTGTTTTCTG